>NW_010583992.1:1292048-1309256 GCF_000705375.1 Tinamus guttatus | reverse complement strand
CTAATCAGTGTCTATAAGTACCTCAAGGGAGGCAGTGAGGAGAATGGTGCTGGCCTCTTTTCAGTGGTGGCCACCGACAGAACTAGAGGTAATGGCCACAAACTGAAGCACCAAAAGTTCCACAGGAACTTAAGGAAAAAAATTCTTAACAGTGAGGGTGACAGAGCCCTGGAACAGGCTGCCCAGAGAGGTTGTGGAGTCTCCTTCTCTGGAGATCTTCAAAACCCCCTTGGACGCAGTCCTGTGCCACGTGCTCTAGGTGACCCTGCGTGTGCATGGGGGTTGGACTAGATGACCTCTAGAGGTCCCTTCCAGCCTTAAGCATTCTATGATTCTATGGTTCTATGGCCAGGAGTGGGCATAACAAGATAGACCTGGCCTGAGCTGCCCATTGCCAAGAACTGGCGTGACTGTGGCACACTGGAAGAGCAGCATTCCACCAGCATAGCTGGGTCAAGGACTGAAGGTCCTGACTGAGTTCCAGGGCTCATGGACAGCAGGAGTGGATGGAGGTGCAGAGGAGGCTGGTCAGGGCCATTAAGGCCGCATGGGCCTGACAGTGACATAATAAAAAGTCACTCATTTATCTCTTTGCAAATAACTGACTGATCAGTCATATCTAACAAAGGAGCTGTGATGAGCCTCTTTTTTTTTTTTGGTGTCATCCAGATGGGCTTGTTGGTGAAAGATAAAAATTTGTTCTCTTAGGTAATGCAGCACGTAAGAGCCAAGATAACTTCTATGGTGACAAGCATGCATTTACCTAAGGACAGATTCCTTTCACCTATATCATTGATAAAGCAGTTGTCTTTCAAATTTGGCTTTCATGACCTTGAAAGGCTTGGCCTTACAAGTACAAGGCCTTACAAGTGAGTTTCCAGACTTCTCCTGAGGCCTCTTTAGCTCTGAATCAGACTAATGTATTTTCAGATGGAGCATCAGCTGAGTAAATATGTTCAAGCTCTCTTTTGTGCAAGATCTAGAAGAGCAGAGACCTGATACTGATGGTTTGGGACCTCTTGATTTAGTTGTGAACTGTATATCCGTCTACTGGTGATTCTGACCATTATTATCCAAAGCAGGGAGATTCAGGTGCCTAAACATAGGGACATGATGCTTGTTTAGATGGCTATGTTACACTTGATCAGCCCTGCCTCTCCAGGAAGATCTGTGTTTTCCAATAGGTCCAGTCCAATGCAGAAGTCTGAGCTCTCCTAGAGCATCTAAACTGGCATCAAATGTCAGTGTTTAGCTTAGGGAATCTCACACCATGTTTTAATTCACCGTAATAAGATATACAAAGGCCCTAAGGACTTTACCCGCTTCCTGCAGCTGATGATCACTGATGGAACTAAATACTTTTTGTATGTTCTTGTGTAGCTGACTGTCCCAAATGTAAGGCTGATTTATCTCAAAAAAAACATTTAAATGAACCCCATGAATATTAGAGTGTGGTGCCAGCTGTGCTATACACCTTTCCTATCAAAGGGAACATCAAAGCTTGTGTTACTTGCCCTTCATTCAACTTTTAGATCATGCCAGTATCAGCAGTCTGCAAGCTTATTGTGTTGACTAATTCCACCACAGTGTGAACTGCGTTCGATTTCCTGACCCAGAGCAGAACTCTAGTTGTTGTTTAATCATTTAAGGTGACACACCTTTGGCCCCCTGTCCTGTCAAAGGTGTTGCTTAGCAGTCACCACTGACACCTGCTCCAAGAGAGAGGAATGTTTATTTGCCCACAGGAAAGATGCTTCTCAGAGCAGTCATGGTTAGCATGTGTTTAGGTTGTGACAAAGGGCACGGCAGCTCCTGCCTCCAGGCAGGGAAGCCACTCAGGACACCACAGCTCACGTCTGTGCTCACACACCTGAGGAGTATGTGCATCTACAGTGGGACCCACACTCACTGTCTACTCCCTGTCTGCATTTTCTGTGGAAATGTAGTCAGAAAACGTTCTTTTGCGCATGCAAAATCATGCACGTGATTTTGAAAGATGAAATTTGCTTATTTATTTTGGAGCATACTTTTATTTCCCCAAATTGTAGGCCCTCGTCTCCACATCCCACTTCTAGAATCTCCATGTAATACACTGGAAAAAGAGTATCTCTATGGACAATTAGCAACAATTGCTTGGTCTGTCAATGTCAAATTTTTCAAAGCAAGTTGTAATTGTGTTTGGGCCAGATCCATTAAGTCTGTCTTCTGGGCTATAAAAGCTACTTCAGCAACAATCCATGAACCATTAACTATATGTGAAGACTTTTACAACAGAAGTAAAGGTTTTTGCAAATAACTGATACTCTATCGTGATGTTAAACTGTGATGGAAAATTTAGTAAGACAGGACTTGAATATATTTTGCATGAAAATTAAAAGAACCAAAATATTTACAGCTGACTGATATATGAAAGAAATAATAATGTAAAGGTCGCGCCTTACTTAACTGACTGTAGTTTTGTAGATGGTCTGTGAGAATGTCGTGCCTTGGTGAAGTAGCAGAACAAGGATAAATAATTATTGTTTAATTATTCTGTTGTCTCTGTAAAATACTCGTGTCTTGTGTAACTACGTAGGATTTCACTTATGTGAAGTAAACTTCACACTTCAAACTCTGTAATCCCCTTGCTTTTTCTTTTACTTCACTGTCTTATTTTTTCTTTTTGTTTTACTTGATCAGGAGCTGGCTTTAGACCATGTTTTTGGATACAGAGGATTTGATTGTCGCAACAACCTTCATTACCTAAATGATGGTGCTGATATTATTTTCCACACAGCTGCAGCAGGCATAGTTCAAAATCTTTCTACTGGTAATTCAAGATGAAACAATATTTTGAAATAAAAAACACTGTGAAATTAAAACATTTTTCCTTTTGATAGAGATAACTTTGTAAAGATCCTGTAAATTTTTCACATTTTGCGTCTTGGTAAGTAATGCAAAACAGTTAGATGATTATGATACCAGGCTGACGAAGGTCCCTTTTTGAGTTCATTCTGTAGAGCCATCCTATTCCTTTCAGCGGTGATGAGATTCTACTAGGAGGTGTAATAAAAACCTGTTTCGTTTCTGCAGTTGCACCTTCTTAAAATCCGCTCTGAAGACATTGGGGTGGCTCTCTGAGAGAGCCTAGAATTTGAAAGGTCTAGTACTCCCCAAAATGTTATGAGTAGTAACATCCATTGTTTCATTTTGAACTACTTGAGCAAAGTCAGACGCAATTTTGATGTGGGCAAAATGCTCTTTGGAAAGGGGAGACGTACTGCCTACCTTTTGGATAACAAATAGAAAAGGCACCAAAACTTCTCTGTTCATGAGCTGTAGCACCAACCATATTCTCCAACTATCTCAAGAGCCAAGGATTAAAGGAATTGTGGCTTTGTTTTATTCCCCCTTGGTGCCACAATGAACCAAACGGTGACAGCGGTGCACCAAGGAGCTCTGCTCCAGTGGAGAAGGAGAGGGATCAAAGGTGTCACCTCTGCTGATCTCTGGGACATCTTGTGCTAGCAGAGCTGCCCCGGCCCGTGGAGCTGGGAAGCTCTGTCCCGCTACGCTCCTTGGCTCCATAGCTTTGAGGGGACAAGACAGAGCGTGAACTTCAAGGGGCTTCGCTCTCCACTTGTTCTGCTTCCCCTGACGTTTTTCAGGTCAGCAGGGCCTTGTTTGTGCCAATTTTGTCTCTTTTTTCTGCAGTTACAGGATGAATCTTGGGCTGATTTTTGGTTCTCTAGGCATAGCTAGTTAAGCAAATAAACATTTTATATATGCATGCTCATGTATCTGCTCATCACACACTGGTGTCTCGGAATGAGAGCAAAATCGCTCCTTACCTGTTTATTGCCCTACTGCCACCCATCCCACGAGGGAATACAGCACAAGCATGAGAGTGGCAACAAGCGGCTTGTCATAGTCTTTGCTTCAGTAATGGTGCTTTCCTTGATACTATTGTGAATAAAAACATGTTTGAATTTTATTAGGTAGCCAGAGTTTCTACCTGGAACATACCGATGACATTCTCTGCCTAACTGTGAATCAGCATCCAAAATATAAAAATATTGTGGCTACCAGCCAGATCGGTAGGTTACTCTCTGTATTAATAAAGTTTTACTCAGAAATTATCAGGGGCTCTGCTTTATTTTGGGCTTTTCGCTGTAGTAATTTTACCAGGATTTGTCAGTGCTACTGTCTTCAAATTTTTCCTTTAATTTTAGAGATAATCAAGCTTCAGAATTTTCTTATGATTTCAGTCTACCTGCCACAGTTTCATCTCTAATTGTGAGTCATTGCATTTTAGAGTGCAAGTTGCTTGCAATATAACCATACCTCAGAAAGCAGATTTTCATAAGCTGCATTGCATCATCTGATTAACCTGTAATGATAAGATCTCTAGAATTCCCCTTTTCCTTCTTGCATCCAAGACGCTGCTCAGCACTAAAATATTCAGCAGTGAAAACACTATAATGAAAATTTCCTACCCGGAAATGCAAAAGCTATACAGAATAGGAGGAAAAAAAACAAAATCAGAAATCTCAAAAGCAGTTATAACATGCATAAGGGCTAATTCTGAAATCATATCTATTTATACATTTATTATTTACCTGAAGAATTACTAATGCCTTTCAAAGGAGTAAATATAGCATGGAAAATATTGGATCATTTGTCACAAACCTTGGGAGAGATCTGTTGTTTTTTGCTTGAACCTGAAATAATTAACTTTATTAAAAATAGAGAAATCATTCTAATTTATATCACTCTGAGCGGAGACTCAAGTCTCTAACTTCTGTAATAAAGTAACTTAACATTGCAGCAGGAAAATGCTACTACATAAACACCTTGACAAACTGTCTTCCCCACCTGTACTGAGTGCTGTCCTTCAAATATGAAGGCACTAAGTCTGTATATATAGCCAGAGTTTAAGAACAGAGCTATTTGTTAGCTTTGTGAAATGCAAATTCAAAACACTGATTTCCATGACAAGGAAAAGGTGACTGTTACAGTCTCCTTTCCCTGTTCTGTCAGAGTTCAGTAAGAGCCCATGAAATCAGTGTTTCTGGTGGTTGGTTGATACTTTGTAGAGTTACTCATTTTAGTAATTTTGAAAAACTGCATGTCTTTAACTTTTCTTTTAAATACCATTTTAAAAACTGAAAACTGCTACATATTGTTGTTATATTTGTGTATAAAAGACACTATACCCAAAACAGTTCAACAATATTCCTGCTTTTTTGTTTTGTTGATTTAATCCATATCCATTTTCAAATTTTTAATTTTGTTTCCTTCTGGTCCTGATGCTGGCACTTCAGCATTAGAAACATGACTTATTTCAGCTATTGTTTTCCCTTGGTGCTTCCTCATTTGCCATTGCTCTCACAATGCAGGTGATATGACAGAATTTTCAGGTAAGGCTGATTTGTTTGTGAATTTTAGTCAGCAGAATTATGTAAAAGTCTCATGTTACCTCATTGTATCTGTGTGAATCGCGGATACAAGTGAAACATCTACGGACAGTTTCTTTTGCATGACATTCTTCATAAATGTTATGTTGTTCTTTCAGTACTTGTCTTATTTCATGAAATACAATAATTTGCCCCTATGTTTCGCAAGCTGTTCTGATTTTTTTGAGTAATGTTAATCTTAAAAGAAAATTGTTTTGAGTGTCTGTTTAGGTGACTTGTTCTTGAAAAATGCATATTTCACATTAAAGCTTTCCAGGTGCTGAATTAATTCTCTTTTAATGCATCTTTTTGCACTTAGGTACAACTCCCACAATTCATATATGGGATGCTATGAGTAAGCAAACCATGTCAATGCTACGTTGCTTCCATAGCAAAGGAGTCAACTATGTTAACTTCAGCGCGACTGGCAAACTTCTAGTTTCGGTGGGAGTTGATCCAGAACATACTATCACAGTGTGGAGGTGGCAAGAAGGTAACTCTGCAGAATATTTTGTCTTCAGCCTAAAACAGACCTATGCACAGTTACTCACTTTTCCTTTTGAGACCTTGGGATAGCTTTGTATTTGAGTATCATCACTCCCTAGAAGTCAAAGAATCAGTTATAGAATATAGCAACATATTAGGAGTGGCTTAAGAAAATATAATTTAAGTGTCTCTTGTAAATAGAAATAAGGAGAAAATGTCATTTAATATAAAAATCCATAAACTTAAGGGAAGTGTTTTCTTTTTAGTCCTTATACACTTAAACTTGAAATTCTGCCCAATAGTTAGGCCTTTGGGAAGTCATTTGAAGACAAGATTTAGAACCTTCAGAAGGATGGGTAACACTGGAAGAAACCCAGGAGAGGGTTTAGATTCCTAAAACAGGATTTAGGCAGAACTGAGCATCCTAAAAAATGTCTGGTGACCTATGCTGCAGTGATGGAGGGGAAAGGGGAAGCATCTCCGTTCACTAGATGCTTGACTTCAACTCTTTTTTAAGAGTTCTTTCTCCAGACACCTATGTCCAGGTGACACCACCATCACTTGAATAGGAAGTACATCCTCCTAATTGCCTTGAGCTATTACATCCAAGAGACGTGTCTGGAGAGTAGCTGACATCCGTTTACAGAGTAGGTCGTTGCTGTTGTACTTTTAAAGTTCAGTTAGAGCAGAGGTGGCAATGCTCATGTTTCATATGGTGGCCTAGCCACCCCGGGAATGGAAAACTCGGATTTAATTCCCACATTTGCCCGTGTGGCATTCACATCTCTGGAAGCATGCCTTTACCACCTGGTCTGTTTGACCTGATGGGCCAGTCTGGGTGTTTCAGGTAGAGACAACAACTCTTGAGTGTCAGCTGCCCTGTGCTTTTTAGCAGATCAAGGCGCTGCCGATGTTACTCAGAAGTTCTGGGATCTGGTTATTTCACTGCCCATTGAGCAATGTAGTAATAAGATGAATTATGCTATGAATATTTAAATCTAAATGAGTCATGAATATCTAAATCAGGTCTAAATGCATATTTCCTGACACTATTGGAAGTGATGCAATAGCTATGGGCAAAGGATCTTGCAGGATGCGTGAATTTGGATGTTTGATACTGAATAATGTTGGCATATGCTTAGCTTTCCACATCTGGGACACAATTCCCTAATTCAGTAGTAGGTCAGTTTATTTTGTAAAATCATATCAGAGGTTTTTTTTTCAGGTAAAATTAACTGTGTTTTTATCCTTTCCTAATTAAAACAGGGTCTAAAATTGCCAGCAGGGGAGGACACCTGGAGAGGATATTCGTGGTAGAATTCCGCCCAGACTCAGACACGCAGTTTGTGTCTGTTGGGGTAAAACACATGAAGTTCTGGACATTAGCTGGCAGCGCTTTGCTTTATAAGAAAGGAGTCATTGGTTCCATGGAAGATGCCAAAATGCAAACCATGCTTTCTGTTGCCTTCGGAGCAGTGAGTTCAAATTACTTGCTACAGAACTTTATGATACATTTTTATTAAAACTGCAAGTGTGAATTTCCTTTTGTTAAAATCCACTACTGTACAAACAGTGCAAAACCACTAAGCTCTTGCTTAGTAATTGAACTTTTAATTTAAGACCTGTGCTCCTTCAGACCCTTATGTAAGTTTGCTGAAGTGGGCAAGGTTTCTCTGTCAGTGAACATACCTTATTAATGTCTGTGCGTTGTGTCCAGCACAGTACAGCAATGTACAAGCATCAGCTGCTATAATTTCTGCTTTTGTGCTTGGCTAGTTACTTAGCACTTCAGCAATTAACTTTAAAAACTGTAATACTGTAAAAAAAAACTGTAATACTGCAATAATGCAATTTTGTATAGAACTTTTTTGTATAAAAGACTCTGCAACCTTTTTTTTTTTTTTTTGCTGGCAGTATTTGTGTGACATATGCTAGTGATGCAACTAATGATGACATTCCATAATGCTCTTCTTCTGTATATTAATTAAAGAACCATATCACCTTACTTGTGACTTCATAGTTTAAGGAAGAGCATGTGTATTAGCAGTACAAAAGGCAATGTTACTGTGATACTGAGGTCTGAAATGGCTTCTGCTTCTGCTTCGCCCAGAAACCCCTTACAAATTATCTTTGCAAAGGCTGTAAGTTATATAAATTGTCAATTTTAAGAACAAATCCACATTCTTGGGGCCAAAAAAGTGACTTTGTTGTCAAAAATTGCTGAACACCCAACAGTTCTTTCTACATTGATGGCAGTTGGAGCAATGCAATGGACATGAAAAACCCCAAAAGTGAACATAACATTAAAAGAGGAACAAATCACTTTGTCCGTATTTCCCAAGTAGACATAATCCACATGATATTTTCTAAAATAATAAAACTAGCTTCCTAAAAGGCACATCTTCAAAATAAGCAGATGACCTATATACCTGTAGCATATGTCATTCATTCTGGATAGTTTTTTTTTTTTCCCCAAGTATGTGTCATTGAATCCCTCTGGAAGTTTGCCTCCCATGTCGTAAAAGCATTTTTATTTTACTTCTCCACAGGGCAGGATCCAGCAAATGCTTGACCTGCTGCTGCTTTTGTACGGGTCAGTTCTGTCAAAATCTTCTGAGAATTTCCAAAAGCACTTCTAGCATCCTCTTCTGACCACTGAATCAACTTTACTGACACAATCTCTAATTCACCTTTACTATTTATTCATTTGTACAGTTTTATTTTGATAAATAGCAACATAAAACATGCAGGCTTCAAAATTCCCCCTTCCTATGATAAACTAATATTCTTTACAGGGAGAAATACAGTAGAAGACTGTTATGCCCGGGACAATTCTATGTTCCAAGCAGGAGCTCAGAAAATTTATCAATCTTCAAAAGGTGCAAAGAGAGTGGAGAGTTCAGGTTGAACTGGAGTAGATAAAAAGCTCTTAAAACTTCCTGACAAATGACCATGCGTTGTTGTGGTGCTAGGTTAAGCAGATAAGCAGTTCCCTTTCCTCTCCTGTTTGAACTCAGTTGACTACTAATACAAAAGATATGTGATGCAAAATTTGGCAATACAATTTAAACGAGGTCTGTTTAATGCTGCAGTGAACATTTCAGGCTTGGATACAGCCACTTGCAGTTTTCATTTCAAAGGACAGCCAGCTGAAACAGGGAACATGCATTGCCATTTTTACTGATAACTATCATTTCAATTCAGAGTCAGTGAGCTTAGTTGCCTTGGTCAGACCATCTTCAGTTCCTTCTACGGTCATGACTTGGCAGGTGAAAACAGTCTCTGTAGTTCCTGCCAAAGGCAAAAAAGATGACAGGCTCTTCATTTATGTAGAGTTTTCCTCTACTTCTTTAGATATCGCTAAGTTTTTTTGCCTCTTTACAGTAGTTTTGGAATTGTGATCGTCCTACAGCATTTTGGATCACGTTTGTGCATTTCCACCAGTATTCAAGCAGCAGGCAAACTGCTCCGCTTATGAGAGGCAGCTCCAAAAAGAGCATTTGCAAAGCAGGCAGTTCACTGCTCCTGCATTCCTGATGGAGGAGGCCATTCCCAGACCCCCAGCAGTCCTCTACTACCACCAGTCATGGCTGCCATGAGAAACTGTGTGCCATTACCATGGTACCTAAAGTAGATATCAGGCTGGGTGAAATACTTCTCCAGTTATACTCATAGAATCATATAATCACAGAATGCTTAAGGCTGGAAGGGACCTCTAGAGGTCATCTAGTCCAACCCCCCTGCACACGCAGGGTCACCTAGAGCACGTAGCACAGGACTGCGTCCAAGTGGGTTTGGAAGATCTCCAGAGAAGGAGACTCCACAACCTCTCTGGGCAACTTGTGAGGGTGACAGAGCTCTGTCACCCTCACTGTTAATGATTTTTTCCTTAAGTTTCTGTGGAACTTTTGGTGCTTCAGTTTGTGGCCATTACCTCTAGTTCTGTTGGCGGCCACCACTGAAAAGAGGCCAGCCCCATCCTCCTCACTGCCTCCATTGAGGTACTTATAGACACTGATCAGGTCCCCTCTCAGCCTTCTCTTCTCCAGGCTGAACAGGCCCAGCTCCCTCAGCCTCTCCTCATAGGGCAGATGTTCCAGGCCCCTGATCATCCTTGTAGCCCTGCGCTGGACTCTCTCCAGCAGCTCCACATCCCTCTTGTACTGTGGGGCCCAGAACTGGACACAATACTCCAGATGTGGCCTCACCAGGGCTGAGTAGAGGGGCAGGATCACCTCCCCTGACCTGGAACTTGTACTGGAACCTCATGTACTTCCTTTTCACAGTGTTGAAGAAAATACTGCTTGCCAGTCACCTACAGTGGGATTCCCACTGACAGATACCAAAAGAAGGAAGAAATGTTGCTCAGACTTCAGTAATGGTGCTTCTTGGTAGATCATATAGCCTGACTGCTGTCTCCCTAGCAGGACACAGGACAGAGCACATGTAAAGCAAAAAGATATATGTGTATCTGATCCCCAGATGAGATGCATGAGGTGACCGGCCTGCATTAGATACTGTAATATTTATAACATCTCAAAGAAACACCATTAGAGTGCAGTAATTAAACAGTCTTCTCAAAATAGATGCTTTTAATTTCCACATTCATTTCACTGATGACTTTTCTCAAGAAACTGAGTAACTGAAGTTTTAATTGAACAAAATGTTAAGATGTTTATTATATCAGAGGTCATTACTCTTTGTTACAGAATAACCTTACATTTACTGGTGCCATAAATGGAGATGTCTACGTCTGGAAGGATCATTTTCTGATTAGACTTGTGGCAAAAGCTCACACGGGGCCCGTGTTTACAATGTACACCACTCTTCGAGATGGACTCATTGTTACAGGAGGAAAGGAGAGACCGTAAGACATGTACCTTCCTAAAGCGCACACCTTCTCTCTGCCTCATGGTTGTTGTTTTTTATGTGCTATCCTAGATATAGGCAACACTTCCCAGACACTTCCCAGACACTGTAAGGTCTCTGCAATGTCAAAGTTTCAATATATCTAACACCAAATGTGCCTAGGCATCTTTTTAAGTAAAGGACTAATGAACAGGTCACTCATGGGTCACAGAGATGCACATAGACACAGAGGACAAACTAAACCTCAAATTAGCAACCGATGTGAACACCTTGTTGCCTCAGCTCTTGCAAGCCTGGCAGGAGTTTTGTCTTAGATTTTAAATCCTGTCAAACTGCAGAGTTTCCCTCTCATAACAGAGACTTGCTGATTAGTATGTTCATCTGTTTACCACAAGTAAGAACATATTTGCTGAGCTTACATCAGTGGCAGTGGTTTGAGAGTAAATGACAAGAGAACTGTTTGCTTTCCCTGCAAATTAGATATGATGTAGTTTAAAACATGAAGTGTGATAGCGTTAGCTACCATATTTTTGTTTTCTGCTTCCATTATAGAGTAGTAGGATGTCTTTCAGCACAGGAAAAGGTGATTCAATGTATGATTTATTATTTAACTAATCGGAAAAATACTGATGGGATTTGCAAATGTGAGTGGCTGTAGCCCGTGCAGGAGGAGACGTTATGTAACTCAGCATGCTTCTTTGCAGCACTAAAGAAGGGGGAGCTGTAAAGCTGTGGGATCAGGAGATGAAGCGGTGCCGAGCGTTTCAGCTTGAGACCGGCCAGCTCATTGAGTGCGTGCGCTCCGTCTGCAGAGGGAAGGTGCGTGAGCGTTGGGGCCCATGCCCTCACGTCGTCCCTGGGAACGGTTGGATAGGGGACATACAGGGGAAGCCTTTTCTGAAGTTATAGGAAGAGGCGTTGGCATCTTTCCTCATGAAATTGCCTCACTTGTCTTCCCTCTGCCCAGGGATCACATTTCTCACAGTCAGTGGCCGCCTTCCCGTGACAGCCAGCAGGGAGAGGGAAGTGCCTTGACGGTCCCTAAAGGATAGTGCCAAGTATAGGGACAGACTTCACCAGGAGAAGACCCCATCTCATCCTTTCCCTTTCCAAAAGCAATTTAGGTACCTACTTTACAAGGGTTGCATCCCATAAACTGTGCCTCAGTTAGGCAGACTTTTTTTTTTTTAAAGTCACAAAACCCTGCCCCTGAGCCCTGTTTGCCCCTGAGCGTTACAAATTGGCTTTAAATTTTGATAAACAATAAAGATGACGAGGTAACTTGAGGTGGTAATTACACAGCTTTAAGTCATACCTGTAAGTGTTGTCTCTGACGGAAGGCATGTGTGGTGATGCAGAAATGTTACTTCATATAGTGAGGGTCTGTTCAACTTAACACTTTGTGAAATGGCCTCTGTTTAACGCTGAATATCAGGCCTCAGTGGTTTCACATGGTCTTTGATAATCACAACACTGAGGAGTGTTGTTTTACATCTCTAATTAAGGCACCATTACCAACTCCAAACTGTATCTATTTGTGCTTTTTTTTTTTTTCTTAAATTTTGGCTGAGAAAGCTTAGGCTGCGATTGTTTGGGTAGAATAGATGTAAGGTGCTCAGAGACAGTCTGACTGAGCCCAAAGCCCTGATTTTTATTACTGGCCAAAAGTTGTAGCAAGTCCCCTCAGCAGTATGAGAATCATGTTCTACCAAATCATGTGTAAACACTATGGTTGGAATAAAAATAATGGCAAGACTGAAGTCCAGCACAGTTGCTCAGCAGTGACACCAGAACATGGTATCACCAGATGTGAAACTATAAAAGTGTTTTACTGGCCTGTTTTTAAGATGTTGCATGAACAAACAGGAAAGATTAAATCAAGTTATCTCTCTCACAAGTATCTCTGCAATGCATCTATATTTTACTACTGATGTTACATCCATTTTACTGACAATGTGTAGCTCACCCTCTTTTTTGGCTACAAACAGGGGAAAATTTTAGTAGGAACAAAAGATGGGGAAATCCTTGAAGTGGGAGAAAAAAATGCTGCTTCAAACTTGCTGATTGACTGCCACATGGAAGGGGAGATCTGGGGTTTAGCAACTCACCCCTCAAAAGACATATTTATTTCTGCAAGTAATGATGGAACAGCAAGAATTTGGGACCTATGCGACAAGGTGAGTATCACTATACTGAAAGCTGTGTCATTGCAAGCAATACTTTTATATAAGCAAGCATTTTCCAACTCTAAGATGTGCTCTCCTCCAACCACGTATGCACCTTCAATTTTTTTTTTTTTAAAAAAAGTTTGTCAGTAGTAACAGAAAGTATCAAAACTCATCTTGCAAGCTCAATTGGAAATGGATTTTTCAACCTTTTCAGGAGAATTTTATTCTTTCTGGTGTCAAAATTAAAGTCAGCCTGCAACACAATAGATGCAAGCTTGAAACTGCTGTTTGAATTAGATCTATATGTAATCTATAGATCTGTATTTTTGTTGCATATTGCGCAACATACACACACATGCGATGTGGTTGTTTTAAGTGAAATTTCAGATTTAGAGGAAACTATACACAGTGTGCTTTTTATAATTGGCTTTTATACTTCATGTTTGGAAGCTTTCCATTACTTTTGTTAATACAGAAACTGCTGAACAAAGTGAATCTAGGTCATCCAGCAAGATGTGCCGCATATAGTCCCGATGGTGAAATGGTTGCTATTGGCATGAAGAATGGAGAATTTGTTATTTTACTTGTAAACAGCCTTAAAGTTTGGGGCAAAAAGCGAGATCGGAAGTCTGCAATTCAGGATATCAGGTGTGTCAGAAATTTAAGTTGAAGTTCTTCAAATACACAGCCCTCACTTAGGGCAAAGGCCATCTAGTTGTAAGTTCTTTTCTAGATTTTGGTAACTCCAAATTTGTTGAAACCTGCATGAAATGCATTTACTGATTGACTGCTACACGGCTTTGCCTCTACCTTATGCTTATCTATCCTATATACCACACACTTTTCCTGTGTTTAATGCAGGTATACCCACTTGAATACAGGTAGAAATTCGGATATTATGAACCTCTGATCCTGGGAATTAATTTTATAACTCACTTAAAATTGTCAGTGCAATTAAAATCACAGATCTTTATGCTTCCTCACGGAGGATTATGGATACTTTGCGCAGTGTGCTGTGCACGTCATGCAAATGGGCTATCAGCATCTGTTAAGTGCATATGGTACTCTCAGCCTTTCTAATCTGCATATCGAGCATCAGAGTTTAGTCTGAATTGAATCTTGCAATTGATTAAAGATTTATGATTGTTTTCCATTAAGAGATATTTGAATTTTTTTCATCTGAAATAGTAACTTATATCCCCATCTCATGTTTTATTGCTAGGATCAGCCCAGATAACAGGTTTTTGGCAGTGGGTTCCCAAGAACATACTGTAGATTTTTATGATCTCAGTCAAGGCACGACGCTAAACCGGATCGGCTACTGCAAAGACATTGCCAGTTTTGTCATACAGATGGACTTCTCAGCAGACAGCAGGTACATCCAGGTATGTTTGGAACTTTAAATACATCTCTTTGAAGGTTGTGTAAGGAAAGGGCTGCCCACTACAAAATAAGTTGTGGCCTGTAACCGCAATATGAGAAGAGTTCTCGTCTTTTTCCCAAGTTTGGATGCATGTGATACCTGACCTCATGGGAGATTTCCTCCACAAGTTTTCCTGCTGCTATAAACTTAGTAAGATTGGGTTGAGATAAACCAGGTGATATAGACACCTGAAAGGAAGTGACTGGTGTTTTCTACGTGCAGGTATCAACAGGTGCCTACAAGCGTCAGGTTCATGAGGTACCATTGGGAAAGCAAATAACAGATGCTGCATTAATAGAGAAGATCACCTGGGCTACGTGGACAAGGTGAAGCCCTGAGGAACCGCGTTGTGCCTGCTCGGGCTGCCTGTGATACGGAGCCAGGCCCTTGGTGTCACTGCCGCGGGTCCGGCCCTCTGCAGGCGGCCCGTGGCACCTGGCCCTTCCCCAGCCTCACGCACTTTCACTGAAACAAACACGAGGCCAGTTGGTGCCCTGCTTCTTTCCAGAGGGCGCTATTAATGGCGAGGATGATGTTATTTCATATCTCCACAAGGGTGAGCGGCTGCGCGAGGCGTCGCCCTCATGCTGCTCCGGGTCTCCCGCTCCTGAGGGAGACGCGGACTGCTCCGCGGCCCTCCGGGGCTGCCCTGTCCCACGGCTCTCGGTGTAGCAGGCAGGGCTGGGTTTGTTAAGAGAGTAGTTGTGGGCACCACTGAACTGTGTTTACGGGAGTGGACTGCTATGCAGTCCTCTCAGGATAAGTATGAAAGTATGGCTGTGCCCTTCCTGGGAAACTGGAGCCGCAGGAAAGCGCCAGTGACATTGAACAGCGAGGCCAGGCGACAGGCAGCTGTCCAGGAGAAAAGACACGCGCGTCCTCCCAAGCAAGGCAGAGCGTCTGCCCTGAATTACTTGTGTTGAAGGATTCTTGACAGACTGTGGGAGTGGGGCAGCTTCACCTGATGTTTAATGTGCGGATCAATATGAATAATTACAAAGCAAACAAACCCCTCCACTAAGGGAAAGACAGACAGCTATTTGGGGAAATGCTCTAGAGCACAACACGCACCCTCTCCCTCAAGAACTTAGGCCTAGGAGATGAGACCCAGAGTACAGATCTGCCTGAGGGAGGGCGGCTGCCCATGCGGAGGGGCCAAGCGTCACTGCACAGGCTGGAGCGGTGGATTCACCGGGGTGAGAAGCTTCATGCTTTTGGGCTTAGGAGTCATGCAGAGGAGAAACACTCCTGTGATGGCGTCTGTTGAGAAAGCACGGCGGGGGAAGGGGAGAATGCAGACGTGTCAAGGGTGAAGGTTCTTGCTGCTGCTCTGTGTGACCTCGCCATGCTCTGGAGAAGAGCTGCAGCAAGTGGGGCTTGTGAACTAATAGGTGTCTTTTCACTTTCCTTTGGAACAGCATTCTCGGGGACGAAGTCATTGGCATTTGGCCACGAAATGCAGATAAAGCAGATGTCAACTGTGCATGTGTGACCCACGCTGGCTTAAATATAGTCACAGGAGATGATTTCGGTCTGGTGAAATTGTTCGATTTTCCATGCACAGAAAAATTTGTAAGTGACTGTCTTAATCTAAGCTATTTACCATTCCCTGTGTTGATTCCCTGTGTTTAAGGAGGCCAAACTGCCTGGGCCAGCAGGTCCTGGCCAGACTGCCCCCAGGCCGTGCTGGCTGTGGGAGCAGCTCTGGGGGCAGAAGGGCTGTCCCTGTCCCGTGCAGGTGGGGGCAGCTCTGCCAGCAGCCAGGGAAATCCAGCCAGGGAGTGAGCTCCCGCGACACAGCCAGAGCTGGCGAGCTGGGGTCACTGTGGGCTGGAAGAGACCAGTGTGGGTGGGAATGCGCTATTGATTGCTCACAAGGCGACTTAGTCACTTTGCACTAGGATTTCCTGAACATGGCCTTTTTTTTTTTGTCCCACAGGCCAAACACAAGCGGTACTTTGGGCATTCGGCCCATGTTACCAACATCCGCTTTTCTCATGATGACAAGTATGTTATAAGTACAGGAGGAGATGACTGCAGGTAACAACTTTATTTTTGTGATTTACAAAAATGTTTCACATACCCTTCAATGCGAAAGCTAAGTTAACAGCTTTGTGAGCCCATTCTTCAGGGGTGAAGCCTGTTTTCTAGAAGCGTGACAGTTTATTTTGCCTCTCTTTTTCCCAAATTGCTGTAGCTTTCTGTTCACTTCCACACAGTTTGCTCCAGCCACTTTGGCCCCGCTCACAGCGCGTCATCGTGGGCAGCGATGACAGCTGCTGAGCGACCTCGCACTCGGCTGTCGGTGCCTTCGGGGCAGGTCGGCGGTGCCGCGAGCCGCCCCTCGGCGCCCAGGCCCCACATGGGCAGGACCTGCCACGCACCGCGGTGCCCTGGCTGCTCCCCGCGAGTCTCGTGGGTCACCCACCTCAGCCCTTGTCCTTCCACAGCCCTTTGAGCGGAGAAAAGAAGTAGGCAAAAAAGAAACAGAAAGTGGAAGCACCCAGGAGGTGCTGCTCCGTGCTGCAGCACACGGACACGTAGGGCCCAGCTGAGGCCACGGAGGGCCTCAACAGGGCCAGCGCACGTGGGATTACAGAGGCTCCTGTTAAGGCACTGCTGCTCCCTGAACAGCATTGCAAGCAGATCAGCTGCTTCACATGTCTGGGCCATCTGGGTATACATTTTCCTGCATGCAGTGCACTGTTTCTTTCTTTCATTTTTTTTTTTTTTTAAGCTCATCTTCATCTTTTGCAACTGAGTGCATTAATCCCTGCGTGCTCAGAAAAACCCCGCCAAAAAAAAAAAAAATCCAAAATCTGATCTC
>NW_010583992.1:1270426-1281843 GCF_000705375.1 Tinamus guttatus | reverse complement strand
GATACAGGACAGAAGGGAAAGCAAAGGCCTAAGTTCACTGTCTGCCCATTGCAGTGATATGCAAAGAGGAAACTGATATATCTGATGGATTTAACTTTTTCCCTATCTTATCCCAATGATCAGTGACTTCCCAACAACCCAAAGCATCATCCAATTCAATGACAAATCAAGAACGCCCATGTAACAGCTTCTTTACCATAAAGCAGTTCCAATACAGCAAAGAGCACTGCTTCCAAAAACATCAGCTGGGCAATGACAAACCATAAGCAACTCGCCCCAGTGCCACAGCAGAAACCCTGATTGTGCAGCAGAGGATGAATCACCAGATCACTGCGTATTGGGACAAAGTGCCACTTTCCCGGGCTCCCTGGCAAGGGCTCTCGGGGAATTTCAGCTGAAACACCGCAAGGAACTTTTCCTTGTGCTGCATAAATATTTAGACTTCATTTTAACTTTCATGACTGAGGCATTGTTTAACAAAGAATTAAAGCCTTAACACTGAAGCAGATTTTACAGCTAGAGCTGCTACACACAATAAACTAGCCTCCAGACAGGTTCCACATTAAAGCTCTGTAACTTTAATTATATACAAACATGCTGCTTCCTATAGTGAAGATGTTTGAATTACATGAACCAGGTTTTCTTTTTCCTTTTTCTTTTTTTTTTTTCTCCTTTTAAACCAGGGCTATTATGTTACATAAAACCTCAGCATGTCCTCTAGCACAAACTTCTCAAATCTGTCCTGTAAACTGTCCTGACATTCGCTGATTTCACAGAAGGGGTACTCCCAACTCTAAATTAGGCTAATTAACCTATAAAAAAATGTTTTAAATGCCAGAAAATGAAAGGGAAAATTAATTAGTTCAGCTGAATAAACATCATTTGCCTATATACCATACCATTTTAAAAGCAATTGGAGTGCCTTGAAGACATTCCGTCTGGAACGAGCTCTACTTCTAACATAATTTACCCTTACGGCACTCGCCCGAAAGACAGCCTTACTAAAGGAGCAGTTCACTGCTATGCACTGCTTCCCTTCCCTTAGCCACTGTAAAGATGGCGTGGAAGCCCTCTGACAGGTATGAAGGAACATATCAAAAGAGGTTTCATAATTAGTAAGGAATATAACCCTACTTTGTATTTGCAAGCATTCCTCAGTTTTAATCAGACTTGAAGCAAAATGACGCTTTTTTGAATACCCAATCTTAATGTTATTAAAGACACAATAAACAAAGAATATGTTCTTTTCTTCCCCCACACGCTGAATTTCAATTATCAAAACTGTAACTCTGCTCAGGGAACAGTAATTCTCTTGGTCAAGGCCAGGACGCTGTAGAGATGAATCCCAAGGGACTTGGTTGCTGAAGTTTGGCAGTGATGCAGTTTCCTACAGATCGTGAGGGCGACAATGAGAACATCCCCAAAACACAACCCCCCTGTGCAAACACTGGCAAGGCACAGATAGCACCTGGCCTAATTGACCCGTTTTGCCATAAATGGATCAACTGCATATAAAAACCCCACCTGAACACAAGCCCTGGCAGTAGCAGGATGCTGCTGGCACAAAATCCCGGGCTGATACCCCGTCTCATCACCCTCTCCCTCTGTGATGCCGGGCAGTACCACGAGCAGCAATTCCCTGGCTCCAGCTGGAGCTCCTGACAATCTCGCCCTTCTCCAGAGGGAAAGGGATGGTGCTGGGGGAGACTTGCACAGCGCCAGCTGCATCGCTCCCATCGACGGCGGCAGCAGCACAAGCCCTTGGCTGTGATGAAGCGCGAGCGCAGCGCAGAGCTGGCTCAAATCCTGTGGGCAGGATTCAGAGATCCGCCTCCAATTTCTGTAGCAAAATAGGAGCCCTCCTGTTATATACCAGGCGTTTTTAAGAAGCCTTTCTCCCAGTCCCCACTACAACTCAAAGGGCTTTACAAAGCACTTTCTAAATAAAAGATTTACCGGAACATAAATGTAACTTCCTCGCTGTTGATTTTGCTCTGCTACATTCAGTAAAGCGTGGTAAATGCTACCAGAGCATACTGAGATACCTGCTAGTCAGTATTGCATAGCTTAGGCAATATAGCTTGCAAAATATAATTAAAAAACAACCCTTTTCACATCCAAATTTCCCTCCAAGACTGTAATCAATGAATCCCTGGGACTGAAATCAAGTGTCCTTTCTAGCAAAATAAGGGGCACCATTCAGTCTCAATTCTTCCTCTCCATCAAAAGCAATAAGAACTTCTGCTGTTTAAGGGAATTAGTTGTCTCAGCTATTTACTAGCCCAAGTACAGAAAACAAAATCAAACCCAGACTGTGCATCAAACTATATCTGTGTGCGTATATATACATATATACATATATCTTTTTTCAAGAGATGCCTTGTAGTGACACATTTCTTAGGGCCATATTGAAGCAATGTCTAGTTTTCTTACAAGGCTTCTGCTTTCAAGCACCAGCAAGGAGGTGTAACAGCCAATGTGGATGCAGCCAGAGCTTATTTCAGTTTTCCAATCAAAAGTGCAAATAAAGTTATTCACACTATTACTGCATGCAAAACTTTAATGCGTTTAAGTGAAACCTGTAAGAGATGAACATACTCCTCAAAAGTCAAAATTAACATGCTCAGTACTTCCAACAGACAAAATTCAGCATTTATTTACACAGAGCTAAATAAGTTGCTGTTTATTCACATTCACAAAAGTTACAAGCTTTGCTAACCGTCTAGGTCAGTGGGGAATATATTTACACAGCAACACAGGCTGTCACCTCTAGAGCTAAAGTAAACTTACCTTCAGAGAATCAACTAAGTCATCAACTAAGAACAGGCGTCTCAGCTCTTTGACTGTGCCATTAATGTGACCAAGCACAACATTGCTGTATTTCTGAATAAGCTCTTCAGACACAGCTATATCAGACTCCAGGTAAGCCCTGAAAGGAGAAAAGGAAAAAAAAAAAAAAAAAAGGTATGAAACTTCATTACAAAGTTGTGCCAAAACAATAGTATCACTGCACAGTAAGCTGTTGTAAAGACAGACCTCACAGTATGAGGAGTGCTAGAAAGACAGAATAGCCTAAGCTATTCTTTGCTAGCAAAAGCAAGCCTCCAAAAGAGAAAAAAAAATTAAAAAGAAGTATCATCATATTTGGTTCTCACGGCTCTATTGTGTGTATTAACCAATCTCACACAGAGCCTTATCTAAATTGGGGGGGGGAAATGCACTGGCTAACACATGCTAAAGAACACAGACTACAAGGCCTGTGGGCAGCCAAAGCAGTGTCCAGCACCACCGGGGCACACACTGTTCAGCCTACATAAGTCTCTTGCTACTTCTCAGCACGTGCTGGCATCTACTACAGTAATAAGGTCAGTGTATTAAAAATAAATAAATAACAGAGAAAAGAAACCATCCTATCATTTTTGCTACTGTACTAAAAAATCCCTTAAGACAGTCTATGATTCTACTAGACTATTGTATATTTCTCATACAAATATAAAACATTCTACAGGTTTTTGTTTTTTATTGGGCGGGGGGAGATAATAGAAAAAAAATGCAGAGTGGAAGCTTCTGCTATATCCTTTAAGGGAAAGCTAAATACAGCATTGCAACAAGCCCCAAAACAAATTCAAATACTTTAAATGGCAAGTACCCAGGGCAGCCACTTCAAGTCTGATATCCACACTTAGCTCGAACCCACACCCCCTTCTTAGCTCACCAGCCAGATATTCAGTATCTGAACCAAAAAGTAAACTGATCACATGGATGTGCTCCTCACTGTCAAACTGATTTCACCTATAAACATCCTTCTTGCAACTGAAGCTGTACACATGGAAAGGTAAACAACTCTGGTATATTGGACAAGGATATCTGGAAGAAGGACTTACTGGTCAACTCAGGAAATACTGCTTGGCTGCTAAAAATGACAAGCAGAGCAAACAGGACTTCAAGGAGGAATCCTTCACCCTGATATGAAACAAATTAGTGCCACACAAGGCCTTGATGGTGAAGAATAAGAACTGAGTTTACAAGAGATAGATATCTAGTGTTGCTACACAGAATGTTGCTGCCAGTTGTTCGGGTATGTTTTTATATCAGAACAAAAACTTGGAGGTAAATACTACGCTTTTTCCAGAGTTCTGTCCTGCACCTATTTCGGGTTGAGGTTGGCTTTTACTGGTTGGGTAAAAGCGTCACTACCAAAAGCAGAGAGGAATGGAGGCAAACTTGCGAAACCCTTTGACTCACTGACAGTGAAAAAAGGGGAATGAGAACAATCAGCAACATCATCAAAATAGTAAAGAACCTGCAAATAGGGAACAAATGGGAAAAAGTTTCTGCAAGGTGCAAGGGAAATTGATACTGGACCACACATTAAAAAAAACTGAACGAGGGTGGGAGGAAGTAGTCATAGCTGGATCACAAGTTTTTAAGTACAGACAATGTTTACATTACTGTATAATATTATAGCATATATATCAAATGCTTCTAAGAAAATAAAGTGTTGTTCTTAAAGACAATCTTTTTTTAATTAGGAGGAAAAAAAAAAAAAAAAACACACACTCACTTAAACGGATGGCCTTCATCAGACTTTTGGATTGCCTGGATGACCCCCTTGTATATCCTAAAGCTGATGGTCACAGAGAGCAGGGCCAAGGCAATGTAAGCTGTCACACTCACGATGCTGAACACTGTTAATGAAAGGAGCAGGAACAAGCTGGCACCAAACACCACTCCTGTCTTCTTAATGTCTCGCCAGTAAAGGAGGTCAACAACTGAAAGTTGAAAAGGTAAGATATTAGAACAAGATACTTCTTTCCCGCATAGCACAACAGTAAATGTGATTCACTTTATGGAGAAGTGTAAGAATAAAACTCAAGATTGCATGGTCACAACCAGAGCTGGAATTAGCAATGAAAAATAACTCATTTTCACAATGATTTTTCATTGCACTTCAGATTTTTTAATTTATTACTAGGATTATCTCAAATGCAATTGCTAAAATTTAAGGACAATTCTGCCCTGAAGGAATATCAAAATTAATCTCTCGAACTACTCTCTCCCACAGCAGAACCACAGCAGTTTGTGCTTCACCTCATTTTATTCTTGTGGATTTTGCAGAGGCTGTTCACTGAAGAGACTGGATCTGTTTCCCTTTTAGGGCATATAATACAAACAGTGAAGGCCAAGACTTAACAAAGAGCTGGTTTTGCTTTGGACTGAAGGTATTTCCATGGGCATGTGAATTGATTATGGGTGAGCAGGGCACCAAGAGGGAATCTTCTCACCAAATAGTCGATTAAGACTAAATCTGCAGCACTGTGGAGCAAAAATATTTAATTTGTAAACAAAGCTTACTTCTTTTTAAGTGATAGTCATCAAGACACAACCAAGGACATAGTATGATGTTATTTTTGGTATCGTTCTTTAGAGTAATCCATACTCTTGCACAAGTCATTGGCAACAGCTTAGTATGTCCACTGCAGTTTCACCTTTTGAGGTGCTGTTGCATCAGGTTGATTGCATCTTTAGATTCACAATATTTGGCAAACATTCTGCACTGCTGAGTATGTAACTGTACTGGGGCATCTATAGTCTGGTTCAGTTTTATATTTTCTTGTGAAATACTCAACAAAACTTATTCTTTAGATTTTTCTGCTTCCAAAGCTGATTTGATTTCGCAAAAATAAGTTCCTTTTCCACATCAAACCTGCTTAATATTAGTAATGATGTAAGAACTGTTACATACAGACTCAAATCACACAAATTATTAGAATCATAAAAAGGTTAGAAAAGCTTAGTAAGCCTATCTCTTCTTCCCAGCCATCACAGAAATTAACTGCAGGTCAGATTCAGAGCAGATTCTTTTCCTGAATGACTATACAAGCAGCCACACTACCTGACTATTAGTTCTTATAGGATGAATATGTGAATACACGGAGTAAATAATTATTAGCCACGGCAGAGCAAATCTGCAGAACTCTTTTGTGGAAGTTTAACATGAAAATGCTACTGGTGCTATGGTAATTTCACAGTGTTTCAGAAGCTGAGGTCCTTTGCTAGTTATTTCAGCGGGGAAACTGAACAGCAAAACCTGGAGAAACGAGAACTCTGATCTTAAAACAGTCAACTGTAAACGTGCAAGATATCTTATTCAACTATTTAATTCAGATATTAAGAAGAAATTTTCAAAAATGCTACAGAAGCAAGCCAAAACTATTGCTCAGTCTCACTCTTCCACTACCACTAAATGCTGTTCCCTTTCTTTCCACATTCAGGATGACTAGAAATAAAATAAAATAAAATAAAATAAAATAAAATAAAATAAAATAAAATAAAATAAAATAAAATAAAATAAATCCCCGAAGAGCAGCCAACTAGAGGAGGTAACAGTTCTGCTTTGAGATGGTCAGGTTCAAGTCCTGTAAAATTGCAGCCCTGCCACTCTCGAGTGTTTCTAAACTCTGCTGACTAGCTACTGCGCTGGGTCTCCTCACGTCGCATTGAAGCCATTTCTCCATTTTCCAGCTCTAAGCCAAAGCAAGTACCATTCTTAAGAGTTAAAAAGAAAAAAAAAGAAAAAAAGAAGAAAAAAAACTCGTATATGAGCTCTAAACCCATAATTTAAGGATTTTTTCTCAGGTTTCTCTGGCTTTGCTTCTAGCTAAAAAGAGTCTATTAGTATCTTGGTAACAAATTATGCTGACAAAATTCAATGTATAAAAAGGTGGCTCTACAGAAATCCATGGGTTCAATCTATAAACGACTGAAGGCTCCTACTGACATTTGGCTTGAATATCCGTAGGCATGATCTGCAAAAACAATCTTACCAAAACAAATTGGTTTATCTTTTGCTTTTAGATCTTGTAAGAATTCTTAAGAAAAAAAAGCTAATTTCCTGTCTTTTTGCTTCACTTAAATCATTTATTTTAAACATTGCAGTTTGAGCAACCAATATTTGGGTGATGCCTCCATATCATGCAACACACTAAGAACTGCTTTATTCCTCTCTTTGTGCAGATGGCTTTGGTTCTTTTAATTAAATTCTCCCTCCTCTAACAGTTCTAAATTATCTGCACTGACATTGGGTTTCACTTTATAGAAAATCCACTTATTGTAAGCAGTAACACACTATACATGCACCTAGGTGTAAAAAATGCAAAGATGTAAAAAAAAAAAAAAAAAAAAAGCTTCCAGTTTCCAAAAATATCAGAAACAAAGGCAAATTTCTGAAATAAAAGTATGCTGCCAGTGCCAAAAGGTAACTGTCTTCAAATCATAAGCATTTTTCCTCACTGTGTCTCTGCTCCCTTTGGACAACCATCAAATAAGCCTCAGCATAACTATATATCTTGTTTCTGATATAGCTGTATATCTTGTTTCATTGTAAATTCTTAAGAGAGAAATTCAGTGTAGTAAAAGTCACCTGAAAATCTGATTTGTAATTCTTAGGCCAGGAGAATTGATGAGGAAATTGATTTACGTTGTCCAAGCGAGCAACAACAGCTGCTTACATTTCTGTTTTAAGTAACGCAAGAAAAACCAAAAAACCAAAACAAAACCCAAAAAAAGACACACCCACTACTAGAAGCAGCTTTCTGGCTTTAACTCGAATGCAACATATTCCCAGCAAATCAAAAACCAAAAAGAACAGAAATCAACAGTCAGTTGCAAAAGCAGGCTCCTTCCTTGCAGGAAATGTCTTAGCTTAGTTTTATACAACACAAACTACAATCTCATGCATTTAATGTAAGTATTGTCGGCCTGAAGCAAGAACAGCTGCCTACATTTGGTAAGCACGAACTGTCACTTGGCATATCTAAAAATAGCACTGCTCGCATCCGTGCCTTACATGCAGAACTCATCCAATTACATTTTGCTTTAAAGCAAGTGCCATGACAGGCGGTTTAATCACTGTATTTTCTGCAGTCCCTTCTTTCTCTCCCAATCGCTTACGTTAAAGCTGAGCGATTTCACATTGTTTTGCACGACAAAAACAAGCGCTTAAATATATTTAACTTGAAAATAGCCTTTTGCAAATTTCTGAATCAAACCACCCTCTTTTTTCTTTTTTAAAGGGAAATTAAAAGCCTGGAGATCTGCACGAGCTCCCAATCCGTAAGCGCTAACCAAGATTAGAAAGCCAAGAGGAGAGGAGCGCAAGCGAGACTGACCGATTTTGGCATCCATCTTGCGCGCGCCTGCATGCGCCGGGCGCTCGCGCAGCTGACGAGCGGGAGCCCTTTCACTTCCTGCGAGGGCGCGCGGAGGTCGCGCGACGCAACTGCCTGGCAGCGGCTGCGGCCTCCCGGCCGGCCCAGCCAATGGCCGCGGCGCCGGGAGGGGACGGGGCCGCCGGGGAGGCGCTGTGCACTGCTGCAGCCGGAGCGCTGGGAAGCGCGAGGAAAGGCCTGTTCCGGGTTAACCGGAGTTTGCACGGCGCTGTACTGCGCGCTGCAAAAGAGTCGCTTTCGACGCGCCTGAGGTGCAGGATAGTGGCTGTCGCCACGGCCGCTAAGGCATTGGTACCGCACAGAGGTGACGTTGCTGTTAATTTCTCTTTACAGGGGCATTCTGCAGTTAAGCGTAATGACTTAAGCTCCCTATTTACATGCGACAGTGATCTTGGGCGCTGCAGCGGAGCAGCTGCACAGAAAACTGAGCAGGCCACTGAGCAGAGCACTGAGCTGAGCACTGAGCAGAGCTCACAGGGCTGGACCAGGCCAGGGAAGACCCCAGCACTGGGGCAGCCCCATGGAGAACCCCCCTGGGCAGGGGAGGGAAGGAACCAGCCCAGAAGCTCCTTCCTGTTTGGGTTTCCAAGAGCTCACATCCAAACCTGCAGGTACGGCTGAAAAACAAGCGGAAACTGATTTTGAGGACAACCAGAAAAGAAACAGGCCTGAGAGGAAAAGCTGTGGCTTGTGTTTCATTCAGAGTTTCATCCCAGGAAGGTGACCAGGCAGAACCAACAGGCTGGCGCTGCAGCCCCAGGAACCCTCCCTAGGAATGGCCTCGCAGACACCACGCAGTCCCAGAGAGCTGCGGTATGTCCAGGTAAACAAATTGCATCCTCGATCTTACAGTCCTGCCAAGATGTGCCCATACACACCAAGGAGCTCACTTCAATGAGATTCCAGGCATCACATGGAGAAGGCTTTAAACAAGCCTCACCAGGCAAGCAAAGTCTTCAAAGCACAAGCAGCATTAGCAGAATTGTTTTAATGTTTTTAGGATGTCCTACATCATAGCAACAGTGTGACTTTTCTTAAAGCATGGCTTGTAGCAGTAAACATGAGGAGAAGCAGGCACGGACTAGGCCACAATATTCCTGAGTCACTCCACCCTATGAGGCCTGTTGGAAGCTGCATTGATCCTTGACTGCAATTCAGCAGCAATAAAGCAATCCCAGGCTGATAAAACAGCGCGGCTTTATCGCCATGGGGCATGGTGCAAAGTATACAGAGCTGCCTGCCTGCAGCCACGAGAGGCTTCCCAGGCACGGGGAAGGGTGCTGCAAAGCAGCAGGACGCCAAGGGCACTGGCAGGCTTCTCTAATGGCACCCAGAAGGCCAGAAAACAAGCCTGAAGCCACGCACTTCATCTTGGCACATCTGCCTCAAATTTAAAAAAAAAAAAAAAAAAGTGAAAGCAAATACAATATTCTGTGAGCCAATATGGTGTCTCATTTATCCATACGCATGTACACACGTGCGCACACAAACACCTGACCCAAGGAAACCATTTTAAACCTGATTACTTACAATAAGGTTTTTTAAAAAACAGTGACTACAAAAGCTTGTGCAACCTTTTTTTCCCCACCATTTTACTAACCTGAAACAGCGTTCAGAGCTTTCAGTGCATTATTCAACAAAATGTGTTGTAGAGCCTTGGAGTACACATGTGGCATTCATCCCACCACAACCATTACACCAGCTGTACAAGCATTAGTCTAATCTAATTATTCATAGCCATAATTGGGGAGCACTGCTTCTATACTTTAGGAGATTCTATAAATGTAGGTCATGCCATCTCCAGGGTAAATGTATTTAATTCTGCTTACTTAGCTGACTGATACCATTTCTATATTATTGCTTTCTCATCTAACATGGCTGCAGCAGAGAAAACATGTAGACCAAAATTTAGTGCAGGATGACTTTAATCAGATTTTTCCACTTGAAGCAATACTTTCTAACTAAAAAAAAAAAAAATTGGCTCCTCTCTAGTTTTATATTTAATTCTAAAACTTTTATGTTCATTTTTGAGCAAGGAAAGACACAGAATTATGCTGTAATATTTGTTTCTATATTTACTTTGGGGCAAGATAAGTAGCGTAATCAGTCCCTGAACTTTACCCATCATTTTTCAGGCCCCCAGAGCCTGACACAGCAGAGGAAGAAAATGTGGCACAGGTCTTCTTTGTCTCTTTATAAACAGCAGCTATCAGAAGCTATACTAGCAGGGGCTTCACAACCATGACTGGCAAAGCATAGTTGCATAAGGAGGGGAACCATCCAGTTCTGCTTCCTCCGAATGCTTTTTGCTTGCTCTGCTTCATTTTTGTTTTTCCCTAGGCCCTAGCTCCAAAATGTTACATTACAATTGAACTTCAAGACAGCTGGGGACTTCCTTGGAGGAAGAAAGGAGAAACGGGTACTAAAATAGCTTCATCGTCTTGAGAGAAGCCACTATAGGAGAACAGGGAGTGGGGGAAGGTGAGTTCAAGCCACTGTTAGTTATATCAGCACAAAATCCACACACAGGACAGGTTTGGGTAAGGCTTGCTCATTTGATGCCACTTCCATTACGTGCTGGCCCCGTGGACACTGCGCAGAGACCCCAAGCTCGCAGAACCCCACTTAGCGGGCTCCGCGCTGGTGCCTGGCGCCCGAGAAAGGCGCCGCAGCGGCGGGTGCTGAGGCAGTCGCAGCACCGCAGCGCTCCCACGCCTGCCCTCCTGCGTGGCACAGGCATGCCCACCATGGGCAATTCCTTACTCCTAGTCCAAGAGAGACTCCATTTCCCTCAGAGCCGCTAAGTCCAGGCTAGAAAATGTCTGCTTTGAGTCGCAGGGAGGGACAGACCATTGCTAATCCTGCTCATGGGGTTTCAAAAGGAAAACTGAAAATGGGCCTCAATACCCCAGGGGAGCTTGCCTTTTGATTTTCACAGAAATCCTCCCTCTCCACCCTCCTTTTTTTTTTTTTTTTTTTTTTTTTTTTTTTTTTTAAAGCTCATGAATCAGGCCTGACATGGAACGCTGAACATGGAAATCAGTCACACATTGAGAATATTCTCGACAAGAGAATTCCCTAATATTTCTTAATATAGGAAATACAAGCTTTCCTCCGTAAGGAAAGCTTAGAACTTCTGAAAAATCCATCTTCTAAAGATTTTCTTCATTCTAGCATTTTTTTTCC
>NW_010583992.1:1242976-1270416 GCF_000705375.1 Tinamus guttatus | reverse complement strand
TTCCCTACATATACATGTTCTTTACAGATTTTACAGGATTTTATGGATTCTAGACAACCACCTATTTTGTTCAAAAAGAAAAAAAATACAGACATTTGAATCAAGTTATAGAAAGGAAGAAAGCTTCAGAAGTGCACATACCAAGTGTACCAGGGCCCTTTTAAGAAGTAATTTAAGTACCCCAAGTTGATTAAATTTTTTTAAAAGCTTGTCTTGTTGATAAAGTTTGAAGATTATGTATTCAAGCAAGGCTTAAACTCTTACACAGTTAGCACTAATAATGATCCATAGAGATTTAAAAGGGCGATCTGCCATTGGTGCTTGCAGGGACAAAGGTCAGAGCCACACTAATTAAAGGCTAGCTACTTATTTACCTAAAAACAGTTTTTTTATTGTGCCTGCAAATCCTGATATTTAGACTTTTTTTAAAATCTACAATCCAACAGAGCTAGGAAAAATGCTAGACGAAAACATTTTTAAGGCCAGAAAGAAAAAACATACAGCCTGCTGTGTTTTCGTCCAATTTCTTCTCATAAAATTGCTGAGCAATATGAAATGCAGACACTAGATTATCTTCATATTTCATTATTAATATTCAATTGTTAATCATTTAGTCATTTCAATGCAACATTAACTAAATTCAAATTACAGTAGTACCTGCGCAGCAAAACATGCCCTTCTTTAATATGCCCTGTAGGGCTAAAAGGGGGCTGCAGACTGTCTTGCAAGCTATTTTTTTCTGCATAAATAATTTATTTTCCCGCATTGCTCAGATTTAACGTGCAGCTTTCACCCTTTTCCCCACTGCCCAAGAGGCTCCTACATCTTGGGTGACATTACACAATGAAGCGCCCGCCGCGAGGACCATTTGCACAAAACGAGCCGCAGCATCGTCTCGCTTAGAAAGGGAGTGGTGGAGGGGAAGGAAGGTGAAAGAAAGATCAAATACCCTTATCCTTCCAAGTGCTCTGCTGACTGTCCATGTCTCTCGGGCAGGGATGAGCCGTGCGGCCGCGCGTCTCAGTTGCGCATAGCAGCGGGCTGGGCGCGGCCCCAGCCATTTGCTGCCTGCCGGCCTATGCGTGAGGCAGCGCTGAGGCGCAAGGCAGGGCAAGGCACTGCCAGCACAAACGCAGGCGGCTGCTCCCGGGGAGGCACCCACATGGGGAGCGCCAGTGCGGCAAGGCTGACAAAAGCTGGCTGGCCTTAAGCTGCTTTTCGTGAGCTAAAAGGAGGAATTTGTCAGAGGAGCTTTGCACAGAGTGCTTTTCAGAGTGGGGTAAAGCCCAGTTGCAGGACACGGCTCACTCCTCCCACCTGGTTTTGTTACACAGATGCCTGGCCGCCCGCGTGCCTCACAGAGACATCTTTGCAGTTCGCTCCTTGCAACCACACACCTCTTCCTTTAAATGCGGCCTTGCACAAAGGCAGAACAGGACCCTTTCTGTGCTCACGATAAAAGCAAGAGGCTTGTGCGGAATAAAGGACGTCTTTGTGCCAGCATCCTCAGGAACTGCTCAGACATATCTATTCATCTTAATGCAGCACAGCTTGAGAGCAGCTATCCCCCCCACCCCATACCCACACCAAACACCTCCCTTTTTCCTTTTAAATTAGCAGCCTGTGTTGTCAACGACCAGAATTACAGATCCAAGGGCATTTTTTCCCCCTCTTCATTTAAACATAACAACCCATAATATACATATGTATTGTGCAGACATAAAACCAGCTTAAACTGGAATCACATGATCTGGAAGAGGAGTTGCAGAAAAAGGTGGCGTCATTCTGCCTGCCACCCCCTTCAGAAACGTTCAATTTCTAGTCTGGACCCACTCCTTAGTACTTCGGGGCAACAATAAAATGATAAAATACTCCCCAGCGCTGCTCTAAAACCTAGCAATATTTGATATATATGTTCTGAACAGCTAGAAAAAGGCATGCACATGTTCCAAGAAAACACTAGAACGGCTGGGATGGGGGGATTAAATAGGCAGCTTTACATTTCATTATAACAGAAGGTTAAACGGAGGGAGATTACCACGGAGTTACCTGGAAGCTCAGTATCCATCTGCTACTCCAGCTGCTGCATGCATTTAAGGCCTCCTCTCACAGCAGGCCTCAGAATGTATTTTTAATAGATATAAGGATGTGCATTTCATTCACTATTTCAATGGACAAATCAAAAGACCTATCATTGGAGGAAATGGGTACAATATACTCAAACAGTAGAGTGCAATTGTTCAAGGTCTTATACTATATTACAAAAGTGCAAAACATCTGAAAAATCTGCTTTGCTCTCTGAGTTGAAATTCCCAAGATTAGTAGGAAACAACCAAACCGTGTGTGTCCCCTCCCCCACCCCATCCTTTCATTTCAGGGCCTCAATGGAGAGGAGGGCAGGGCAGAAAATACCTGTAAAAAAATGACTTGTACAAATGTAAGTCACTTCCCACACTCACCAAATTCTTCTCAAAACTCTCAATTAGATTCATTCCCCAAAGTTTATATTCAGCCTCCCTTTTTGAAGTATTTTGCTATTACATAAGAGCTAAACACCAGAACAACCCATTTTACACATAAGGCTGCACTTCAGCTGCCAGTCTGCATATATATGAAGTCTCTCTGTACTTTCCCGCTATTCTTTATAGTACAGACTGAGCAGCACATTTCTGCAACACCCTGCTACGTGCAGCTTGCTGTAGTCACACATGCAACCACAGTAAACCAGCAGCAGACAGAGCATGGATGAACATGTGGCCAAGCCACACACTTCTGTGAAAAGTCTGCGCTACACTTGAGAACGGCTGTACACGTCCCTGTGCTCTGCTCCCAAATAAGCCATTAATTCCCCACACAGGAGTTCCTCCCTCTCCTAAAGATTCCCATCCTTACCCTTTACATATGCAACATTAATTCCTACCACTCCATGCAAACGATACCCAGACTGGAAAGTGCATCTCCCCTTCCTCATGTATCTTGTTTCAGGCAAGACACACCCATGTAAGGCTGTTCTATGCATAAACTCACTTAGCACAGACACTGTGTCAACAAACGTCCCTATAAGCTTTCCTGTTTCATTAGGGAAATTACAAATGTTTGTGCACCACATCTTAACCCACGACTTCCCTGCCGACTTGCTGTCACGTAGCAGAGAGCGACAAGGGACACGGTAGAGCTGAGCCTGCTCCCCCACCCAAGGTCCCTGCAGCCCTGCGCTCTGGCTCTTTGCTCAGGGAGCCATTCACCCAACCACTCTGGCCAACACTGACAACACCGTTTTAGCATGGAGAAGAAATCCTGACTTCCTGCACAGCAGCAGATTTCAGATCGCTACTGAATGCCACACTCACCCGAAGGCTCCGGTCAGTCCTGGTTGCTCCCAGGAATACTGGTTGTTACCACAAGCACCCCTTTTCCTCCCCAGTTCTACTGCTCTGCTACTGGTTTCCAGGAGGCCTCACTCTGTTAGCTGTTCTGACCAGTTTAATAGTCCCAACTAGTCTCGCCCTCTCAGCACATGGACCTGAAGAGCCTTAATGAAACGCTGGGGCTGTAAAGAAGCACCTTTCCTTGCAGGAAGTTTCAATTGAGGTATTTTCTCCTACTTCCCCCTGGTCCTTTGCCAGCCTCTCCAACATAGAACAGAAGTCTCCATTTATCATTTACCTGGTAGCATAGAAGACCTGAATCACCAAGCTATCCAAGAACACAAATCAGAAATTAATCAAATCAAGAGTTTACGTTGAATTAAGCAATACTTATCAAATAACCCACTCTTGAAGGAACTTGCAGAGGAATTCCAGGGGCTTCTCCCACACTACGAAAGGAAGAAAAACAAAACAAGACAAACCCATACACTATCCCACTGCTGAACTGCCCTCTGTATTAAACTGTACTATAAATCCTGAAACCAGAATGTACCAAACTGTGCTAGAGCTACACAGAGTTTCTAGTTTCTTTTAAGCTTCATATCATTGTTACAATGCAATTTGCAGTTACAGACTTAAAAGAACTATTTGACTTGTGACCCTGTGATTTGGGTGTACAAGGAAAAGACTCACTTGCACTCGAGCCACGTTCCGCAGCGCCTTTGTACCTGAGCTCGACCTTTGGATCCGTCCCTTCTCCAAGGGATGAGAAAAGCATGGCAGCCTCAGCTGTGCTCCTGTAACTGAATTACAGAGCGCCCTATCGCACGTAGGGAACGAGATCCAAAACAACAAAAAAAAAAAAGCCTGAAAGATTTGATTTGAAGGGCAAACTCCAGCACATTCAGCCACAAACATCTGTGAAGTCTGATCTTCAAAAGCACCATGAATCAAGAGTTTCCCATGAAACTGGCTACCCAAACATTTGAGACTTCAAAGCCCTTTTTAGACCCATGTAATGCCTAACATGAGCGCACCGAGGAACCTGACCTGCTGCTGTGGTTACATTTTGTTAGACAGGTTTCCATCATGGTCAAACATTTAAATATAGGGACTTCTAATATACTTTCTGATTGTAACTTACCAACATTAATTCCTCCATGCTCCAGATACATTAAAACCAAAAAATGTTTTGAAGGAAAGCATGGTTTTGTAGCTTGAGAGTGTTAGTGAGCTGTATGCATAAAAAAGGCATTATCAGTGAGAAAGTCCATTCAACACAAGTGCCAAGACACATATTAGATATATTTAGCTTGCAACTCTGTAAGAGTATTAGCAAACTCCAGCAGCTAGATTTAAAAAAAAAAAAAAAAAAAAAAAAAAAAAAAATCACACAACTTTAGATGTAATCCTTGGAAAGAAAGCTTGCATTTAAGTAACAGTTCCCTGTGTCGTTTGACGGTTACCACCACTGGATGGCACCAAAGGCTGCTTTTAGGAACAACTTCAAGCACTTCTTACAGACAGGGCTGCTCTCTGGGGTTTCATTTACACGGGCTCACCAGGAAAAGCCCTAGGGGGACCTGGGCCTGCCCTGCTGCTGCTTTGCAGCACCTAACATTGCACAGGCATCCACTGGAATGAATCATGGAATCATAGAATCGTAGAATGCTTAAGGTTGGCAGGGACCTCTAGAGATCATCTAGTCCAACCCCCCTGCACACGCAGGGTCACTTAGAGCACGTGGCACAGGACTGCGTCCAAGCGGATGTTGCAGATCTCCAGAGAAGGAGACTCCACAGCCTCTCTGGGCAGCCTGTTCCAGTGCTGTCACCCTCACTGTTAATAAATTTTTCCTTAAAGTCCTGTGGAACTTTTGATCCTTTAGTTTCCAGCTGTTTCCTCTAGTTCTGCTCGTGGCCACCACTGAAAAGAGGCCAGCACCATCCTCCTCACTGCCTCCTTGAGGTACTTATGGACACTGATTAGATCCCCTCTCAGCCTTCTCTTCTCCAGGCTGAACAGGCCCAGCTCCCTCAGTCTCTCCTCATAGGGCAGATGTTCCAGGCCCCTGATCATCCTCGTAGCCCTGCGCTGGACTCTCACCAGCTCAATATACTGTATTTTTATGAAAATCAGAAATACATACAGCCTGGTAAGCATGAGACTGAATTGGCAAGGTTATCAGTTTAGCAATCTAAACATACCATGCATTGAGAAATTAAAATATATATATGTTATATATATCACTGAGGGTTTGCTCTAACAGTGTTCTGCCATTGAAGTTTTTGTATGTGGGAGTTTTGGTTGGTAGCTTTGCTGTTATTGGGAAAAAAAGAGGAAAGGGAAAAGAGGAAAGGGAAAAGAGGAAAGGGAAAAGAGGAAAGGGAAAAGAGGAAAGGGAAAAGAGGAAAGGGAAAAGAGGAAAGGGAAAAGAGGAAAGGGAAAAGAGGAAAGGGAAAAGAGGAAAGGGAAAAGAGAAAAGGGAAAAGAGGAAAGGGAAAAGAGAAAAGGGAAAAGAGGAAAGGGAAAAGAGAAAAGGGAAAAGAGGAAAGGGAAAAGAGAAAAGGGAAAAGAGGAAAGGGAAAAGAGGAAAGGGAAAAGAGGAAAGGGAAAAGAGGAAAGGGAAAAGAGGAAAGGGAAAAGAGAAAAGGGAAAAGAGGAAAGGGAAAAGAGAAAAGGGAAAAGAGGAAAGGGAAAAGAGAAAAGGGAAAAGAGGAAAGGGAAAAGAGAAAAGGGAAAAGAGGAAAGGGAAAAGAGGAAAGGGAAAAGAGGAAAGGGAAAAGAGGAAAGGGAAAAGAGGAAAGGGAAAAGAGAAAAGGGAAAAGAGGAAAGGGAAAAGAGAAAAGGGAAAAGAGGAAAGGGAAAAGAGAAAAGGGAAAAGAGGAAAGGGAAAAGAGAAAAGGGAAAAGAGGAAAGGGAAAAGAGGAAAGGGAAAAGAGGAAAGGGAAAAGAGGAAAGGGAAAAGAGGAAAGGGAAAAGAGAAAAGGGAAAAGAGGAAAGGGAAAAGAGAAAAGGGAAAAGAGGAAAGGGAAAAGAGAAAAGGGAAAAGAGGAAAGGGAAAAGAGAAAAGGGAAAAGAGGAAAGGGAAAAGAGGAAAGGGAAAAGAGGAAAGGGAAAAGAGGAAAGGGAAAAGAGGAAAGGGAAAAGAGAAAAGGGAAAAGAGGAAAGGGAAAAGAGAAAAGGGAAAAGAGGAAAGGGAAAAGAGAAAAGGGAAAAGAGGAAAGGGAAAAGAGAAAAGGGAAAAGAGGAAAGGGAAAAGAGGAAAGGGAAAAGAGGAAAGGGAAAAGAGGAAAGGGAAAAGAGGAAAGGGAAAAGAGAAAAGGGAAAAGAGGAAAGGGAAAAGAGGAAAGGGAAAAGAGGAACCTCCCTTGAGGTACTTATAGACACTGATTAGATCCCCTCTCAGCCTTCTCTTCTCCAGGCTGAACAGGCCCAGCTCCCTCAGTCTCTCCTCATAGGGCAGATGTTCCAGGCCCCTGATCATCCTCGTAGCCCTGCGCTGGACTCTCACCAGCTCAATATACTGTATTTTTATGAAAATCAGAAATACATACAGCCTGGTAAGCATGAGACTGAATTGGCAAGGTTATCAGTTTAGCAATCTAAACATACCATGCATTGAGAAATTAAAATATATATATGTTATATATATCACTGAGGGTTTGCTCTAACAGTGTTCTGCCATTGAAGTTTTTGTATGTGGGAGTTTTGGTTGTTGGCTTTGCTGTTGAAAGGAAGGGGGAAAGGAAGGGGGAAAGGAAGGGGGAAAGGAAGGGGGAAAGGAAGGGGGAAAGGAAGGGGGAAAGGAAGGGGGAAAGGAAGGGGGAAAGGAAAAAAAGAAAAAAAGAAAAAAAGAAAAAAAAGAAAAAAGTAGAGGGGTTTCTTTATAGATAACTAAGGTTAGAATCTCAAACTGGTAAAATACAGCATAGACAGATCTGCTGGCACCTAGGTGAGCATTCACCAAAAAGCATTGGTAAGTAAATAATCAAGAAGAGGAACTCAAGGGCAGCAGTGAGATAGTTCAGCTAAACATTTCAGTGCCTATCAGCCGCATCCATCACAGCCAGGCAGCTTGCAGGCAGGCACGAGGCACAGGCCCTTCAGCTTCAGTCACACGGACAGGAAGGCAGAAAATAGCACCGTTTAACAACACTTATGAGACTGGGCAGGCCAAGCACGTGCATGCATCTGCTTCTGCGCTTTGTGAAGAATCCCCCTTCCTTTCTGAGAGTGTGCAAGACCAGCACACATATTAGTGGTTTGTTTCACTACTACATCCACTGCCTTGCCATTGTCAGCTTTTAATACCAAACTACCTAAACACAACCGATTTAGTTGCTGGCTATTCACTAGGATCTTCAGGCAGGTAAAGGAAGTTCAAGTCTATTTAAGCAAGAGTTGGCTTGAAAATAAGTACACCGCAAACTGTGTGTGTGTGTGTGGGGGGGGGGGGGGAAGACAGCACATGATCACATGATTTTGAATTAGTATTCCCATTAATTAGGCTTTAAGAAAACATTCCTCCAGAGTAAGGCAAAAAACATTTTCTTCCCAAATAATGCAACATGTGAAAAGGTCAAATTACAACTGCTTTAGAGAATTGAGAAAGAGCCCAGAGACAGGATCCAAGAACTCTGCAGACGAATCTGAACGCGCACAGTCCCTGCAGAGAGCTCCCTGAAGAACATCCCTGTTGCCAACCAGCTGCTGAATCCCAGTCTCGCACCCCAGCTTCCCGCACTGCCAGCCTGACCTCAGGTCTGGGTCAGCTCCAGCCCTGACACAGGACAGATCTATGCCCCGTCGCAAGAAACAGAGAACAGACAGCCATCCACTCCTTCCCCTGCTGCTGCAGTGAGTGATTGTTTGCAGCTTCTCCACAGGGTTTGCTATAGATGTGGCAACAAGATCTGCTCCGATTTACACCCACCACCAGCCTGCTATGCCCATGCAACAATTCAGGACAGCTCTCCAAACACTTCCTATTCAGAGAACAGAAGAGTTGCTGTGTTAGGTTTGTGATGTTCAGGCTTTCTTAAGATAATTCTGTCTCTGAACAGTTAACCCTTGTGGGATGATGCCCGAGAAGCAGAGCAGCTGTCCTCAGACAGCACTATATACTGAAGAAGTCAGGGCAAGGAGTGAAGTCTTGCACAAAAGCAGTTTTCACAGCACAGACATCATTGAAACCTCATCAGAAGGGAAAAGGGTCCATCTCTCTTTTCTCTCCACATGCACATATACAACAGTAAAACCAGGAAATGGCATCAATCATACAAAGCTGAACATAAAACCTGCCTTCCACCTTATTTTCCAAATCCTGTTTCAACTGTACTCACAACCTGACCTTCCCTTCTTCATGTACCTGCAATTCCCCTCCAAAGCATGCTTCATGGGGAAAAAAAAAAAAAAAAATACACACATCACACGTGCAGTACTTCCCAAGGCACTCTGTGCATGCAGGCTGCAGCTACTGCCTAAGTTACATTGCTGAGTCAAACTAACATTTAGTTTTCCATTTGAAACAGACTAATTTTGCCACATATTATCACATTACTAGGAGAGAAAGTTAACTTCTATGAAGCTTTACCTTAAAAAAAAGAAAAAAAAAAAAGGCATCTGTGTTACATACAAACCAATTTTAATGTCTGCGGGATACTGAACTCCTTAATGGTCACTCTTCTAGTAATCAGATTACTAAGCTCCCTCATGGGCATTATTTATTCTAAACTTTGATAACAGTGCAAACTGCCAACCACGTAAGTGCAGATGTGGTGGTTCTTTTTCAGATTCCAGACTTAAGTTTCACATACAGCAAGGATATTTTCCCAAGTTTTAAAGTCTGAAGTCCAACCGAACAAAAAGAAATGTACATCTTATTTGAATCATAGATACACGGACAACTGAGAAACTGGCCTTGCTTTACTATTACGTAGCAAGTTTGGGAGGCCACCTAATGCTATGGGCTCATAGACAATCATAGAACAGCTTGTAATGAGCAATGACTTGTTTCTGTATCAACAGATCTCAAGCAGGAGAACTGAAGAAGAAAACTGAAGACAGTCAGTTCATGCCTGATAAACAGACTAAAGGAAAAAAAAAGTACTGAAGCAATCAAAATACGAAAAAATGAAAAGCGCAGACACTAACATTTTGTTACTCGTGGTTTACATAGTGAAGTCTTTGGAGAAGAAAAAAGAAAAAAGACAAGTCACAGCATGCTTAAGTTTAGCTAAAGAATTATGCTGATTAGTGAAGGGCAAGACAGCATACACAGATTACCTGAAGATTTATTCAGCTTTGCTGAAAACAGAGCAGTAGATTTTTCCTTTTCCTTAATAGGAGCAGCTTCTTTCTCAGCTTCCTTCTCAAAAGCTTCTGGTTTTACTACACTGACTATCTCTTTTTCAGGAGGTGGAGATGAGACACCAGGGGCCAGTAAGGGCACCGTGGATACTTCAGGCACTTTGTCCGCAGCCTCCAAGGACTTTTTCAAGAAATTAGGATCTTCAGGTTTTACCTGTACATTCTTTACAGACAGGTCACAAGGTAGCTCTGGGCAAGGCACCTGCCTCTTCTCATCTTCAGTCACATCGCTGATCTCTTCACTTTCATCTTCATGCACCACTTCTCTGTCAGGGGTTTCTGCCATGAACTCGGGAATAGTTTTAGGATCACCTATCATCACAAAGTCTTCTGACCCCGCAACTGGGGAAGACTCTGTGGATGAGGGGCTTTTGTCTTCTATTTTTGGTTCTTTAGCAGCAGATATATCAGCTGAATAGGCCACACTCTTCAGCTCTTCCATCTGAAGAGGAATCTTCTCTGCCTTGGCTATTTTTGTAGGCGCTGGTTCAGATGGTAAAGAAGCAGTAATTCTGGAAGAGTCCAGTTCGGGTTGGAAAGACTCAAGATAAGGCTTGCCAGCGGCAGCCACTGAATCCATCAATTCTTCCTCAAGTTCATCATCTGTTACAATCTCCTCATCTGATTTATCTTTTAAGATGAGAGATGGGTCTTCACTCTCTTTCTGAGGAAAATCAGGTATCACCTGGCTGTTAAACAAGTCAGATTTCCCAAACTGGGGAGACAGTTTTTCAACATGTTCTTTGTGTTCAGGCACATCCTGAGGAACACATTCTGTTATCAGTGTCTTTGAATAATCTGTAAAGGATGGAGAAACAGATTCACCGGAGACCTTGGTTTCTTTAATTAAGTCACATGCAATAGATATATAAGGAGTCTCTATCTCTTCAGGACTAGCACTACTCTCATGATCAGTTTTTAGAAACGTTACTTCCTCCTTAGCTTCTTGCATCTGTGTCAATGGTACATTCACTGCCTCTTGGTATAAGGGAGGTTTATTGGTCTCCTGTTTAACATTCTCAAAACTAGCAGTGGGAATAAATGTCTCTAATGGGGAAGCTTCAAGCTGCACAGCAGATGCTTCTGTAGCAGCAGTCCCGGTGCCTAATGGGGCTTCCATCACAATATCAGGCAATATGGGTGATGGGGCAGCTTCAGGCCCTTCAAATGAGGGACACAGCTGGGCCACGGGTTTCAGAGTCTCTTGCACCGACTCAGAGGTCTGAACTAAATCAATCTTGGTTTCATAAGCAAGCTTTGTACATGCTGCATCATGCATTGCACTTTCATAAGCTTCTTGCACTAGATCAGGAGTAAGACCTTCAGGCATATTTGCTGCAGTGTCAGACTGTGCTGTTGATAAACTCTCTGTTTTAGCATAGTCAGCTTCCTGTCCTTGCTGCCTGCCAACTGCTTGAGCGCTAAGATCACCTTGTTCTGGGCTGGTTTGAGCTTTCATTTCTTCAATTTTTTTCTCATCGTCAGTTTTATTTTCTGAAGTGCCTTCTTCTAGTGGAGAAAGAGATTTGATTTTGTTACTGTCAGGAGTTACAAGAGATTCAGATTTATTACAAGTGATGTAAGCCTGCGAAGAATCTTTCATAGCTTCTGGGGTGCTTGGGAAAGAAAGATCTTCAGCGCTGCTTTCACTCTCCTTTTCATAATCCTTCTGTAAAGGCATCTTATCTACACCATAATTCTCATCTAAACTGCTTTCTAATTTGCCGTCTATCTTGCTTTCAACATCCTCTTTCAAGCTGCTAAGACCATGACTAGGACCTTTTACTTCCCATATCGGCTCACATGGTTTAAAGTCTGCATATTCTTCCCTTTTAAGGGTGCCTTCTTTCAATGACCCTTTTTCACCATCACCATCACCTCTGTATAGCTCTCTGTTATAACAGGTATCTTCCTCATTTTTCTCAAACAAATCTTCAGGAGTTTCTGGAGACATATCCAATTGCTGTGCAGGCATTTTCTCTAGATTAGGTAATTCTTTAGGGCCCTCTAGCTGTATTTCTTCTTTAGCTTGAGATAAAATGGTTGCTCCTGCTTTAGCAGACGGGGATTCCATCTCCGAGTATTTTGCCTCGGAAATGTCTTTTTCATTTCTCTCTGTAAGAAACGGATTTCTTGCATTTTGTGTAGTTTCTTTATAAATCTCACTTGCATTTTCTTTGTAAATGCCTCTTGCAGGTAATTCATCTGAGAGCATCTCACAGCCTGTGTGCTCTTTAAAGGGATCAGCTGAGAAAGAAGAGAGGGAAGGAAGAGTAGCAGCAGTGACAAGCGAGACTGCAGGAAAATCCTCTTGACCAAGTGACTTTATGCTACCTGGCTGCTCCTGCAAGTCCAGAACTTTGTCTGTGACCGTGGACAGAAAGGAAAGTTAGAAAATGCAAGTGCAATGCAAACTTTCATGACAGGTTCATATTGTGTTAGTTGTTACGAAATTCTTTCAAGTGCTATCATAAACACCACTAGGCATTAAAAGAAAATCGGGTTAAAAAAAATGCTATTCTATTTCATCTCTTCTAGCAAAAATATATATATATATGAAAGAGGCTAGAGAAGCAGCAACTTTATGCAGCACAAAGATCACAGGAAAGCTGGAGATGCCAAACAAGTAGAGAGCCCCCAAGCAGAGCTGGCAATATTTACAAAAGGGGCAGGGAGACAGGTGACAGAGCAGGTATGTGTGTGTGCGCGCTTGTGCATAACTATATGCATGCCAGTAAAACAGGAGCTTTGGGTTTTGCCACTTTTTTTTTTAATGGAAATTTGGTGGACAATGTAGCTAAAGAAAAAGCGCTGAATAAATACTACCGGCACTATTAAAAATATCACAGAAAAGTACTGTGAATTTAACCTTTCTGCTAAATCAGTAAGAGCAACTATGCTTTAGCATGTTAACCTGCTAATGCTAATAACTTTTCTCTTACATCAAGGGTCCAAGAATTCACGGGTGGCTCTGGCTTTTTCATAAAATACTGTTTACTGTGAAATTAAAGTATATTAAAATCTTGAACGGATGAACCGAAAATTTAAAATTGGAAAAAAAAAAAAAAAAAAAAGGTGATTCTTGGACCCATTTAGACTTTTAGTTAATGGCAGACTAATTGGAAAGTGTTAACGAGATCAGATCAGAAATGCAGGGCGCAATCAGACAAAGGCGAGCAGAAAGAACTTGCCTGCAGAGGAGTGCATCAGAGGCGCAGATGTAGCAGGAAGAGCAAAAAGGGTCTCATCTGAAAAACAAACAAATAACCTCAGCAGAAATAAAGGCTAAGTAGTCTGAAAGAGGGAGAGAGGAAGCAAGCAGTAAATTTCCAGTAAACCAACAGATGTATGACCAACAGCTAATGCTGTGGGGATTTTGGCAGGTGTAGATACAAGCCAGGTAAGTCAGGCGAGCCAACGGTCAGAATTCTCCATTTACATCAGGCTCTTTATCAAGTAACCAAGGCCTCTATACCCTTCAATCCAGGAACGGTTTTTAAGGTAACAGGTCACAGTAACTAGCCTATTCTCACACTACGGACTCTTACCAGTACAAAACAAACACGCTTCCATTGACACTGACACACTGTCCTCAATCAGCTGCTTTGATCAAAGGGTCTCCTAACTCCTACTAACTTGCATTAATAAAGCAGTAACAAGGAGGCTCTTTTAGCCAAAAATTCTAGGAAGTTGAATTACATAGGGTAAGTTTTGAAATCATCCATAAACAGAGAGCTCATCAAGCATACCAGTGCTGACCAAAGAGGAGACAATAAATGACTGTACTCTTTATTATTATTTTCATTATGTTAGAATGTAGAAAAGCTGCCAAATGAAGGCACTATTTTAAATTGCTCTTTGGCATGATCAATGGAGCATATTTCTGAATTTGTTTTGGCCTTACTAGCTTCCACAATAAAACCCCAGATTTCCTATTTCAGCCCAATCAGAATACATGCTCCTCTGAATTTCTGCATCAGCTGCAGTATTTCTACCTGAAGCACTGTGGCTTATTGCTAGTACATTAATATAAAAATATTAACAGTTAGATAAATATGATTTCATTCTGGCGAGTGTACAAGTTTTCAAATTAATGCTGTTAAAGCCTAATTACAATTTACATTAAGTGTATTAGCGGGATCCAAAAATCTGTCAAAGCACTACAATTAGATTTTTGAATTTCCAACCATCTTTAGTTTGCTGTTTGCCTGGACAAAGTACAGGCAAAAGTAGGAAAACTAAAATCTTAGGAGCTTAAGTGCTGACTCTGCGCACAGTCAGCCTTTTAAAAATTTTCTCTATTGTCACAGTGTAACAAAACTATGTTTTAAACAAACACAGAAGGCCAAAAATGAGTAAACTTGTAGGCCTAGCAGCATGCACACATCTAATGATGCAACAATAATGTTCATTTCTGCAATGAACTAAGACTTTCTGTAAAAACTGTGCCACTTCAAGGTACTCATGACCTGCCTGGCTTACCCAAATTATTCCCAAGAGCAGTTTTCTAAACATAAGAAGTCTCCTCATGGCCTATATTTCCTGTCACAACGTACAGCTATATTTGTTTCAAGAGCTGCATGATATAGTTCACCCTCGAGCGCTGCTTATAATCCACAAAAAATGACAAGATATGAGAAAAACAGAGTAACAAATTTGGAATGCAGGACTCAACATTTCAAGGCTTCCTTAACTCTTGACAAGCTATACTATAAGGACTTCTCGGTTCTCACGAAATTGTGTTTTCTTATTAAGGACCACACAAAGCAAACCTCTTGTCCCAAGTGCAGAGCATGTAAAAACAGTGTTCAGGTTAATGGTGGCAAAAGCTTTCAAAGGTAAAAACCATACTGGAGGATTAAGTATGTGAAACTGGAAGGCACAGAGAACTACTTTGCTCATCAATACCTTGCCAGGTATCAGTGTACACTCTGCATTCCAGAAGAGGCTCAACTCTGTGTACCCTTGCTCTGCTACCAGGTGCTGCTGCTTCTGCAAGCAAACAGCTAGTCAAGAGCCCACATCCCACAGACAACTTAGCAAGTCATCCGATTTGTAGCTCTAGAGAAGGGATTTGCACTGAGAAGTCAGCGTGGGACCAGTCAGTCTAGAGTGTTGCTCTTTCTCATACTGTTGCTGTTAAGAGCATCACTTAATGTTTTTTCTCCATCTGTCAACTTTCATTTCTAGCACACCCAGCACGCACGTCAAGGGCCAGTGCTCTGCTTTACAACCAGGCAGCTTTAGGCTTTGTGCTAAGAAGCGCTGCACTTTCCTTCTTGAGTGTTTTCCCCTAAACAAAGGGGCTGAGCAGCATGCCCTGACCATACACCTAGAGCTGTGTGCACTGTGTGGATGCTGACAGTGCTGAAGCAGCTCAACACTTGGTGGTTCGATGCAGCTGTAGTGTCCCCACACTCCCTTCCTGAGCTAGTGTCACCCTATTGCCCAATCTCTTATCTGTCCACGACACACTCCTCTCAGAGCACTGCACCCCTCACTCTCGAGGGCCAAAGCCTCCAAGGAGCTGGGCTGCGGCAGCTCACCAGGAGCCAGTGACACGAGAATAATCCTCTGCCTCTTCCCTCCCTGGAACCACACAGTCCCATCTCCCCCAGGCTGTGCTGGAGCAGCATTAGGGTCATTTGCTAGGAGAGCGTGAAGCAGGATGGACCTGATGAGACCGGTCTGTGCAGCATGAAGAGACTTCAGACACTCCCGGCAGAAACAGGCAGGGAGAGAATAGTTTCCCCACTGGAAGAAAGGAAAACTGAGAACAAGTCAATAATAAAAACATAAAAGTTCAAAGAAGGGGACAGTTCACTGGATAAGGAGATGGAGAGGGAAAAGTGCAACAAGACCTCAAAGGTACAGTACACTTAAGTCTCCAAAAGGCAACTGCAACCTCCATCAAAAGTTTTAGCCTTTAAGTCTTTTAAAAGCTTCCCAATCCTAGAGAGAGCAGTTTTGGTTTCTACTGAGGAACACTGATTTTAGCAGCGCTAGCCGATTTCTTAAATGGTTCGTGAGAACAGCACACTGCAGGAAGGTTTTTTCCATGTTTGGAAACAGCACAGATATGTACAATAGCCAGCCTAGTCACTGAATTCCCAGACTCTCCTACTATAAGGACATTAAGCCCACACCCAGACTTCATTCTCCATGCATAGCATGAGTGTGAAAAGTCATTACATAAAAGTGATAATTCCTAAGCAAATGAGGAGAATCACCCACTTTCCCCTGCACCAACATCAGAACTGCATTTCTCCTGCTACAAGGAGGAGACGAGGACTTTCTTGCCCCTGGCTCGACAACCACCCTAGGAGAGTGGGGAGAACCGAGCAGCTCCCACAGCAGTAAAACAGTTATCAGAGAGCGCAGGAACCATCCCCTCAGACTGCATGTCAAATGACACTTAATTGAAGTGACAGAATGAAGGGAAGGGTATCTTTTCCAAGCAATGATATCTGCACTGAAGAATCTTCTCTGATGAGTTTGAGTTGGAGATGGAAACTTCAGGGAAACAGAACTGCATGTATCCTTTGGTAGATAAAAGGGGGGAAAATGCAGCATCAATCACACTTGAGCCTGGCACACAACAAGACTGCCAGACTCACAGGCATAGCACAAGCATGCAGGAGAGCAGTCCTCGTGCCAACTGCAAGCAGAAGTCATCCTCACAGAAAGTCCGGCTGCATACTGTCCTTCTGCAGCACATGGGAGTACTTGAAAGACGCCAAAAAGGTATAAATTTGCAACAAGCCTTTCAGTTTGAGAAAACAAGGAAGACTTCTGTGGTTACACAGAAAGCAGACATCATTGCAGACCTCCCCCTGCATGTTGCTCTGTTCCAGCACCACAAACTTCCCTCAGTGAAAAAAAAACAATCGGCATCTAGATTTTCATTTATCAAACCCAAATGATTTATTTTTAAATACAACTGAAAAATAAATCAAGCTACATTTTTAAAGTCTTCTCTTCACACAATCCATTCCCATAGCTAGCAATTAAGTAATAATCTGAGCATACTGGGAAGCTGTAAGTTAACAGCAACATTTTACAGGTCAAACCAAAGATTCAAAGATAATACTATACTGTGTGTGCACATATCCTGTCAGGGATCTGTACAACTTTAGCTATGGTCTCATACAAGCTCCAATGTAAAAAGTATCAACAATTCATTGTAAAAAAGTACTTCTAGCAGTATTTTTTAGTATTTTATTTGTAAAAGAATCTGCAAATAGGATGTATTATAGGTAAGATCATTGAGGGTAGTTTTGCTGCATTTGCAGATCAAAGGCAAAAATTAAACAATTTTAAAAAGGCATACAACTACTAAAGTTAATCCTCTCAAAATATATATACATATATTTTCCAAAATATGTCAAGCTCCAGAACTTTTTAAAGAAATTTTCATATTCAAAACACCTTTCTGAACAAAAGCAGAAGTAGGCCTTTGCTACAGGAAAACTTCACTCAAAAGACACTAAATACGTGCAAGTAAAAGCTGAAGTCGTTATAACACTGAAGAAAGAATTCAGGAGAATGAACTGCTGGCTTACTGTTTTCATGGGGGGGGAGGGGGGGGGAAAGGTTTTGTTTCATGAATACAGCAAAATGTGGCCTAGAAATTAACAGAGGATCCCCACTAGAAAATAGCCTTTACTTCACATTTTGTCTGCCCAAATCTATACAGATGCAGTTTAGTGACTCAGCTGCAGCATTCTGGAAAAAAAAATCCTATTTGTGAACGGTTTTCCTTTAAAGTAATACAGACTTTCTTATTAAAGGAGACCTTTTGGGTAGACAGACAATATTTTTAATAGCATTCAGAAGCATATTAATTTGCTTCAAACACACACCCACACATCAGCAAGCCTATGAGTGACGTTTGCCTAATCAGGGAGAAAATTTTTGCTCACTAGCACATTCTGGATTTTTTTTTTTCTTCCTTTATACCCACATGGTATAAAGTGAAAGGAAAAGTATTTAAGGAATGTCAAAATATATCTATACACAAGGAGTTCCATATTGATTCCACTTGATCTTAGCCAAAATAATAAAAATACAAATTTTTAAAATTCTGCAAATTTTATCTGGACTTTAAACGTTCCCTCAAAAGTAACCCGCAGCTTCACCTCTAACTAGCACTAACACTTGTATTATGGTTTCAACTAACACTAAATTCCACCACCAAGAAACAGATTTCAGTTTTGTTTAGAAACAAAAAGCCAACAGCCACCTCTGATACAGGAGGGTCAGTTAAACCCCCTTTTACCGATTGCTGGCTTCCTCACTATTCAGCATTGCGGCAAGAAACCGATCTTACCAGCATGAACTTAAAATCATTTCACAGACTATTTCATCTTAATGCTTTGGATAAAAAGTTGGGGGTGGGGGAAAGAAGTTTCTCAGACAACTAGGAAAGACAAAAGAGGAAGATTAGCTGCTAAAACTTCCAGAGAACAAGAAAAGAAAGCAAAAATGGAGGGGGAAAAAAATGGCATAGGACAGGTCCAAGGAAAGCAACTTATGACTGGTGGAGGGGGGTGAAGCTTTTTCAAGACATCCTTGCCAAAAGAAACCAAAAGGCTCTTCTGTTTGGTCACTGAATATAAGAATTGGATAGAATGTGGCCTGTCCCTCCTACCTAGATTTCCCATAACTGATGTTCCCATCCATCTGCTCTTACAGGTGACTTCACAAGAGTTAATGCTGTGTGTCAGCCACAGGCTGGTTGGTCTGAAACTCATTCTTACATGAGAGATTAGAACTGAAAAAATTTGAAGTTGTTTTCTGCATATGAACTCCATCCTAAAGCCTGTGTTAGCTTTAGTAGGGGCTGTCTCAGGGATTATCTAGATGGCAGTTTCAGTCTTCCAAAAATAAAAATCTATTTCCTGGATTAATTTATTGGGGAACGCCTGTTGTTCTTAAAGCAACAAGGAAGGGCAGTTGGCAAGACTAAAGGCTTTAGGAATCTACTTCACCTTTTCTTTGTTTGGAAAAAAAGAAAACTTCCGGCTAACAAGCAGGGCAGGGACCGCATTTTTCTTGCAGACCTACCACAATGGAGCTCTGATGTTAAGTGGCCTTTCTTGTTAGCACAAATATTTAGCAGGAGAAGAATGCTTGGCAAAGCCAGTTTACTCAAGGGAACGACATCTGTGATATTACTCATATGCAACATGAAAGTTCTATCTGCAGCAATCCTTCTGAGGCTGAGAGAAAAAAGAAACCAGCTCTCGGATTCTTCGGTGAATCTAGTTGTTAATTTATCCACATTGAAGACTGTCCCCAAGCAGCGCTTCTGATCTCCTGCCATTATCTAAGCAACACATGCATGCGTAGCGAGATCCTAAGTTTTACTCGATTAGAGACTCCAAAGCTACACAAGCCTTTCAGGCTCCCCCCGTGCGCTCCCTAATCACAGGGAGGAACTGCCATCCCCACTGCCCCACGGCGTATGATTACAATCCTCACAGTAAGAAGTTGCCTCTTGCTGTAAAGTTCGAAGGATAAGTTACGTGGCCATTTGAGGAAGTAAATTCAGCTAAATTCAAGGACAGTCAAGTCCTTAGATGCCTACTGAAAAGTGAAGGGCACACAGCCTCCCAAGGATTTCCTAAGGAAAACAGTTGCCTACACAAGCTCAGTTTCAAACTCTCCTGTGGTGATGTAAATGCCCTAACATATTTTACCAAATATTTAATGAATTCAAGATAAAGAAGATTCAATCACTAGCGGTGTCTTTTCACATCATTAGATCTGTCTGCAGAGCCACAACTGAAATTTTTGAGCAACATAGTTACATGCAAGTTGTTACAGAGGATGGAGATTGCTGAAGTGTTAAACAAAAACAGGAGCTCTCTTTCTAACATCTTGAAGGTATCAGAGGTAGAATCTCAGAGATCCACAAAATTTGATAATTAACAGAGACTAAGTGGAGAGAAGATATCAGGAATCTCTTTACAGAGCTGTTGGACTTCCTAGATCTTCGTGAAAATGAGTGCATAGTGATAAGATGTATCATTGGCAAAATTAGTTGCACTGTGCTGCATGGGAATTTCTGATTTTAATTATTTGAAATAGATCAGACAATGAAGAAGAATAGTTATAAACAAGCATTTTGAACAACGTTTGCTGATTTAAAAAGTCTTTACTTCAGTTAATGGAAATACAACTCTCTTGCCAGAAGTGAACATTTTCCTGTGGTTTAAGCTCTATAACTCTACTTAAAGAGTTTGCTTTAGTTTGCTGTGCTTAAAGCTCTGGTTGGTTTAGGCAGATTTTGATCAATATCATATTTGCCTTGGCCAACTTAGAGCAATTATTTGTCATTTCTAAAGCAACTTACCTTCTTTTGGAAAAGGGACAATTGAGAAGAATTGCTCAGCACTACAGACACTACACTGCGCAGTGACAGTGATCAGGTATGATAATTTTTACTTTACAGCTGAGCCAAAGAGAGAAAGAACCATTCTCCTGCACTACACAGCTGCAAACCAAAGCTGAAGGAAGGACAAGCAAGGCACATTAATGCTGCCTTCTATAAGCCTCCTCTCCCTTACAGTTCTCACGCTGCCAAAACAAGTGCTCATTACAAGGAGGTTTAAAAAAAAAAAAACCACAGGTAAGACCATTAAATGCTTCAGATATGACTACCAACCTCAGCTCCCTCCTGCAACCAGTTTGGTCAGTAACACTATGGACAGGATCCAAGCAGCATTTCGGCAGATGGGTCTATGCACCTCTTGCCATTCCCAGCCGTTCAGCAGTACCAGCACCACTGTCTCTATCAGGCGTGTTTTGTTACTCAGAGTATAACAAAAACAAAAACAAAAAAAAACATGGAAGAACTACGTAGGTCATTTCCAGGGAAATTACACTCTTCTTGCGCCAAGTATAATAAAAGAGTATAAGGAATTCTCAGAAATAGAAGGACACACACCAGCAATCCACTGTGGCTTGCTATGAGGAAAGTTAAATCCTTTGAAAAATAAAGATAAACTATTTGGCATCTGGACAAAAAGTAAATTGTGTGACACACAACAAAACCATCGCTTGCTTTTGTTGTGCCCTGAAGGTTTGTGTCCTCTCTCCAAACTGCATCAACCGGTCTAATCACATAAACTGTCTTCCCACAGACTGAGTATTAGGTCACGGATAAATAACTCCCTTTATTACAGTCAGGTGGCAAAAAAAAAAATCAACTGTAACTTCCCAGCATCACCTTTGGTGGCTTGAAATACCACTTCACTATCACAACTAAAACCAAATATTTTGCAGTGAGGCTTGGAATGAAACTAGAGATCTTAAATAACTGCAGACGTTAAAAAAAAAATCAACATTTATATTATATATTAAAAGAAAGTTTAAAGTAGTAAATATCTGAATGAAAAAGAGGATTAGACAGAGAGAAACAATCAAGCCAGCTGCCAACTCACGTGTCCAGCTGCAACACTCTACATGGCTTTGAAGACAAGTATTCACTCTTTGGCAATATGTGTTACCAAAAATACTAAATCATTCCTCTAAAAACATTGAATAATTCCTCCTTAGGACCAAAACTATTCAACTGAATGTTGAAGTAAGAAACAAGTTTGAGCTCTGGTATTATCACAACACAGAGATAAATGACATCATCCACACTTATTCAAAAGCAAGGGATGTACAAAGCCATGAGATCCTATCATTATGCTAACATAAACCAATTTAATTTCAGAGATGGTATCAATCACACAATTTCATTTCCTTGATTTGTACAGGTGAAGTTTTCCCTGATTTTCACACAATCAAATAAATTAATCTTCAGATTAACTAAATTATGATTACAGAATATATCTTTTAAGAAAATCAATCTTTGAAGGAGAGGAAGGCTATTGATTTCTTCTATTATCTGTTCGCAACACATTACCTTGTGCAACAAGCCTCTGATCTAAGAAAGTACAACCTGTAAAATAAAACAAATTGCTGTTTTCAGATACATTCATCTCAAAAAAAAAAAAAAAAAGGGGGAAAAAAAGGAAAAAAAGATGAGGATTCATTAGAGGCACTAACATTCATATAAAAATATATTTTAAAGAATGGATGAAACTGTATACATTGCACACACACTATTCCAGTATCTACCTCTTCAGCAAAGATGCTCAGGCATAAGTAGTGCTGCACTACTGCATTTTGCAATAGATTTTTGTCATTGTTAGTTTAGGCTCTCTGCTCTTTTTTTCCCTGCCACTTAAGACACGACTTGCTGCGTCTTAAAAAGCTGGGAGGCAAAAAAGCACATCGCACATTTAAAACACTATAAATGATATATTTGTCCTTTCAATAGCATTTCTCAAGCCGAAGCCATGAATATATACACACACAGGAAGAAACAGCTTCTCTTCCATCACCACCACCAGACATTTCTTTCTGCCTCTGCCAGATCTTGCTTGCTTTCTGTTCCTCACAGCTCTCATGCCAACACCTGCTTTCTGGAGGCCTCGCACATGCCTCTCCTTTGGTTCATACAGGAGTTCCTTAACACGCAGGGAGGTCAGAGGTGGACAGGCATTACATAATTTTGTGTTCTGTTATAAGAGGGGGGACAGCAGAGTTCAAAAAATACTGTCATGAAACTCAAATCAGTGGATAAACAGATTTTGACATCAGATAAACAGAAGCTTAGGCTGAGAGCTTCTTTTTTTTCAAAATGTAAATGTTTATATCAGTCTTGTGTCTTATTTAAGGACACATTCTTCCTAGCTGGTGAAGGTCTGCATGATTGCTCCATTCATTAAAAAGCTGAAGCCAAAGCTCATGGAACTCTAAGATTAAAAACATGCCTTGCAACAAAGCCAGGGAAGGTCAAAGTGAAGAAAGGACTAGTTTAAAAAAAGCAGCAGCCTTCTTTACACATTAGAAAGCAATAATCAGAGAAACAAAGCCACTAAAAATGGGGAAGATATACTTGTCTGCAAGACTAATTCTAGAGTAAGTCAGATATGAGACAATTCTTTTTTGTTTGGTAGCAAGAACCTTTTTTTTCTTTCATTTCTAATGTAGGTTGCTAGTTAAATAAGTTCTTTTCCTACTTTGCACTTCAGCATTTCAGCATATCTCGGGACAAACATTATCTGTAGACTACACGTGTTGCTTTATGTCTTCTAGCAATCAAGAGAGCAAGGCGCATCTCCTTGCTTATGAAAGATCCAGAACCTAAGGGACATTTTCAGATAAGTGAACTAAGCATTGCTAATTTTTGTAATGGTTACTATAGTAACATGCTAGCTCAAAAGAAATGGCAAGAAATAGGCTTATTTCATTCAAAATATTCAGGTTTAACACAAAACAAAGAACCATGTAACTCAAACTCGGATATGCCTCATGCTGTAGGTTAACTGGTCCTTGTTTTCCTAACACCTCCTGTGCGCTCCAAGGTCACACTGACCTGATGGGAACCACCACGCAGCAGCGAGCAGTACAGCCATTGGAGTCACAGGCGAAGTTCCTCAAAGCCAGGCTCTACCAAGGCCTGGGGGGAGCAGTAGCTACTTTGAGCAGGATCCACAACCAGCAGGACAGATCACATACCTGGGAATCTAGTATTACTTGTGCTAAACAGCCTGCCAGGGCTGTAATCTAAACACCCATTGTGAAGCTGAGCGTTTCTCTAGACAAACCTGAAGGGAGGAACAGAAATCAGCGAGCAAATCACCTTACATTTGAAGACTAGAATTAGCAGGGAGGCTTCACCCTGCTTGTGCTTACAAGCATGGAGGAGCTACAGAAGCTGCATAGCGCATCCAAGCTTCTGCACCGAGTAATGAGATAGCTCATCTATAGGAGGAGTGTCAGAGAAGACATCCATCACGGGCTTTGGGAAACTGGACCCAGTCACAGCTCTCTTGCGTCTCTGTCCTGCCGGTACCACGAGTATCACCCAAGCACACTGCCAACAGTATGGAAAAGCTGGTCAGCAGAGGTAAGCGCGTGAGGATTGCACAGCTTTCCCTATGTTGCCAGGCTCTTAGACTGAATGCTCTCCAAAACCCACATCCTCCCCATACCGGGCACTGGAGGAGGAGGAAGGCAAACTGTGAAAATTAATTTCTCACAATACACCAACCCAAAAGTTATACCAGGAAAATGCATGGCAAATTACTGAGATGCAACTGTGAACTGCTCAGAAATCAGAATTTCAGTACAAATTCTACATTAAGTTTCTTCCCCTTCACCCCACCCCAGTCAGGTGCTAACAAATCACAGCTTATTTCTCTCCCTGAGCTGCAAAATTTGGAGTCTGGTGACCAGAGGCCTTTACATTCCAACTATCAGGGAGGTTTCAGCCACCTGTAGATAAGCTGCTGCAGAAGAACCTGACACTTTCCCAGCACCTCTCTGCTAACCCATGGGAGAACATAGCTCATCAGGAGTCTTGAACACTGTCCTGGGCTCGCATAGAAGAGACACAGTGGCCATCAAACAAGGTAAGAGAGGCCCAGTGGTCAGTAGTTATGGAACAGCGCAGTCAAGAGAGCTGTCACTTTGCAGACATGCTGCAAACTTCCTTTCTTGGAGATAAGGAGGAAGAAGAAAGAGGTAAACAACCAGGAGTTGTTTGCGGTTTCTGGGGTTCTCCTCCACAGGGAAAACTCCCAATGCAATCTGAAACTTCCCTGAGGGCTACACGGTAGGTGCGAGCTGTGTGGTTTCACCCTGGAAAGCGAACCATGGAATACCCAGCAAGCGCACACACTGCACAACATGGCAGGACTGGCCCCGTGCATACTTCTGGTTAGAGAAGAAATAGATTTCTGCCTGAAGAGTATCTTGCATCAGGTAAGAAAGATAGAAGGTCCCACTATGTCAGACAACGTGCACACACACGACAATAAATAAAACCAAACAAATAAAAAGATACCTTACTGATTGGTGACCTACATGAAAATGAAGATACTGGCTTTACTGAAAGAGTCTCACTGGGTCTTCTCCATGTGACGCCATGGGGGACAATGAGCACCAGAACCGAAGCACATTCTAGTTGGACACATGCAGATCCTAACAACCTCCCTCGTGGTTTTACTAAGACATAGGTGAGGGGTGGGAGGGAAAGATAAGGCCTTATACTTCAAAGAAGCATTTCTGCAGGCAAGTATTCCTACTGCAGTATAGAAGTGGGATACACTGCACACAGTGGGAAGAACTGTTGATGGAATCTCTGCTTCCCGTGGATGAATTCATACCACACGCTAGAAAGCTAACCAGCAAACAAGCCTGACAAACTTGGCCTTCACAGCCTGTGCGGCGGAGTTGCAGAAACCAGCACACAATGAGACATCCCCTTCATCTCCATTCACAGCCAGCCTGTTTGGTCCCCAGCGCACAGCTCTGTTTCAAACTAAAAGAGCCTCTTCTAACAAAATGGCATAAAACCTGCCCTTACCAGTAGCAGTACGTGCTGCTAAGATCTAGGCTTTAAAGATTAAAGTATTGATTTCATTATGGATTACTACTTAGTTTTACTTTGCACAGCCAAAAAAAGAGTGTGCGTTATTTCTACCATGTACAGCTACCTCAATATATTATTTTTTTGCATCTCATGCAAATGTAGGTAATCAAAAGATTTAAACTGTGAAGAAGTCAAGAAGAAAATAATTTCAAGTATGTCATAAATGTTTCTGTAAGGTTACTTCCTGTGTACCAGTGAGCAACCAAAAAAAGTATTTGAGAGGGCAGAAGTTTTACTGCAGTTGTCCTGCTCGTTTTCTTCTCCTGCAAGTATTTATATTAGCCCTTAAGAAGGTGGTCTGCTGATAAACAGCCACAGACTTGTGCAGCATGTTATTATGTCACAGGCTAACAGTGATACTGTATATTTATAAATATCTAGCTAATCCTCAGTTACAAATATGTAGGTTTTAAAACACCACCAGACATATAAATGGTACATTTCAATGGGATATGAACTAGCTCGTACATTTTAGCCAGTGCTGCACTACTAAAAAAAAAGCAGCACTGTGACCTATTGCTGCAGATAAAAAATAAATAAATAAATAAAAAACACGTTGCTGTTGTTTGCACACTCACTATAGGCAATGATGCTTTCTTCGTCTCTTTGCAATACCCCTTTCCAACTCACTTAGATTGGAAACCTCACTAGACTGAAGTCTGAAAATCTCACTTGATCGAAGTCTGAAATTATAAAGGATGAAGAGAATATTTTCTAAACGTTGAACTAAAATTCTTCACCTATACCTTAAATCCATGTAACGAAGCTGAAAGTAAATGAAGCCATAACCCTTTCTAAGATGAGGAGGTCTCATAGCTCTTCTGCAGGCACCCTGCCATAGGGCCCATACATCCATTTAATGTTGTTGCTTTCACAAGAACACTGGAATTGAACTAGTTTGAAGTCAAATTAAATATTCTGATAGAGCTGGCTTTGCACCGAGGTAGCTGGTGTTGAAACAAGGAAGGAGGGGAGAAGCTGATGTTTAATGGATACTTAACACATAAAATACTCATCCATCTGAGAGGCCCAAAGTATGTGTGACATTTCTAGCCAATACTTTTGTCAAACAGTTTAATCCTTTTGTTTAGTAGTTTCAGGAGACTAAAACATAACCCTATTGTGTTGTCATTAGCCGAGCACAGCACCTGTGTCCTGACCGATCATTAGCCAAGCACAGCACAGCACCTCTGTCCCTGGGAGCTGCACCACCTCCAGAGTGAGCGCCACAGGCTCCAGTCATCCCCAGGGAATTCTGTCCCCTCCAATTAAGTCTTTATTCTCCTACACCACTTCTCACCCACACTACTCAGCTCTCATACATCTCCTTCACTGTTATAAAGGAGAAATATTTCAGAAATTATTCTGCTCCTTGCCTTCCTCTTCTGGGGGAAGGGAATAAAGGGCCGGGGGGGGAAGGCAGCTCTACAAATAGTGCCTTTATCCCTACTTTTCAGAGCAACATATGATTTGGTGGATCCCATTCCTTCCATTCCGTTCAGCTCAAAGTTTCCACAGCTCCACCCAAACAACTCACCCAGAACAGCCTCTATTCACCTATCTCGAATTATCCTGCCTCGTAAATCTTGTGCAAGTTTGTGCAATTATCTGCCCTCCAGAGGGTGGGAAGGAAAGCGCTCTCCTCCGCAGACTGCTATGCTGAGAGCCTGCAAGAGACCAAGACTGTGGCATCTGGGCTTCCTGCAAGCAACAGCACACCCAAGAGCTCCTCTCACTTACACGGATTAAATGTGCTGTGAAAAGTTCCAGAAAACTCAATTTGTTTCGTCTTTTAACAAAGCCTTTTTATTGTGTCCCAGGCTTTTTTTTTTTTTTTTTTTGGTTTGCTGGTAATTAAGCCCTAAGTATCACTTTTCTATCAACTCATTACGGGAATTTCGTATCTTCGTAATATAGGAGAAGCACCGTAAGACAATAGCAATTAAGAAACTACTTTTGTCACAAGCAGGCACCTCGACCCCTCCTTTCCATCGCCTTAACCCCCTCGAGGCGGCTCCCGCACCTCACGCTGCGTGCGAAGGGAGCCGGGGGGCGGCGGCAACCAGCACATGAGTCATCCCCGGCCCGCGTCCGCACGCGGACGCCTCGCAAGCGCAGTTCGGCCTTCTGGCAACCGCCCGGCGGGCAACAGCACCGCGAAGGGGACACTGTTCCCGGAGGGGCTCTCACGGCAACCCGGGGGC
>NW_010583992.1:1220017-1241761 GCF_000705375.1 Tinamus guttatus | reverse complement strand
CTGCCGGCGCCTTTCCTGCTTCCATTCCTCCCTCCCTCCATCCACTTGTTCATTTATTTGTTTGGGTTCCGGAGGTACCGGGCCGGGAGAGGATGGCCCGGGGCACACGGCCTCCGTGGCCGCTACTGCGGGTTTTCATTCACACGCGACCTGTTCTCCTATAGGTCTCCACGCAAATAAACGAGCGGAGATCAGGGCTCGGCTGCATGCGAGGACCTCAGCCCTCCCCAGCTCAATCCTGCGACTATAGGAAGCGCCAACAGCCAAGAGTAATTTCTAAGTGCAGTGAAGGCAACACTGATTTCCCTATAGAGATACAAAGTTTCACAGCATGAGCTGATACTGTTGCCTGCAAGGTCTGAGACTTCATTTCCAGTCATATAATACCAAAACATCAGGACAGATAGATAAATATATCACTAAATATAAAGCACGTAACCCAGTTCCTCCATACAGTAAATGCCTAAATCCAATACCTAGTTTTATTGTTACAGCCCTCTTGCAGCCAACGTGCTGCATACAGGCAATTACAGACAGGACTGGTGCAGCAGCCCCCATCGTCCTTACTGAATTCCATACCACGCTGCCCAGAGCGAACCTTGAACTTCACCTACAGTTACGTCAGTGATACATAAACTGGCATCATTTCCCCTTACCTATTGCTATGTCTGCCCAGTGCCTTGCACCAGTGGGCACAGTGTAGGCATTTGCGAAGGAATCCTGCATTCTCCATTTTCCTCCCAACCAGGAAATTTGGAGCATTCATGGTGGGGACCATTCAGTTTTGGGGTAATGCATGCTCTCAGGTCTTGACACTTGGAGGGAACTCAAAATTAATGTAGTGAATTACATTAAGAAAGCAGTAACTATCTTCTGCTTTTATATATGATAAAAGGCCAGGAGTAACAACCTTATCAATAAATACAATTGTAAAATCCATAGGGGCATTTAGCCCTTTCACCAGCAGATGACCAGGCCTGTGCCGCCAGCTTTACTAAAGCAAAATACAAAGTTTCTGTGTAGTTTTTTATTATATACCTTCAAAGTAAATATACTTTCATTTTTGTGTTGCAAACCTGCATTCCTTGTGTAGCAAATCAAAGTGGTTTGAATAAATTATCATTTCATCTGCAAAGCTAGAATTTCCCATCTGTTGGTTAGACAAGAGATTAAAACATCACTAAAATGTCCTCTGAGACAACAAGCTACTTTCAGGTATTTGTAAAATTCTGAGTAGAGGCACAGTGCTGCAGCTCTAATTTTGATATATCTAATTGCAGAGGTTTCGGTCATCCAGAAGTACAAAAATCTATATATAATTCAGTTGATTTTATCAGAATTCCTGAAAGAGAATGCACCATCAGTTAAAGAGAAATGAAATTTTTTTTTTTTTTTTTAAAGAAAGGAAGTGACTCAATGTCTTGGAGGGAAACAGGAAGGGAGTTCCGGACAGCCTGCGCAGGTCAAAGCAGCCAGCGACAGGAAAACAGCTCTCCAAGTACTGTCCGCATGCTGCAAAACACACTTTGTGCTCTTCAGATTATTGTACATTCCTTATATGAAGACTGCCAGCAAGCAGGACTACTTTGCAGATATTCGGACAGTTTATTTACAAACTCTGTTTTCATGAGATGCTTTCGGACATAACAAGCTCATGAAGAAAAGCACCGAGCACATGAAAAAGAAATGCTAGTTGGTATGTGTTTGTATTTCTATAGCAATCTGGCAATCGCTGTGTGTCAGCTGGATTTTCTTCTTGACCTTCTGTTTGATCTCACACAGAAGTAACTCGATATCACAGCATCACACAGACTATCACTAGGACAGTAACTGTGACTTGACAAATCCAGCACTGAAAATTCATGGCAGGATCCAAGAGAAAAAGCACGTGGTCTCAGGCAGTGCTTTAGGAAGCTAAAACATGCAGTGATCCCTGGATTTCTGTCTCTCCTCTGAAGCTCCAAGCACCATCCTTCGGACCATGGAATTCTGCAGACTGCAGGAATTCTGCAAGCATGAATTCCTGCCAGGCTTTGGCTTTCAGACCATGCCCGTGCAGTGGTGCTGGGGGCATCAAGCACATTCACCTATCGGTTTGGTCTAGGTTTGAACACCCGCTGCTACATCAGTAGTTGGATACTGTGACAAAACTACTGCTTAGTTTAGTAAAACACATGAAGTGCAGGGAGGGAGAAAGGCTAAAACCACAGTACGCACAGGGGAATTGCAATGTCTTAGTGGTAACTGAGGCAGGTTTCGCTTTATCCAAATCTTCTGTGGGGCCTGCATTTCCGCCAGGTCCTCTAAGACCGTTAACACTTTCCTGGGAGAAAGACACTTTTTAAATCTTTTGTTTTTCACTAGCATGCCTGCCTCACATGGCAGAACAAAAAGGAGGATGAGAGAAATGTGAGAACAACTAAAGATGTTCCAGAACAGAGATATAAACAGTGTAGGACCTGAAGCTACAGGAACCCTGAATTTGCTAGTTGTACTGGTTTTGGAACTGGTTTCTGACTTTTGAAGACAGGGATATGCTTTACATGAAGCATAACAGTGAAAGTGCTCTGAGGGCTGCCTAGGTGCAGCCACAGCTTTGGCAAGGACACACACACAAAAAAAGATAAGAGATAAATCTGGTTTTTTAATATATCTTTAGTGGAGAAGAAACCACCACTGACATAATCATTGTGTAACAACTCTGAATTATCACATAAGAACTTTCAACTCTTCTAAAGGTCTTGTTGCTAATTATTTTTGCTTTTAGAAGTAGACAATCATGATGATCCAATGTACCTCAATGTATATGAAGCAACAGAACTTCTATGAACTACATAAATAGATGATGGTGGTGGCACTGAATGCACATGGCTATATAATGACGTCTACATTTCCCCCAAAGAAAATAAAGAAAGTATTTCCCTCCCAGGAAAATCAATTCAAAAATCAAGCAAATAGGGCAGCTGAGCAAGTTTATCCACCCCATAAGCCAGATGAGCAAAATTTTAAAGATTCACATTTATTTTTAAACTGACAAGAAGAAAGAGTGATGAAATGGTCAGGATCCTGGTTTTGCACAGAGAAGTATGACAAAAGATGAGCAGCAGTTACCGAACGGCACAATCTATTTAGTGCCTCCCAGCTAAAACAACCCAGGAGTTGTTAAGTTTTACACTTGGTATAGCATCCATCCAACAGATGGCAAGGCAGGCAGAGACAAACACATTATTCCAGAAAACAGTATAGGATATCCATCTCCCATCTTCTTCAGAAATAGCAAGTACTATTTAAACTGCTTTATAAATCTGTTGCTGCCATATAAATACATAATACATGACAAAAGGACTCTTTATCATTTTTATTGCAATTGAATGACAATTTTTGTATGGCATTCCTACAAATACATAGTTTTAAAACATTTTAAAATTACATTTCTAAATATACAAATTTTAAATTCCCTAGTGCCTAGGGAATTTATTAACCTTTCTTCTTGGAAGTTTCAATACAGATTATGGGTATAATAGCTTAAATATTTATGCATTTATAATTGTGTGTGGTGTCTGTAGGTATATATAGACAAATTCATTTTATCAAAACATGATGCAAGAGCGCTAAGTACTCTGTCAAATGGTGGGCTGTTTGGTCTTGGTCTTGCTTAATTAGACTCACTTTAACCCTACCCTTAGTGCTTAGTCACCCCAGTCAAGTAACATCCAAGTCAGGTTCTCCCAGTCAAGTAACGAGTCTCCCTGTGTTGTACAAGGCGTAGACATGAAGAAGGCAATTCCTCCTACACACAGTTCACAAGACTCGGGACAACAGGTGGATGAAAACACATTGCGTGGGGGTGTCTTGGAAAAAATGAGGCAACAACAAATCAAAGAGGTCAGAAGAAAAGCAGTAATCGTTTTGCCACCCACTTTTACTTGATTTCTCTTGTTCGGGATTTGAAAGATTGAGAGGCAAGGAAATACACAAATGTATTGGGGAAAAAAAAAGGGTAAAAAATTTGATTCTCAATGAGCTAAGTTTAGCAACCCACAATGCTAATGTGGATATGTAGACAGACCAGAATATAACAGCATCCATACAGGCGTTATCCATTGCATGCAGCACACCTGTGAGTTTTCCTCAGGTGTGAGATCTGAAGGCAAAGATGGCAGATACTCTGGTTTACAGAGCACAATGAAACTGCAGTCCTGAGCGCAGCATCCATATGGTATAGCGTAGATACTATGGTCAGAAATGCCTTTTCAAAGGCTGTTCGGGGGCGGGGGAGGGGGTGAATTGTTCCCTCAGACTTCTCACAGCTCTGCCCATAGGTGAAACGCGTCAGCTCCGAGCACTGCCGAGCCAGCTGATAGAGCGCTAGCTGGTAAACCAGGCCACAAGCTCAGAGGAATCACCATGCCCAGAAGATGATCTCTTCTAGAATCGTTTTTGAAAACTGGTGACACACAACCTCGTGGGGCAAGTGCAGGTGGGGTGTGCAGCCACACACCCCTGGGCACCGTCGGGTGGGACAGGGCAAGCGGGCTCGGGCTTTGGCACAGCGGGATGGGGAAGCCACAGGATTGCTGCAAGAGCTCGTCTGGGCAACTGGCGTCGTCAGCGCCGAACAGAGACACTGTGAGGCTGCCCGAAGCGGTGCGGAGCCCTTCCCAAAATACCAGCTACCACAGCGAGCCCAACGGGCAGCTGCGCGCTCCCGTCTGCGCCCCCGAGCGAGGCCCTCTTCCCCACGGAGCAGGACGACGCCGGAGTGTCGTGGTAGATACGGGTGATGTGTGTGTGAGGAAGGGCTTGAAGCGGCAAGTGGGGAAGATGCCGGCCTGTGCCACCGCGAGAGGACAAGAACTGGGCAGGACAAAGTATTCCTGTATCCCTAAGGCCTCAAGAGCGGCCTCCGGCCAACCTTGAGATTTTTAGGATAAAAAAACCCGAAATGTATCATAAGCGGAACATAGAGAGATTGAAAAAAAATGCAGGCATGTAGGTAGGAAGGAAGGGGCAAGAAATCCCCTTCTCTGGCAGAAAAACAGATGAGGCAGAACAATGAAAAATCTAATTTCAGGTTACCTTGCTGCACGGAATGTATTAAATATTTGATTTGGTTATGTTATTTTAAATGAAGAAAGAATAAAGAAAAGGGCAAGAAATTCCCCTTACTAGCAGAAAAAAGAGGTGAGGCAGAAAAACAGTGACAAAAATCTAATTTCAAGTTACTTGGCTGCACTGAATGTATTAATAGCTATATTCAGGTCTGTTATTTTATGTATGAATTTAAGCCTGTGGTACTGCTCTGCTCTCCCTTTTTATTCAAAACTTATTTCTAAGGGCCATTTTTCTTTCTCTCAGGCATGTGCACATTACGGTTACTAACGTGAAATGCAGTTGTGCATGTCTGAGGGCAGGCAGACTAAAATATTACCAGATAAATTTGCAAGATAAATTTGCAGGCAGTTATTAGAGTGTTTTTAATATCATGAGGGCAGACTTTACAGCCTGACCTTCCTTTCTCTTCTTTCTCTTTATATAAAGATATTAAAATAGAATGGGATTATTCTGAAACAACCACACATTCATCCAGTAAATAATAAAAAGCTTGAATCTTCACATTTATGCGCTCTAGTCAGAGTAAACTCAAATGACTATAAAGCAAAAAAAAAATCCTCTCATAAGTCTGCAAATATATTTGAATGTATAATAGTAAACAAAACCTTTATTAAGAAGCTAATAAGATGAAAATATTTTTAAAAGATTTCACCAAAACCCCAGAAATCATATTAGAGTTTGCAGAAGATAATTCCTCAGTCTTGGGAGGTGAAATCAGAAGGTATTAAATTGGGGAAATAAACAGTTCAAGATATACAGCTGTTTTAACTCAGTCAGTATTACTTTTCCAGCTGAAGTAACTTCAATATAGTCACTTGACAGAGTCTGGTGTGATGGAGTGAGAAACACAAATGAGCTAAACTCACAGTAGCGTGGGAGTGAGAAAAAAAATGAACCACAGGGAACAGGAAAAAAAGCCCGGGCACGTACAGAAAGGAAAAAAACAACAACAAAAAAGTATTGTCCCAGTATAATGTTATCCATACTGACGTATTGCTCAGTACTTCCAAAGGGAAATTCTCTCTCCCTCATTTCTCCAGAGGGGATCTTTCTGCTGCACAGCTCTGCAGGATAAAGAGCACAGTCTCTAGTCTAGTCTAAGACTACCACAGCACCCTGGCAGCTTTAGCAGCTTTACATGTTAATGGCATTTTTATATTAAAAAATAACCCTGGTAATGTGTGAAATTGTGCAAATGTTTATTTGCTTCTGGAAAAAGTGAATGGCTCCTTAATTTTTACCAATGTAGGTAAAGAATAACTTCAGGGAGTCCATACTCTGTATTTAAAGGAATTGCCCCCAAATTCATTTATGGCCTTCTTACATAAACAGCTACCATATTAGATCCTCAGGTTGTATGGATCTGTTGGGAATTAACGCTGGCCGAGGAGCTGGCTTGATAGAGATTAACAACATGAAAGGTGGGATAAGAAGCCTCAGTGCAGCATTGTAACACTCCAAGTTGGACACTGAAATCACCTCACATCACAGGAACATGACATGGATGGGATCGCCCGACTCCAAAAATCCACCTTCCTGGTGCTTGCTCCAGAGAGATCGAGAGAACATCCTCTCTTCACAAACCCACATAACACAACCTAGAATATTCTCCCCAATACTGTACAACAAACTTTTAGCTCATAGTAAACATCAAAATCTAGAACCTTTTCCGTTTTCTTTCTGAAATGAGTAATAGTAAGTCTCTTCACAGACACACCTAAAAATACTCTGTCTCCCAAATTAGTGACATTTTTCCCCCATTTTTGTCTCTAATGCCCTTTAGAAATCTTCCACTGCATATCTGAAAACAGAAAACCCAAATGTGACTACTACTGTTGTTCTAACTTGAGCCCATATTCCCACTACTCCAGTAATCCAGTTTCTATTCGGGATGGCATGCAACATCAACACCAAAGAAATCAACAGACGGATTTAGAAGGACCGCGCTGTGATCTCAGGCTCACATAGAACAAACCATAAAGGTCTCTGTAAACTCTAAAAATCAAGAAAAAAAAATATTTATAATATTTTTTTTCCAGAATATACACTAGTTTCTGTGCAAGGTGTACTTTTTAGTGATATTTGATGTATCCTTAAAAATAAGCTAATGTTGCCAATCTCTGTATTTTTCAGAAAATAATGGAACTGTACCTATAAAACAGCAGCTGTAACTGCACCCACTTTCGTATATCTGCAAATGCCACCTAATCTTTGTACTTGCTTCTCAGCTGAAGTCTCCTGCATAAGGTCTGCATATTTCTAAGAACAGGCAGTTCAGATATTTCTATTCTAGGTATCAACCATACCACAAGAACTGAAATAGCATCAATTAAAATTGTCATTGACCTCTTACAGAGCGCTGATATAACTGTCATTCTCTCTGTGTCCCAGCTGCTTTTCCTACAACGGGGTATTTGATTTCCTCCGAACATCTGATAGAAAGATAAAGCTGCCCCATGTTTCCAATTAACAGCAGTTTGTGCCCTACAGTGGATTTAACCACTTGTTCAAACAGTCACTACAGATCTCCTCGCTGTAAGGATGTCACTTAGGGAATCTATAAGACAGTTGAGAGGCCTCCCTGCCATTCCAGTACCTGGAGCCCGTGGCGGCTGCTCAGAGCGCATCGCCGCTATCCAGGCACTGCTTTCAACTCTGCCCTTCCTTTACAACTTCTTTTTATTGCTTATTCTCAAGCATAGGAATCGCGCTGCGCTCAGCTCCAGCACACGGACAGTGCCTGTGTGGGAGTGAAATTCTTCCCCTTTCCTTTTGGGAACACGGCCAACACACTTCCTCGCCTCTTTCAGATGTGACTATCCTTCGGCGTGTCTCTGTTTTGTTCCATTCAGACCAGCGCAATGTTAGACCCTTTCTGCTGGTGTGTATGCATGCAGAATTAATAGACTTCATCTACTACAAAAAGATGTTGGCAGGATTATTGCTGGCAGCAGCCAGAGTAAGCGCATAATTCCCTTAGAGGCTCGGTTACCCTGGTTGCCGGTCAGACTCAATATTGGCCTCCAGGTGCTTCCTCTTGACCCCGCGAGCCCCCGGGGAGCAGCTCCAAGCGCAGCCCCGTCCTCGTTCCCCGCGCGCCAAGCAGGCGCAGCCCTCGTGCGGCCGCGCGAGGAGGGACCCGCCGCACCGAGCACCTCTCCTGCCCGGAGCGGCACTTGCAGGAGCAGGGGACAGTCACACACTCCTCCTCATGACAATTCACATTATCAGACGAAAGCATTAAAAACAGCGAGGTCCCCTTGGCCTAAGTGAATCCACATAATCTACCTTTACTCTAATCCAGTAAAACTTTGAATGAGTAAATGAGGGTTGCATGCAACACACAATGCAAAGAGAATGATCAGTTATTCTTTTGACCCTCACAAGCATGAATAAAACATAGGCACTCCTAGTTGCTTGTACACCAGCTAACACATTTCAATCCTGCCAGTTGTCGTATACACGTGTCCATCTTTACCGGTATAAGCCACCCTACTCAGTAACCAAAACTGTCTTTAGTAGCAAGACACATGCCAGATTCCACTTAAGAGCAAGCAGAATATGTATTTTATATATATCCTATATATTTGATATATTATATATAGAAGAGTTTTTATTTTAAGAAAATAAGATCATATTCTGAAAATAAACACACTCAAAACAAATATTATCCAGATTTTTTGTGAAGGGAGGACTAGACAATGTTAAATAAGCAGTAGTTATCCAAATATCCTTCCAGCCCTCTGACTATTTTAGGCCTTTGTGGCACTTGCCCCAATACAGCAGTACTAGCGAAACATAATGAGTGACACAGTTTGTCTTTCTAGTAATACTTGCATCTGCAAAACAGGCATATGGAAATACATAGCAATAACTGAATTTAAAAATAGTATTTTAGGCATGGAGCTCAATCTAATTGGAAAGGCTCTTTAAGCAACAGTCAATAGTTTTTTTATATATATATACATTTGTATATTCAAAAACTTTTTATCTTTGCAGGGAATAGTCACATCAGTCCTATAAAAACAAGCAAACAAACAAACAAAAACAGTTTTCATAGGGAAGAAAACTAAGTTTTCTCATAAACTTCCGCTTCCCTGTAAAAAACTAGCTTTTCCAAATATCACCTCTTGGGAAAAACCTTGCTAACCTCGTTCCCTGAGACACATATCACTACGTCTGAACGGAGGGCACAGCTTGTCTTTTTAACCTCCTTGTTACACTTAAACTACTGGTACGCCCCTGCATTGCAGGCTTACTGCAGAGCCTTAAAAGACAACACAAAACAAGAAAGCTGCTCCTGGCCTCTTTTTATCTGACTGGAAAGTTTGGCTTTACTCCAATCATCCCTCAGTTTAGCTCCTAGTTAACAAATTATTGGTCAGCATAAGAATGAAAAAATCAGCTACTTCACCTTTGCGAGATCATTCCCGTTGCTTCCTGGTGTCACTCAGAGCAGCAGAGCCTCCTGCGCCTGGTTAAGCCGGCGCGAGCGCCACAGGCGGCACAAGCCATCGCTGCCACAGGTGCTCTGCGACTGCTCCCAATGAGCAAATATTTTTATCAGGGTAGAAGAAGGTTTTACACGGCACTGGTTAGAGGGTCCGTAGGCGTTTTCACAACGGAGAGTCAACCGCACTTTTATTTTAGCAACGAGCGCTGTTCAACGGCTGGTATTTCAGGAATGGGGTCACACACTGAGGCTGTTCAGATAGAGCGGTGTTTGAGGATGCCAGGGAGGCTCCCGGCAGATAAAGAGCCACCAGCTCGTCAGCCACGGCCTGCGGAGCGCCACGCGGCCTGCGGAGCGCCACGCTGCCCGCGCGCCACGGCGCGAGGCCTGCGCGCACCGTCTGAAGCCCCTCTGCGCCAGGGCAGAGGGAGGAGACACAGAACGTAGGACCTCGTGCATGAGTCTGCAAACACCTCCACTGCAAAGGTTAAAGCAGAAACAAGGCACGTTGCTAAGTAGGGTTTCTCCGTGTGGAGACAGAGCTCAGTAAGACAGATATTGTAGCAGAAAAGCCTACACAGCAGAATGCATTTCAGTTCCTGTGTCAGTGAAGGGTTTTCAGTAGTGGAAGCTACTGACCTGACTTGAGAACTTTATCCAGATACATTTGACTAAGACGGAAGTTCTGGCCCAAGAATTTCTATGGTGGAATATATTTGAGTACTCCATCCATAGAAAGATGAAAATCCACTGCTTTAAGTACACAATTTTGTAAATAATTGGGGTTAACAGCTGACATGACCTGAAATTAGTTGGTATGAATGTAACTTCAGGAGAAATTTGCTTGATCACAGCTTGACTTCAATCTTTTGTAAGGAAAATCCTCAAATTACTGATAGTTAAGTGCTCCAAGCCTGATCTACCATACGCAATCCAACTGAAATCAAGAGAATTGTAAACACTGATATGACACTTGATTTGGCCCACAGACTTTATGACATTTTTTCCCCTTTTTTCTACATACAAGTAACATTTTTACATAGATATGTTTATCCAAAAAATGTCAATTATATCTTACAGCATATATCTAGCCAATGTTTTTGTAGTGTTTTCATGGAGAAATTATTATGTTTCCTGTCCTTGTTTAAATTTTTTACTAGTTTGCAAATAAGTACAAAAACATGTTTTAAAGTATACTACTGATATGTTTTAAAATTATTAGTTCTGCTACAACAGAACCCAAAGTTAGGAATACACTCCCTTCTCTGAATTTACACGGGCCAGGGCTCCATGCTGAATGTATTTTCATGAATGATTTCAATAAAATTGTTCATATAAATAAAACTACTGATGTGTATAAATGTTGCAGATCTCATTCAAAAATATTACAACATTTGGTAGAAAAAACACTGCAATTGCTCTTAACATAGGCAAAGTAAACCAGGCTGCCAGGCAGTTATCTGTCCTAAATCACTGTGAAATAGCTTATGACAAATATATTTCCTCTGACTTTACAAGCGCAACACAATTTATTTCCAGCCCTTACACATTTAACACATACTTACATTAGGCTTTAGTAATTTACATCACATGAGGTATCAAGACTGGGTCTTGATAGTAATTATTTCGATAAATCTTATAATTATATTTCTAGCTTCCCCTAAACTGTATTTTACTGTTTATGTACTGACGGAACAAGATTGCAACAGTGATGAGAAACATCTACAGCTTGGCTTAATTACCTTGGTTTCATGTTTATCCAGAAGCCAAACAGATCCTACAGGTCTCACCTGTGCACGTGAGTAATATTGACTCAAGGGAACGAGCTCGTGTTGCTTAACGGCAATACTAATGCACATAAGAAGCAGCTCCAAAGACAGGACCTGAATTCCAAGAATTAGCTCTGAGAATTTGCTGGAACTTCTGCTCCTATTATTTTTGTACATCCCCAAGGGACTGCAAAATTAGTCCTAGTATGCCACAAATCCCAGAATAATTAAGTACAACTGAAAGACAGCATGACTTCAAACTTTTCCAGGCTTGATTCTATTTAACATTTGTTATGTTAAAGAGGAAGAAAAAACGATGGCTGGAAATCTTGAATAGGGAGTGAGTTCATAAGTCATACTTACTGCATGATATAGCCCTTCATTTCAAATTATTTTCATACATTACTTTCTGAGCAGCATTACTTACTGAGCAGCAAGGTAAGAAGAAAACTGTTAAACTGAATTTCTGCTATGTAAAACTAACAATATCTCCTACTTCCCCACTATTTAACCTGGACAGCAGTTATCTTAACTATACAATATTCAAGATTTATCTCTAGGCATGAAGAAGAAATAAGAAATGTCCAGCTGCAGAAACAATGAGTGTTAAGTCCTGACATGTAGAAACGGTGACAAGTTTGGCCACAGAAAGAATGAGTGCCAAGTGGAACAGCCAGCAGGTTAATGGAGACACTTACAATTGAGCATTTTTGCTTGTTGACAAGACAAAATTACTGATGTTTGCTCTGCAGCATGTGTTATTCATCCTTTTCTTCCTCTCCCCCTACTAACACTGGACATAGATAGTTTATGTCCTTTCCTTACTGCAAAATCAAATTGACTAAGACCTGCCTTAAAGAACTTTGCTTTTTCTTTCTGGAGTTAGGAAGATGCAACCTCTTACTTTTCATCTTGCAGTTTTGGCACTGCTCCTTGCCTCCTTTGTTTTGTCCTAAACCCATCCAAAAGCAAAATTTTGATTTAAGCTAAAAAAAACCCCTTATATTTGGTCTTGGTATCCAATGTATAATTTGTTTATATTCATCAAAAAAGAGACAAACCTGTTGCTGCCTACTGGAAATATCTTTTCAGTAGACAAAACCTTCTTGTCTATCCAAACCATCTGAATAGCTGTCCAGACAAATTAAACCTGTATTAAGTTTGCCACTAAGTAGTTTTTCATCAAGGGAGTTTACTGCTATTACAACCAAGAACATTTTGCCACATTATTATTTGATGATATCAAGCTACTGGTGATCTACCTTTGGTCAGTGTCCCCCTTCAGGGCTGAACAGCACTGGCACAGTCATTTTACATACGTGATTCATAAAATCTGCTATTGCTTCTTGTAGATGGAGTTCAAACAGAAATGAATGACTGGGTCTTTTTCAGACATACTAGCAATTATTTTATGAAATACACAGAGCTGAATGGTTCTATTTTTCTATTATTCAAGGAGTATCACAACTCTGTTATACCCTGTGCTCATTTTTCGCAAGATGGCTCAGCTAGACCAAGCCAGCCAACTGTACCAGCTCACATGCCGTTCTTCCTTCTGACAGCCCGGCTCGTGACGGAGCCTTCTGCGGCAGCTCTCCCGCCGCGTCCGCGTCCCGCAGTAATGTGGAGTAACTCACATCCCATCAGGTGTCACTGCTGCTGCTGCTGCCACTTCGGAGACACTACACTGGCTGAGGAAGACGCCTTCTTTGCTACTTTCTTTGCTGTACCAGTGCAGAAATCCAAGTACTCTTGGCAAATTACCACAATAAAACATTATGTCCAAATAAGTTCCTGTAGGGCAGGAACGTCAGTCCATCCCTAGCTGGGGGGCAACTTTTATATTCTTCCTGTTTTCTTTATTTATGAGTCAAATTCCTTTCATAAGTCACACATCCAAATCTTCAACATGAAAACTTCCTGAAAAGCAAGCTGGGACAACACTTCAGCACTTTCTGCCTTCTTTCCCTTAGATCTTCATAATTTTCCTCTTTTCCTCTACAGCTATTCTCCTTTCGCCATGCTTGTTTCCTTCAAACAACTTCCAATTCTTTATATTTTCTAAACCAAAATATGTGCTGTTTAGTTTTGGGGATTAATGATAAAATTCACTGTTGGATAGATAAGAGGACAGACAACTTCGAAATGACAGCAAATATTTCCTCCAGTCTTAAACGTAATCAAAGCCATTTAAAGCATTTCTAATGAAAGCCACTAAGTCCTCTTCTCTTCCCATCATTCCCCTAAGATTTTACATCTCCCTCAGCACTTTGTCCAATCCTTCTGCTCTCCTCATACCAGCTAGGCTTTGGTTAACCTTTCCTACAGGTCTCAAAGTCCCCGTGCCCTCAGTTCATTTACCTCTTTCGAACGCCAACCCTGCAATTCCCTCCCTGGCTCTCCTCCTAGTCACAGACTTTGCCATTTTTATGGATATATAAAAGACACTATTCAAAACCATGATGGGCTTTACTGTTGTTTCTGTCTTGTTTTAAGAGTAGTCAACACAGAAACAGTTTCCCAGCTCTTATTTTGCGAACACAATATTAATTCCCATACATTACCAAGTTAACCCAAGTCAATATATTATTTTAATTATTTTAAGCCTGTGGATTTCTTCTGCACGACCAAGGGAGATGATAATGAAGAGTCATGCTGCTCTGTATATATAGTCCATTTTTAACCTTACAACAAGTATCAGCATGTTCCTAATCCATAAGGTCACATCGCAGTTTGGGACAAACACAGCATCTGACACACATGAAAGACAAAAGCCAGACTGCTTTGGGCAACAAGTGCTGACAGCAGATTAAATGCCTTGCTCTGTAAGCACGGTATAAAGATACACACTGCATTCTCCTGCAGTGAGAGGCTGATTTAAAATATTTCATCTAGTAGATTGAGGCTAAGGATGGGCGCTGACGCTCCATTCTTTGGGAAAGGGAAGGAACTGGGATGTGAGTGTCTGCACTCCAGGCCAGGTCTGAAAAGCCACTAAACACAACAAGAACAGGAAGAAACCAGAAAAGACACACCTTTATGGAAAAGGGAAGGAAGGGAAGAATGATACCTCAAAGATGTCCACATCTTTCCTTCAGGCATGGTACTCTGTACTACATAAACCTCTAAATGTCACTTCTCCTATGTATCAGTCTATGTAAGGACCTAAGCATCAGCGAGGACAGGAAAAACAACCCATCTCATTCCATCCTTTGAGCAGGCTCAGTACAAACATGCAGCTCCCCAAACAGCAAAGGCAAAATGTACTAGCAGTTTCTTTCTACATGAGTGTACTCAACAGGCTAAACAGCCAACTTCTTTACGACTCTTCCATATCCATAGTTCATCCAATCCAATGGGATTCAGTCATCCAACCAACTAAAATGTCTATATCTGTACTGTCAATGACCAGAAAAATTCATTTTAACGCCTGAGCATTTTATCCTGAGGCAGACAGCTAAAATAAAAGAAGTCAAATGACTCAGGCAAAGGAAGTAACCATTCCTCTCTACTGATTACAGAAGGAATTTAGGATGATCAGCTCACACACAGATACCTGCTTTTAACTAAGAGAAACACCACCAACAAAATATCTCTGGAGTCGTCTTTTCTTTCAGGCTTCTCCAGTTTCCCTACCTGCTCTGCCAGCACAGAAAGCGCAATGTGAGCAGGATCCTCTGTGCAGAACGTGACTCCCGCTGGCAACGGGTGTCTCTGATCTTCGAAGGCTCCTATGGCACAGCAGCGGTCCCAGGAGGAAGGACAACACTGTGCTGCCTGGCTCCTTTTGCTGCGAGGAGCCAAAGTTCACAACTCTTTCAGTAGTCCCCGCACTCTCCCTTTCCCCACAGCATAACAGCACAGCCATGCTAGGCTTTGGAAGAAGCTGATGGCAGCCACTGTTTGGGGACTTTATATACTTTAAAGAAAACCCATGTCTTTTCAGGGCACTTGGTTTTGAAGAAAGCTTGGTGGTATAAGCAGGGCCTACCCTCCCCTAGAGCCCCCTGAGGTAAGGACACGCTAGCAAAATGGACAGCAGTTACTTTTTTTCTCTTTTTTTCTTAATTATACTTTTTTTTTGCCTTTTTTTCCTATATAGGCAGTAACTTTCTCAGTTTATGATTTTTTCCTCATTCTTTCTAAAAGTCCAAAATTTAATTATTCCTTCAGCACACTTCCTAAACACTGTGACACAGCACATTCCAAGCTCTCTGCAAGCAGAGTGCAAATGGGGCACATCAGGGGACTCACTCCAAAGATTTTTCCCTGCAGTTGGAATTTGCTTGCTAAGCAGGAAGGATGAACTAAAAATTTACATTTCTTAATCTTATTGACAAAAAAAAGATGTTTGTTTTACATATTCTAGAACAGAATATCTGGAAAACTGAAACCTTCCAGCAATGCAGAGGGTAGGCTAAACCCACGTGGGAAATGTGAGGTTTTGTAGCCTCCTCTCTTGCAGCTCACGACTGTGCAGACACAGATGTTTTCCCCTAGACACTCCTATAAGAAATTCCACCCAGTTACCAAAAGTCTCCTTGTTACCTCTTGTTCTCATACTGCTACAGTGCAAGAGCTGAGGACGAACCCAACAGGCAGTGACTAAGCATCTAAAAAGACACTGTGATGATCATCTGGCTGAGATGCAGCAGCTGCAGAAATCCTTCTGCAGCCTGTTGGGGATAGGCGAAAAGAAAGATCACCGAGGAGCAAACAAACTCTTCACTTTTTTTCCTGCCTAGTCATGAGAGCGAGCCCATTTTGCCCAGCTCCGAGCACGTATGACGGAAGGAGAGCGCTGCGGAAGCAGCGGAGCCGTCGGACGCCGCAGCAGCCGGCGCTGCGCCTGCGCCTGGGCCGCACGGGCCTGCTGCTGCCTGTGCTCCTGGAACGTCTTCCAGCAGGGATCTCGAACAAGCGGTGCCCTCCCGGGCTGTGCCTTGCAGCGTGTCGCTGCGTCGATACCAGCACAGCCAGGCCACTGCTCTCATGCTGACCACGCAGCCTGGGGCTGAGAAGATGCTCTGTTACTTCACCACTGGGACCGAATTTTCCTTTCAGACATAACTCTGCGGTCTTAACATTTCCTAGCTAGGTCGACACCTCCAGGAGCCAAAGCGAATTCCTTAGGACGGCCTATCTTGTTCATCCTGAGACTTAATAAAGGCATGACAGGACCAAACAAAGGCACAGAAAACAGAATGCTAAAGATGGCACCAGGTCAAATTCTGCTCTTAGAAAAACATTCATATAGCTAGAGAAGTCCCGAAAAGCTTCTTACAGTGATTCTGGACATAGAACTATTCAGCAAAACAAAACTGTTCTCATTTTTGGCATCTATAGCACTAAAACTACTTGTCAAGTGTATGGAGAGGCATTCAGTAAATTGAGTCAGGTATTTCTGGATAAAAGACTGCATAGTATTTTAAACAATAAACCCACATTCTGTAATTTTAATATAATAATGACTGATGTTTAGATTGTAATTTGGGATTGCACTTACATTTCCTTATTACTTATCATTTAAGAATATTGGAGTCAAGCCTTCAAAAAATTTCCTGACATAAGAAAATATACTAACTGCTGAAAGGCTGCCTCTTAGGGTGGACAATAAAACGGCACAAAGTAACTTTTTGTGTGTATGGAAATGCTGTGTGAAACTCTTGCATGCTGACTACAGATGTCTCCCTCTCTGCACTCTGCATGCATTCAGCCCTATACTGCACGAGTTGTTTTTGTTTGCAGATGACAGGGTCTCTCAGCAACCTAACAATGTGAGGCAGAAACAGCATGTGTCAATAAGAACGAAGCGAAAAGTCAGTCTTCGTTTCCTTTCGCTAGCCGGTAGGTCTTCTTTCATGCATTTCTCCTACATATGCTTTTTGCCTACAAATTACCCAGCAATTTTTCAGAGCTGGTCTTAGGTGTAATCCTGACGCAGAGACAAAAATGATCAAAAATAAAAGGGGACATACAAGGCATAAATATAAGTATGCAGATTAAAAGATTCTGCTTCTTGTGCAACTACAAACTATGCATAAACAGTTCTGGGACAAAACCAGACCCGAGGTAGCTGCAGATCTGGTAAGCAGAACTGCATCTTCTCAGTTCAAGCCAGATACTCATCCCATCCGGGCATTAGGGGCGCTTCAACATAATCATACTGATTTCATATCTGACCAAGAGTGCTAAGTTAAAAGGGGCTCTAATAATCCTTTTTGGGGCTCTGGGACTATTCATACTACCAAGTCAATGAAATCGCATTCTTTTAATATGTTTTTGCAACCACTGGTCTCTGGCCACATTTGGCTCTGAATAACATTTCCCAGTACAGATGCCACCATATGGATCAGCCTGTGCATGAAGTCTCCTTACTGCTTTTTCCTTCTTGTTCAGATGAATTCTTTTTCACTGGAAGCCCCAAACTGATGGACAACGAGGTGAACTACAAATAATTACCCAAAGTAGCCAACACTGAAGAGCTCTCCATCATTTACAGAGCCCTTCTTCAGCATGGGAGAAACAAGAGCAACCTTGAGATTCACCTCATGGGGCAGGGTCCAGCCATCTATTTAATCCCTGTTTTCACTTTCCAGCTAAAGCTTATATAGGGAAGCCGAAAGCACGTGGAAAACAGCACCATCAACAACTCCTTGATGCTCAGTTTGGTTTTCCCTCTGGCAGCTTACCGAGGGTAAGCTTCCCTTCCTCCTGCCTTGCGGGGCAGGGAAGGAGACTTGTTGCTGGACAATTCATGCCTTCACAACAGGAGAACACGAGAAGGAAGTGAGTCACGGCTCAGTTTCACTGTTCCCAGCAGGCCTACGTTCTGCACACTGTCAATCTGTCCTGAGTATTTATATCACTACCAGTCAACAGCCTGTGCTCTCTCACAAACCGCCAGCCAAAGCGATTTCTCAGAGCCACACAGCTGCTCTGTCCTTTCCAAGGGCTCAACTTCAACCACCAGATAAAGAAAGATCAGGCAAAACACAGGGATAATTTACACGGTGTCTTAAGACTTGGAACAAGAGAAGAATCAGGTTCAGTCACAGTTAAAGAGATCAAGGGCACAAGAAGGAACCAGTTTTTTTGGATCCAAGATCTCTTGGAGGAGGAGTTACCTTCGGAGGCTCCATAGAAATAACACTACCAGCTTTGTAGCTAAGTCTGAAGAGGGCGACGGGAGCACCGCAACAGAACCAAAGCTGACAGCAGAACCAAAGCTGACATTGAGCTGGTCAAACGCCTGCCAGCTCCAAGAGATCAAATAATCCGCCTGATAGAGGAGGTGCTGAAATTCAAAATAATACAGAACCTGTAGCTTGCACTTGCAGCACACTGGATGTCACTCTGATTATTCATCTAACTTGTTACACACATCACTAAGGAAACCCTGATGGAAATTCTCTTTGTCAGCGTCATCCTTCTGTCATCTGTTGAATTGCCATATGACCAGATGGGGTAAGTGTCAAAGTTTCAAATCTGTAACATCTGTCCTGCCCTCTCTTAGCAGGAAGTGGAGAATAAAAAAAAACGTACTTATAATATTTGAGAACGTTTTATTGCAAAGGGAATCACAGACCTATTCCATGGGCTAATTCAGCCTTCTTGGCAGTATGGAGCCAGAAACGAATTTTTAGAATCTTCTGTTCCAAAAAACTCCAGCTAGTTGAGGCAGTTTACTGAGCTAGGTTATTTCAATTTTATTTTCATAAATTGTCTTCCTAAACTTTTTTTGGAAAATGCTCAACTTGTTCATGTTCTACAGAAGCAGGATTCTCTTAGCAGATCTTTTGATGTGAATTCCCATTTCTGCCCTAGGCTGTTGATGTGTTTTTAAGGTGAGTCAGATACAAGGACATTATCACGCAAAGAAAACACATTTTCAGATAAGCGCATATTCAGTAACCCACAAACTCATGACAGTCCCATTTCGGCAGCAGTGTCACTGAAGTGCAAACAGGATCATCTTCCAAAAATGATCACTGAACAAACGGAGATTACTAAATATATTCCTAATTGCTCCCTGGACACTGAAAAAATGTTTCATTTAGCTAAAACTGAATGACTAATGTGAAGATTTAGCTACGAGTCATACTGGACAGTGCAGAACAGGCTTCTTGTAGTTCCTCTGAAAATAAAGAATGAGAAAGTTGCCTTGGGGTCTATGCCCCGCTCTGCACCCACCAAGCCCTGCTCTGCCCGGGCTCCCCACATTACCCCTGCCAGCCACTATTCCCACTGCCACGAGAGCCAGACCCCCTCAGGATGCCAGAGGAAACCCCACTGAAGGGAGAAGCCCCCAGCCCTTCGCGCTCGTGTCCCCGGGCTCGGCGGCGCACACTGAGCCTTGCTGACCCTCACCATGCCTGCCGCGGCGAGCTGCAGTTGGGCTCCAGCAGGCAACACAACTCGGTACCACGAGGAGGCCCATTCCTGCACAGAGTTTATTTAGCCTCCTGGTTACCGTCTTTTGCCATGAGACGCAGTGTCTCCCCAGCCAGGCGCGCTGCCCGCCTCCCCAGCCGCCCCGCGCTGGCGTACACGCGCAGCACCACGTTGCTGCACGCGTGGGCCAGCTGTCTGGCTAGAATGATAAAAATGCTGAGGGGGAAAAAAGAATTTATAACCTGATATTAAGTCAACTGGGCTGGAACAGACCCTAGGACCTTGTATAGGTCAGCTATAATTAAAATTAGGAAAAGATAATAGTTCCTAACCCTAGAACAAAAGATGAAGCCCATTCCAAGGCGGTAAAAAGAGATGTCTAGAAGATAAACCCGACCTTGTTCCTGCTTCTGGTGCAAGGGCCAGAATGGGAATGAGTTCCCGTTGGATGCAGATGAAGCATGACTTCAGCTATTCAGACTGTAGCAGTCCCTGAGGGTGCCAAGACAAAACTGTTTCTGCATATTCCAGGACAGGTCCACAGGCTGCGCACCAAAGCAAAGCAGTTCTGGCAGCTTCCCGAGGTTTCTTTATTTGGGAAACACATTGGTGTGTGAGGAATAGGTATTGTGGAAGCTCTCAGACAGACAGGTGGACCACAACAGAATTGGAAACACTTTGTTCCAAAGAGTATCAAGGCTGATGCTAAAGCATCTTTTGCTTTAGCAGATTTGGCCAAGTTCACTTCAGAGTGAGTGGCTGAAAACCCAAAAAGCAGATTCTAACAACACTGTTTTTTCAGCTCCCAGTGTCTCCTAGCACAAGCGGCAGAGCAGTTTTATGTTGCTCCTTCTTTCATGCAAGGGAAACCTCTCTCGTTCTTGTGCTCCCAAACTGCAGAACAGTCCCTGCAAGCCGAAGAGGAAGAAAGCTGCAGTCACATGCAGAGTCACATAGATGAAGTCATACACTGGCATAACAGCAAGTGTTGTCAGTTGTCAAAGGCCATCTGTAGCCAGCAGACTTAAACTGTCATCCTGGAAAAAGATGCAAACAGCCTAATGGGAGATTGCATTATCCCCTCCCTGGCATTAGATGAATAAAGCTTGTTCCCTGGACAGAGAGAGAAAACAAAAGACCACATTCTTTTCCTTCCTTTTTCTTTTCTTTTTTTTAAAGAAAAATATTATTCTTTGACAGTTAATGTATTCTCAAAATGACGGCAAAATAGGAAGAACTGGAGAGAACTGAGGAGTCACTTGTGAACTGGCTGGGGAGGCTCATGAGCTGCCACAGGGCGAGTGGGAGGCTCTGCAGTGAGGGGGGTTCTGCAGTGAGAGGGGCTCTGCAGTGAGAGGGCTCTGCAGTGAGGGGAAATCTGCAGTGAGGGGGGCTCTGCAGTGAGAGGGCTCTGCAGTGAGAGGGAGTTCTGCAGTGAGGGAAGCTCTGCATTGAGAGGGGCTCTTCAGTGAGGAGGGCTCTGCCGTGAGACCGCTCTGCAGTGAGAGGGCTCTGCAGTGAGGGGGGTTCTGCAGTGAGAGGGGCTCTGCAGTGAGGGGGGTTCTGCAGTGAGGGGGGATATGCAGTGAGGGGGATCTGCAGTGAAGGGAGCTCTGCAGTGAGGGGGCTCTGCAGTGAGGGGGGATATGCAGTGAGGGGGATCTGCAGTGAAGGGAGCTCTGCAGTGAGGGGGCTCTGCAGTGAGGGGGGATATGCAGTGAGGGGGATCTGCAGTGAAGGGAGCTCTGCAGTGAAGGGAGCTCTGCAGTGAGGGCTCTCAGGCTCTGGAGTTACATCATTTAGGGGAGCACTGTGTAAGTCCTTGACACTATCTCTTTGCTTCCTTTCCGTTTTCATCTCTTCTGCGTTTTTCATCACCAACCACAGTGTGGGCACTGCTTGACAGAGATACTAAAGAAGAGATCTTCACTTTGCAGCAAGAAACAGACACCCGCTTAGGAGGAGGCAGCCACCACCCGCGAGGGCAGGAACCGCGATGGCTCCCGGCGCCCT
>NW_010583992.1:1189670-1215391 GCF_000705375.1 Tinamus guttatus | reverse complement strand
AAACATGGCCTGCACAGCAGGAAGACATAATCTTTATTCAGAAATTTTAAGTAAGATCTTGATATTTAATCACATATATCCCATTTGATTTCAATAGGCCAACAGGTAAGTGACCACACTGGAGCCTAAAAAGGCACAAAACAGGATCTGGAACAGAACAGGGGGGTGAACACTAGGACAGTTCTGCTCACTTCACAACTGAATTCCTTTCAGGCTGGATTTATATCCGAGATAAAGCGCCTCTCCTTTGGTAAAGGGAGGGGACAGGAGGGATTATGCGCCAGGGACATCTCGTAGGCATTCTGAGGTGCAATTCCAACAAGGAGATGTTTCTGAGGAACAGTAACCTCCCAGTCCAAAGCTTCACGTGGGAACACTGAGGACTGATGGTGGCCTGCAGAAAGGGGAGGCAGCAGCCCACCTCCCCCGGCTGTGTTCGAGTGCCAGCTGTGATCTTCAAAGCGACAGCCCCCAAGGAAAGGAAACGGGGCCCTGCCAGCTTTTTTCTGCAGGATCTGTCCAGCACCTTGCGAGATGTGGCACACACAGTGACCAAGAGTCACCAAAAGCATGGCTTGCTAAATCTGTATTTGTTTCTGGATGCAAGTTAGTCTCAGCTTCAAAAGCTACAGTCCGTTATTTCAAGTGTTTTTTTGTTTTGTTTGGTTTGGTTTTTTAAGTGAAACTTGTCCACATTTTGTAACTTTACATACTAGTCTTCTTAAACAATATAAAAATGTCACAAAGAAAACTAGGGATTATTTTTGACAGGCTTTTCATGAGTAAAGAACATCAACAGAGACATTTGTGGGTGAAGAACATGTCTAACATTTACTCTTTAAGAGGCAGAGCTAAAGCAACAAGCAAACATAACTGGATTTAAAACTGGATGCCTAATTAAACCTCACAGATTACATCAAGAGAATTAAAAACTTTTTTTCTCATTCAGCATTCTCATGAGCTTGGTTTAGTAATACCAAATGAGTTACTGCTACTTTCCTGCAGTTTCCACATTTGCTTTAGAAGGAGAATGGCTACAAGACAGGATTCTCTTTGATTTTAGCATTATTTAGCATCTCACTGGTGCTGGTATCAGTGTAGCCCTTAAAAAAAATTAAAGGCATTCTATGAAAGCCACTAGCCCCACCTAACATTTGTTATTCACAACTGATAACGCCCACGTATGGCACACACAGTATTACCCCTAGATTAAAAAAGGAAAACCAGAACTAGACCTTCCCGAAGCCTGAGATAAAACAGAGAGAGACACAAACTATTTTTACATGGGCCTGGCTTATTTGCCTGGGACCCAGGAGCATTCTAGCCACAGCACTTCAGCTAGAACACATTTGAGGGAACCTACCATCTAGATCAAACTGTCTCTTGACTTATTTCTCCTTTTTAAATCAGTACTTTCAGATGCCACTGCTCAGAAATGAAACAAAAGAAAACCAGAACTACATCCCACTTTCATCTCCAAAGAGGCATACTGCTGACACCCCTTCCCAATACGTTATCAATATAAATCAGCAGTTTTCAGCTTCTTTATCCCTAGAGGTCCCGTACATATTGCATATGTAGATAGCTCTACAGGCAACACAAACTAGAACTAGAGATGAGTGAAACAAAAAAATATCACTGATTCTTAAGCCCCTGGACAATTCAGATGCAGACTTCAATGTAAGAATCTGGTTTTATATTTTCGTGCATTTTCTAAAACCATTCTGAGTTTTTTTGTTTTATGTCAGAGACTAACAGTGGCCAGACATCATCCATTCAACATCCATTCAACAGCTCCTATTTCTATCAATAATAATAATAATAATAACAACAATAATAATAAAAAATAAAAAATATATAAAAAATAATAAAAAATTGGTTATTCCTGAAAGTCCTTGAGGAAGAACGAGCCCTGAAATCTGACTGATCATGTTTGTCACTATTACATGCTGGAAGAACTCCAACAGTGGCCAAGAGGATGTATCCACAGAAGAAGTCTCCTGTGGACTGGATACAAGTTTGCAGGAAGAAAACTGTATTAAGGCGAAGGCTTAAGGTGACAGTCACACTTCTGTGCTGAAAAGGAAGGGCAAGAGAGGGGGAAAACAGAGTTAGCTGAGGGGCTGTGGAGCCTGCTGTCTGTGTTACCGACCTGGCAGGAAAGCGTGGCTGCCCAGGCACAGCCAGAGAAACTCCTGGAAACCAAAACGCGGCTGTGTCAGTCACACGGCAGCAGCGCTAACGAGTGTGAAGATATCCCCCATTTCCTGGATGAAGAATAGCTCATTAAATATAATTCAAGAAAAAATATGAGCCGTAGTCTTTCTATGCTCCTGACAGGGTTTTCTATCAAAGGATAAATGGAAACTCCCTTAGTGGACAAGCAAAAGGTTTTCTGTTTAGTGAGAAAGCCTGCCACTAGTGATGCTGTGCCTGTGTCCAGGCATCTGGACTGGGGAATAAATAAATAAATAAATACATCTTCATAAGTCCAGCCTGGGGAAGGTTTAGAGAACTGGAACAGAACTTTGCAAATGAGTATTATAATGGGATTCACACAGGCCTTCAAACTTAAACAGTCCCTTAATATGAGGAAAATTAAGATCCAAATTGGAAATTTTCTTTTAGGTCCATCTGTACTGCTGAAAGAACTGCTCTGCAGTTACACACACAGAATTATCCTTGCTTGCTGTAGCTGCAGTGCAAAAAGAAGCATGAACACCATGGATCACACTCAAACTGCAGCTTTTGGCAAGTGAATTCCAGCATCACACACGCAGAACCGCAGCAGCAATTATTGAAAACAGTGACTATTACCCTGACATCAACTCTTCCATTAAATGGAAAACTGCTCACGACTGGTTGCATTACTTGTGACTGAAAATGAGAGCAAGTCAAATGGGTACAAAGCAGCAAAAATTCAGATGAATTTCCATTTGAAATTTCAGGTTAAAAGAATTATGGACGCAATTCTTTTGTGGGCCATACCGGATTTATGGAAAGAATAGAAGTAGAGAGAGGGAAAGATTTATTCTTAATGTTTCTTCTAAGGCAGAACCATGTCTTAGTCTAATTTTACACAAGGGAGAATGGTGACAGAAAAATCAGGTCATTTACTTAAGTGTCTAGAGAAAACCTGACAACAGTCCCAGGTTAAAACTTTGTTCATTAAGCAAATGTATTTATTTGGTGCTTATCTCTGTCTTTACCTTTGGAGGCATGAGCAGCTCACAGAGTATGTTTGAAAATTGCTGCTTCTCTTTATTCTAAGCTTCAATGACTGTGAACTGATGCACCCAAATGGGCAAAGCAAAACCATGGCAACCAGAGGTTCCAAAATGTGTGTTTTAAACAAGGATGTATCATCAAGTCCACTGGGGCACAGCTTTTTACAGTGGATCCAAGCAGTGTTTACATCCACTGACCTTGGGAGAGACAAACACGCACACACACTTAAGCACCTAAGGAAGTCATGCCTGCAAACTAGGTACATTTTCTCTAGTAGCAAATAAAGATCAGCATTCATTTCAGAGAGCTACTGGAAAGACAGCATAAATATCAGCAAAATGCTCTGAACATGATATGTGCCTGGTCTTGCTAAATGTGTGGCAGATGTACCTGCACAGAACTCATTAATTCTAATTTCTAGACACGCTAGTCTAGAAATATTAGTATATAATTGTTCATTTCTCAATATTCTGCAAATTTTTCTTTAACTGAAACGCTGTGTCACATTTATTTTGGAATACCAGCTGAGGGCTGTTCTCCTGTGTGCCCCTCGGTGTGTTACCTAACTGGAAATGTCAGGGCTTCAGCCAGGATGCTTCCTGCCGTCAGGTGGGAGTTGTGCGATCTCCTCTCAGTAAAGCTCAGCGAAGAAACGTTCAGGGTGACAAGGCAATTCAGAATGAACCATTCTCCAAATGAAGAACAAAACCAATGAGTGTATGTTACACAAACATTCTCTATGGAAACAATAAATGCACTTCAAGATTGTATTGTGGTGCCTATCATGGAGCAAAGGGCTAAGTGGAAAAACACCCAAGGGCAGGGCACAGTAAATATACTGTTAGCTGTAACCTCCGTTTGATATAAAGAAATCCAAAGGAACGTGCGTATCTTCTTTGCCTAAAAAACATGCTAGTTAAAGGAACACTGAACTTTCTCTCCTTTGATGTGTTATTTTTACTGAAATTGTAACAACCAGATCTTTCGCCTTCAAATCAAAGCCTGGAAGTACTAACAGTCTAACTAGCTGTGTACAAAAGACTTGCAAAAATGAATACATCTATCTTGGAGACAGAAGCAGCTCACACGCACAAACAGTGCTCCCCTAGTGAGAGCAGGAGGAGACCACATGTTGTTCCCTACAATGACATATGGGGACCAAACTGTAGGTCATTTGGGGGCAAAATCTTCTATCGGCTTAAATCTCTAGCCCTGCCTCTTTAGTATCTCATGAGTGGAAAGCCTGACAAAGGAAAACCTTATTTTACCAGAAAGAAATAGAGAGGCATGTGTAAGCAAAGCACAGCAGTATTCTCCCAGTATTGCTTCATATAAGCCATAAAATAAACTGAAATTATATATACCAATATTTTGCTTTCATTCCAGCATCGAGCTTCAGTAGAACAGTGATGCTGGATTTATACTGCACATCAAACATGCACAGATAATATATTGAATACTATAATATCTTGAGGACAACATATTTTAAGGAATATGTGTTCCACGTATCATGCAAGAATCCATCTATGGGACATGCTGCTCTGCCACAGTGAAGCTGTTGACATAAATGAGATCATCTCCTAATGCCACAGGCAGCTAAAAGGTTTAATAGGCTGTTTGGCAGGAGGCAGAGAGAATAGATTCAACTGCTAAAATCTGCACACTGACACCTTGCCCTTCGTTACTCATGTTCTTACCTTGCCCCACAGAAGCACGTGCGCTGGGCAGTGCGCGCTCTCAGCCTATTCCTTTCTAGTTACATTGCTAGTCCTGTTTGACAAATAAGTGTATTTTACAAGAAAATCTTAATCTGCTGCTATTAAAAGCTTAATTAAATGCATTTTTAGGGCACTAATTAACATACAATAATTACGTGTTCTGACTATCCTCTGCATCCATATTTTGAAAATATGTCATAATTTAAAAAAAAATGGATACACAAAGCAAATACCTGTCATGGCCCCACTGTATGGAATGTTTAACCATTAAACTCAGCAACAAATTTCTGAAATGATCCAGCAGAACACTCTGCCCCAGAAAATAAACTGCTTAAAAAAGCCAAATTTTGTATCTTAACAAGTTAGAATTGCTTAAAAAAAAAGTTAGAATTCATTTAACATTAATCTATGGGCCCACAATTCTATTTCCACTCCTGCTGACACTTTAAGGCACACAGGATATATCAGAGAAAGAGCATAAGAATAGAACTGTGAAGACACATTGTGTATTCTGAAGCAGCTGAAAAAACGGAGGGAGAGGGGGAAGGAACAAGAAGAAGAAAGCTGTCAATCATTATCATTGTGCTGGCTTTCAAAAGGCAACAGAAAGACCGTGCTTTTAGGGAAATGGAGAGAGACAAGGCAGTTTTGCAGCATCCTTCACGGTTAACAAGGCAGAGCCCTATTCCCAGCTCCCTGCTCACCCAGGAATGTTTATCTGGTCCATTTTTTTATCCCTGTGTGTGTTGCACCTGAGAGAAGAGAATGAGAGAAGAAAGCTCCCACTTTGAGGCATCTCATTTTTTTTTTTTAATCTCTCCAGCATTCATGAGAATAGAAAGATGGCTGAGCACATTCACAAAGTATGACTAAGCAAGGAGATTCATTCCTGACGTGCCTTTCACCCTCCCCAGGAGCTATTTACTTGCAGTTAACCAGCCTTCTGCAAGGCTTTATTTGCCACACACATGTGTTTCAGGCAAGCCACCGCTTCTGCGGTGAAACCATATCCAGACCAAGGGATTTTTTCCTCCTGCCACGGGCATTACGTTCAGGAATACTGCAGCGCCTCTCCTGCCCTGTTACTAATGCTGCAAAGCTGCTTCTTCCTACACACCATCTCCTCTTGCATACCAGTGGGTGACTGTCAGCTCAAAGTGCTACCTGCTGGTCTACACATCAATTTAGGGAAGAGCTTCCAGGCTGAGCTTTTTAGGAGCTGCACATCAGACAACGCTCAGGTAATTCACCAAAGCAGAGGACGTCCCGTCCCACCAGCTCGAGCCCTGACACTTGACATTCGTGGGCGCCACCTGCCGACACTTCCCTCATGTTTCACATCCATAAGGACGCATTTACGGATGCTCCAGGTCACACCTCCAGCACAGCAGCTGCACTGAAGGCCTCTGTCTTTGCATGGTAACTCCCAAGCATATTCTTCAAACAACAGCTACTGCTTTGTACTGCCTTATGCCATTGCTCCTGTAAACCCCTCAGTCAGGTAATTCTAAGCAATAGCCTGAAGTTTCCTAAAAACAACAAGTTATTTCAGCAGTTGAACACAATCTTTAATCATACCATCAAATACTACAATGTACTGTGCCTACTTATACTGCTATTATTAATCTATCACGTGTCCAGCATATTTAGACAACAGATGACCCTAAGCTGCAAAGTGCCAGCCCTGACTCTGTGTCTAGGTCCAGGCCATTCCAGCCAGCAGTGGGGACAGTGACTCACCTTCTCAAAGCAGCTAAAAACTGTATGTGCCCAAACCTGGACTCAAAACTTAGGAATCTCCATTCATCTGCCGCTCAGGAACACATGTATTCAGTTCATGACCATTCCTATATTCTCTTTTTATATACAACAGCACAAAACATTTTGAAGACAACAAAACGCTCTGTGTACAGGTCTCTCCCATCCCAAACCCAATAGTACCTGCAGGAGCTGGATATTCTCATGAGGCTCAAGAGGACCAAGGTATTATTCATGTGTGACGGAGTCTAAATTTATAAATATATGAATCAAGGTGGCAATTTTCAGGAGCATTTTAGACATGAGAAGACATGAAAAGCTGTCTCTCCTCAAACACGGTTTCTGCCACAAGTAGGTTTTGGAATGAGGAAGAAATTCAGCTCTAAAATGCTCTGCCAGTGACACAAAACAGTTGGGAAACACTCACTAAAGAAAAATACAACCACGTTCCTACAACCACAGCTATGAAGACAAATAAGCTTACTCACTAAAAGGAAATTAGAAGTATTTTTAATAGCTGAGCTATTAAACTACTGAAGGATTAATACCCTGTCAAACATATACATATATTTTTTTTCAGAAGCACCAGCCCTAAGAATAATTAAAACCACCACTGTAAGTATCTCTACGGAAAGCGAATTTAGACACGTGCGACTAGGGAAGGATGTGTAAATCCTTATGCATAAGGATATTTATGCCCATACTTGGTGCTGAAGGAAAATTCTGAATATAACCTTGCTATTCAGATACTCCACGAGCAGCTGCCAATTCCTGATTGTACTTCAAATCCCAATGTTGAATACAACTGTTGGGATTCAAATTCATGCAGCATTACTTGTCTGGGAGTCTAATTAAAGATACAGACCTACCACAAATGTGAGGAGAGTAATACTGGTTCAGCTGTGCATGACACAGCATGGTGATTGTGCTTCACTCATGTTTACACATATAAAATGCTCAGAAAACCATCGGTCATCTTTCTAGTCTTCTGTCCTATCCCATTTCAAACATCCTATATGAAAGCTTGTTTTTCACATAGGAAAGAGCAAATAATACTAAACTTGCCCCTTTTCCTTCTTCACTTCCATCTGAGCCTCCTCTTTCGGCATTTCCTTTTCAGTGCAGGCATCTTTTTGCTCCTTACATTCAACACATGGTCCCTCTTCCTCTTCTTCAGTCACCCATCTGTCAGAAAAACAAAACAGAAGTGACTACTTATGTATCCGATTATATGAAAGTGACTTTTTATGTAGTAATCTCCTACATTCATTGAAGGAAACTGCAGCTCTTCATCAAATATGGTATCTCAGATGCTCTGTCATAGGATATTAAACAGCAGTTAGAAGTGGCTTTGCTTCCAAGTACAGAATCACCACCCTCTTCCTATCACTTTTTCATTACAGTTTCTTTATGCTGCTTTCCAAATAATTTACAACTAACTTTCTTCCCTTCTGCCACCTTTCCACTTACCTTACAACTACCTATCCTCATCTACTGACATCTATTTACTCCTCTTACAGATACTAAACTCTACTCTCATTCTAAAGTATTCTCTCTGCTGGGACTGACACAGGAAGAAATTAGTCAACTAACCTCTTCCAGAGATGGACTCCAAATGAAGAGATAAGATATATTCTGCAGTGTTAAACACGAATGGGTTTCAGTTCTGAGGCAGTGGTAAAAGCTCTTCCACCAGCACATGGCCGTAGCCTTTGGGAGTGCTACATGGCCCAGCCCAAGCAAAGTTAACTTGTCTGCCTTCTGGTCCTGCCATCTCTGCCCCCTGGAATGGAAAATGTAATGTACATGTGCAGGGTCTGATCTCTGTTCCCATGCTGTGCAAGAGCCCGTGTCAGGAACAAAATTTCATATATATGGTTCTATACATAGAAGAAAAAGGCAGTCAGTGCTCCAAGGAATTTGCAGTCTAAGATAAGACACAACATATGGAAACTGCAAAGGAAACAAGGAGGTAATATTGGCCACCATGACAAGTAGCAATCACACAGTTGTGACCAAGCTTTTTGTAGACACCATTGTAAGAATTCATACCAGAACAATCCAAAAATGACTAGAAAATAAACAGGTTGATCCAAAAAATATAATTCATAGCAATTAAGAAGTAAGATTTGAGAGTCGAAAGAAACTTTGACTGACTGCAATGCAAATTTTTTTAAAAAAAATGCCTTTTTTTTTTTTTTTTATTAATCTGGACTGTGGCAGGCATAACAATGCCGCAAATGTCTCTGTAGAAACAGGAGATGCAGATTTTTTTTTTTTTTAATTATTTGCACATAAAGGAGAATCATAGAACCACGAATGGTCAAGGTTGGAAGGGACCTCTAGAGATCACCTAGTCCCTGCAGACCCCCTGCACACGCAGGTCACCTAGAGCATGTGGCACAGGGTGGCATCCAGATGGGCTTTGAAGATCTCCAAAGCAGGAAACTCCACAACCTCTCTGGGCAGCCTGTTCCAGGGCTCTGTCACCCTTACAGTAAATAAGTTTTTCCTTAAATTCCTAAGGAACTTTTGGTGCTTCAGTTTGTGGCCGTTTCCTCTAGTCCTATTGCTGGCCACCACTGAAAAGAGACCAGCACCATCTTCCTCACTGCCTCCCTTGAGGTACTTATAGACACTGATTAGATCCCCTCTCAGCCTTCTCTTCTCCAGGCTGAACAGGCCCAGCTCCCTCAGCCTCTCCTCATAGGGCAGATGTTCCAGGCCTCTGATCATCCTTGTAGCCCTGCGCTGGACTCTCTCCAGCAGCTCCACATCCCTCTTGTACTGGGGGGTCCAGAACTGGACACAGTGCTCCAGAATGCCTTCAGAAATACACGTGGTGCTCACTGGTTACCAAAACCCAGCCAGAGCTGGAGGACATACACCATGGCCCTCAAAGAGTAGCAGGGAGAAGCAGCTCCTGGGCACTGCCAACGGTTCCTAGAGGTCCTCCTGCCCACTGAATGCTGCACGGGAGCACGGCCGTGCAACTGGGGCCAGCGACGGCTGCTCTTTGTGCTCCCCACATTCCAGGTCCCTCCCAGGCCCTGTGCCAGAGCAGCCTTGCTGCTGGCATGGCCCAAACCCAAGCTGGCATTTGACTAGGTTGGACACTCATGCCAAGTTTACCGGGGAACCTAAATGAATCCTCAAGAGCTTTGCCAGTATACAGGAGGACATGGACACTACCCAGCACCAGACACCTCATTTACTCTTCTCATCTCCTTCAAAAGCCAAAGGGAAGGAGGGTAGCAACACCAGGTGTTAAATTTAGAAAGAAAAACTTAACTGGAGTGGTTTGAAGCAAGCTCTGGAAGCTTTATCTCCAAAGTCTGCAACAAAAATGGCAAATCTGCTCCAAGGCACCCACCAATATTCTCCCTCCGTTTTCCTGCACCTTTTCATAGCCCCTGACGAACTTCTCTCCTGCCAGCCCTTACAGCTCCCCTCCATGCTGTGCTGTGAGGCACTCCATTGCCGGAGCACCTCACGCTGAGGATGGGGACAGGGACATGGCCCAGTCGCCGTGCCACTGGGCCATGGCACCGCGTCCTCATGCTGCTCTGTGCCGCGGTGACGGCGGCAGCCTTGGGGCCGAGCCAGGTGCCTCGCGTTGGCCCTGGTCTTACAAGTTGTTAGGTAGTAGCAGCACCTTACAGTTCTGTTCAAGCACAAATAACCTAAAGCTCAAGAGCTTCAAGCAAGTACATGTTTAGCTCATCTGCAAGACAAATCCATATTCACCAAACAGGCACCTTTGCTATGCTTTCATTTCAGTCCTAATCAAATTTAAAAATGTGAAGTAACTGACAATTAATCCCCAAATCAAACTGTTCCCCTGTAGAAGTTTCAGCTGATTACGATGTCTTTTTCTCTTGATCTTTTTGGTGTGTTTGTTGTGTCAGAAAAGCAATCAGAACCAAACCATCTAGCAATGACCTTTCCAGATATGTCTGACTGTTAGTGCTTTGCTTTCTTTTTTATCTCAACTGTCTGTCTCCTGGGATTTACACAATATCTGAAAAAAATGAGACTGTAGTAATAAGAGGCACCACTCAGGGCTACTGCAATATATGTAAAAAAAAATATTTTCAAGATATCCACAGAGATTTCTTTTCTAACACTGTTTTATGGAGAAAAAAAAAAAAAGGCCTTTTAGAAAAATAGCATTCTGCTCACAACATTCTGTCTTCCTACAGCACAGGAACTCTAGTGGTCTCCCCCCTGCCGCTTTCCCCAAGAGAGTTTATGAGGAGAAGGATTGAACTGACCACTTGTTGCCCTGCTGATTACAGGACGGTCAACTGTGCGTTTGTTCCTGCCTCTGAGCTAAGTACTACTATGAACACAGAGCATGGAGCCTTCTGCATTGACACTTTAGAGAGCTCAGGAACAGAGGTGCTTAGAAGTGATTTGATCTTTTACATTTACTATCAATGCAAGTCTCATTCAAATGAGCTTATTCCAGTTTATCAAATCTGTCTTCAGCAGCTGCATGCTTTCTAAGTCTGTCTCCTACACTGTATTTATAGCATTTCTTTTATTTAGTTTTTTGTCTATGTTTATTTCTGTTGAGCATTGAATTGTAAACAACTGGAGTTCAAGCTTGACTGAAGCTGACTACAAAAGCTCAGAAAAATACTAAATCGTTTTTGTTTGTTATGTTTCTTAATCTTCACTTACTTGCACTCGAAGCTATCTAGAAGTACAAGCAGGGTGAGTACCACTGGAGCAGAACACATCAGTCAGGCATCAACATCCTACTCAATTTAGTGTGAAGCTTTAACTAATGAAGTCTGGAGCCCTGTGAATAGACAGCAGATTTCATCAACTCATTCAGATTAAGGATTTCTTAATGTATCTGAGAGTTTCAAAACTACCTGCCAAAACAACATAACTCACCTAAGATATAAATAACTGTGCTTGGGAACTCCCAGTTCAGGGGCCAGGTGTAGTTAGCGATGCCTCTTCAAAGGCTGTTTCTGACTAAGGGCTTCGGCAGTGATGCAGCTGGGGCAGTTCGTGTACAGCCCCCAGAAAGAGGGGAGGCTCTAGAAGAGGAAAGGGCGCAAGGCCAAACATCCTTGGCGTGACTCAGGGATTGCAGTGGCATTACAGCAAGATGAAAATAGACCACATTTACCGTATTAGGTCACCATGTTAATGTCAGTAATCCTGTGGCAGTGAAAGACTGTGCCCTGCTGTTCCTGCACACTTCTCCGCAGAGATTTAGCACTAAACCACACAAAAGGCTATCTACCTTTGTGCCCATCTCAGTCTCTCAGTGACGCTTGCTGGAGTACTCCTAGAAAAGACCATCTTGTAAAGGAGCGAAATACAACCAAATTGCATTGTATTAGCATTTTTATAAGCCCCAATGAAATTGCTTATCGGTTTTGAAGCAAACTACCATATACACGCCTAGCATAAGAAAATCTAGACCAACCTGCTTGTTCCAGGGTACACAAAAAAAAAAAAAAAAAAAAAAAACAGCCAAAGGAAAGGCCAGAAACATGGCACTGCTCATTCCAGCTAAAGCCAACATGAACAGATTTCTAGTTATTGACATTCATTTTGCTCTTTACACAGTGGATAGAAAAAGAGGGAGCCACTTGGTCATAGTGGGATCCGAATAACTGAGGAATGCAACATCTCATAGCCAGCACTATACAAACACTTCTCTGTTGGCAATTCTCAAGGCCAGATACCAGCAGAAAAGCATAGCAGTGCCAACCTCGCCCTCACAGAAATTCCAAGGCCATCCAACACTTCGAAGAAGATAACGTTTGTATTTTGGTTTGTGACTCTTCTTCAAATCAAGCGCAAGTTTCCAAGGATTGTAACCCGCCTCAGCACATCAGCAGGACAGCGCCCTTCCCCAGGCTGCTCGGAGCAGACACCCCCTGCACAGCCACCCTCTAGTCCCCTTCCCGCTCCCTCCCCACCGCTTCACACCCAGCCCCTGGGTTCCCGTTCAGGGGCCTCGGCTGCTTCCCAGCGTCCACACCACCCCGGAACCGGAGCACGGTCCTGCTGACGGGCTGCAAACTGGCAGGTATTTTGGAACCGCATTCTGCGCACAGAAAAATGCATGGAAAAGGTGGCCATTTTATTTTGCTTCAGTCCCAGTAACAAACACTAGGAAATTGCAGTAATTTTGATTTAGAGACAATTTATCAGCTCTCAGGCTTTCACTGTATTTTCAAGAGAGAGATTTAAACCAACAACTAGCTATATACTGCCCAACTGCAATAGCCTGAATTATGACATCTGCTAGCAGTCAAGACAGGAGGGCTGGGAAACGTTCTGAAGGCATTACTCAAACTGCCCAATTAGGCCAATTCTCATTTGAAAATTTGGTAGAAAACTATTTCCTGAAAATATGTGTTTAAATTACTCTATATTGTGAAATCATCATCACCATTTGCTGTATATGACACAAAGCCTTAAAAATACATGCTAAAAAGGAAGAGATTATCCTCAACAGGCTTACCAGACAACCAAAGCTTCAGGAGAGGAGCACTGATTTATAACAGATATTTCTTGATGTATCAAGAAGGCACCAAACTCAATCTCCCAGTAGTCAAGTCTTCATTTCCATAAGACAGTACTCTTCAATATTCTTCATTTGTACTTCCTATATACAGTAAATTTCAGGTTCCTGATAATGCTCACTTAATTCCTTTCAGAGTCATATTAGAAAAATTAAGACTATCCTGGGATCTGTCGGTCACCATGTCAGTTAAAGGTGTCAGACTGTCTTAGGGCAGACAGTAATATACTCATTTGACTTACAGCCACCATGAACAAAAAGCAAAAAGTGGAACCAATTCCACTTCTTGGATTCATTTAGAACGACATTTTTCATAAGCAGAAATACCTAATGACACATCTGTTTTTAAGCAAACTACCAAATTTGTGATATAACAATGAAAAACAGACAGGTTGATTTCCACTAAAAAAAAGTAAAATTTAAATTTCAGATTTAATCCCCATGAGCTACACCAGCTGGTATGGCAGCTTGAATTCATGCAGGACAGAAGAGGGTAAGTAAAGGTGATGTTAGGTCACTTTTCTTCTTGCCAAATCCTGGATCTGGTCCACTCCAGACAGAGTAGCCCAGCTATATTTCAGATATTTGCAAAATAACAAAACATGGAATACTTCATCCCAGCAGAAAGATGCAGTTATCTCCGGAACAAAACTCAAGAGTTTGAGGTGAAATATAGTGTCAACATTATAGAGAAATGAGATAATCAGAATGCAATTATACAGATTTTTTTTTTTAAATCCAGGTAAAAATCAGTCAGACACTGAGAAAACTACAAATTCTTAAGTTAGATTATTACATAAAAATGAATGGGTGCTGCCAGTATCCAAAGTAATTCAGAGTCTCTCTTACCTGCCAGGTGATAGATAAAACAGTTCTCTTATTTCTTCTCTCTGAAAAAAATAGATAATATCTATTAAAGGTAAAAAATATATGACTTTGGGGACAAAGATTCTTAAGAAGTTTCGGAGGTTTAATAGATATCTCTAGCATTTTTTTTCCCACTTTTTTTTTTTAAAACATAACTTTAGCTTTTTGAATACTACTAAAATTTGGCTTTTAGAGAAACTTAGGTTAAAAGTATGCTGTCATCTCACCGGATAGAATTTTAATGATTTTTTTTTTTTTTTTAAGATGAAAAAGTGACGGAAAATTCTTTCAGTTGCAGAGTAAAACACATGGGCCTAAACCTTTATATCCAAAAGGATGCTAAACAATTGATCTCTGGAATGGGAAACATACCAAGTTTTTCTGAAGGAAAATAAGGTGCACAAGGCAAGTTACTGAAGCCCTTTGGAGAAAGCTGTAGTGAACAGTTTTGTCTACCCCAAAAAGTAAACATTCAGTTCTGGAATTGTACTGTTTTTCTTATGCAGCACTATTTCTAAAACTTCTGAAGAATGCTTAATACACAAAAGCTAGCTGGAATGAAAACTCCAACTAAAGAAGCACATACCTCAGGTCTGCCATTTGATCATGTATCCTTGGAAAGAAACCATTTGTGCACAATAAAAGGGGCCAAACGGAAAAACAGTGAAACTTTATGGTTTTAGCCTATCGGTAGATATAACAAGCAGTTTCATTTTTCAGCTGCTCCAAATATTGAGCCAGAATCATGAAATAACTCTGGGAAGTATCTCAGTTGAATATCCACTGTGTCCTTGTATTCTGTCAGCTCTTATGCTTCAGAATACCACGGAATCTTTCTTTTCATTCATTGTTTTCACCCTTCTGGCCACAGCCTGATCTACTCTGCATGATAACTCAAGTTACAATACACATAGCATATCTGAGATCAGGAGCTCATCTCCATCTTATACTCTAAACAGCATGGCTAAGCAAGGCAAAGGCCTTTGTATCCTTTCATTCATTATTTACCAGACAAAATCGAGTAACAAATGTGCTGTTACAGAGCATGTTCAGCCTCTGAAGAGCTAAAACAGTCCGATCCCCTCGGCCTGCACTCCCTGACTGCACGAGGTTTAGAGCTGGTGTGCTGTGTCCCTCCCGCACTGTGCTGAGGACAGAGAGTGTGCACAGAGGTGGATCAGATGCGCAGATGTGCAACATGACCTCAGCAGCCCATCCCAGAACACGTTACACTGATTCTCTTCTACACTGAGAATATACCTCCAGCTAAACAAAATGCATACACACACAGAGATATGTGAAAAGGGACAAAATAACTCGATCACAAAATGATTCGCAGCACCTCTTTCTGAAGCATTCATGTTTACTATGGTTCATACAAAGAGCTAAAAGGATTCTTCACTTGACTGCTGAGAGAGCTCCCTCTGTTGTTACAAAGTGCTACCAGAAAACATGCTCCATTAGCACAGCATCTTTCTCATCTTCAAGGGCTGTACTTTCAAAAACTCCATCCTGTGAAGTGATAATTGAGATGATTTGCTGAGATAACTCTTCGTGTTTATCTTCTGCACATGAATCTGCTATCTTCTTCCAACCTTCTACTGTACAGACTGTATCATTTAGAATCATCTGCTCCAACGTATCTGAGAGAACAAACATAATAGCATCAAGCTTTTGGCCTGATCAGCATTTTTACTATTCATATTAAGTACAGGGTATAAGTCACTGTTTTTCTAGCTAGACTAAATCCTAAGAGTTAAGACTAAGAAAAAAAAAAAAAAGAAAATCTGCAAGAAAAAAATGTGTTTGGTTTAATGAAAAAGATTAAAGCCCCTAACCCCCCTAACCTCTGATTGCACTCAATCTGTTCAGAAGGGCAGTTCACTGAAGTGAGACAAAATAAGCAGAACAGGTGCACATAACTCTCACTAGATAAAGAAAATCTAATTTTCAGAACAATTAGCCAAGAAAAATGCTGAAATCTAAAAAACAGATCCAGGCAGATACATATTAGTCTGTCTGCAGGGTAGTTTCAGGACTTAGCTAGCAGGAGGGACCCTGAAGTTTTATGCAAGTAACCTCCATCTCTGTGGGAACTCCAAAAGATGCAGAATGTGAGACCTGACTCACGGTGAAGGAAAAACTTTTCTCCAGATTCCATTATGAACCAGGAGCACCACATCAAAAGTAATTTATAAGGTTAACTCAGATTTGGATTAAAATTTCTAATACAGGAAATGACCATCATCTCTCCTTTTTTACGTTTTGTCACTTGATACAAAGATGTTATTTTCCATTTGTACTGAGAACTATGATATTTGTAAAACTTCACAATAACAGCCTGCAATTCAGACTGTGCTGTTCTTACTTTTCTTGCTCATTTCCTCCAGCAGCTGGAAGCCATGCTTTCTGTGATCAGTTGAAAGAAGAGCTAGCACTGTAGACCCCAAGGATGAAAGCGGTGGGTTTCTAAACCACTCTTCACCCAGATGATAAGCTAATTCAGTGGCAGTACAGTTTTCCAGTAGAAATAAGTAATCATCTAAAAATAAGACATCGAGACTATTAGGTATTTGCATATGTTATCTCTCCCCTTCTTCACTATAAATGAAGGAAGTCTGTACTCTGTTCTCCTCAAACAGTAGAAAAGCTAGTGCGAGATCAAAAAAAAAAGAAACTAAGCTTCTTTTACTGATGAAAAAAAGAGTATTTTAGAAATCTCATAAAATAAGAAAATTAACAAACACTAGAAAAGAACTAAACACCAAAAACCTCCCTTAAAATTATTTGAAAGTTCAGAAAATAAAATAGAAAACTAACTGAACTAGGTAAGAATAGGTATAGAAAAGGATATAGTCAGAAGGCTCCCTAAGAGAACAGAACATAGAAATGAACACAAGGCAAAACTGATGAGGGAATAAACTGCAACGCAGCCACTGGATTTTTTTTTTTTTTAGTTAGTCTGCTTATGCAAAGACAGCACATCCCAGACCAACAAAAGGACAAGTTCTTTCTTCCCAGGATTGCCCAAACCTATATTCTGACCAAGTTCATGAGTTAATGCTTTCTCACAAGAGGAAGAGAACTTAGGAGGTAGAACCTTAGAAATAAATATCATTCCTTTATCTCTTTGGTGGTCTTGAAATTGTAGGCTTGCTACAGTTCAGCTATGACAAATGCGGTCAAACAAATATCATTCTTCTGAAGACCCTAACCCAAGGTGTAATACCTTGGTGTCAAAATAAATGGATATTTTATTGTATTTCAGAGACATAAATTATACCACATGGAAAAATACAAGGACTACTTTCATATCCAATGTCATTTGTCAATTTTTATGTTACTTGGTTGAGAAACCATGTGAAAACAAAGGCCAAAAATTCCTAGCATGGTTCCAATTTTATGATCCGCTTTATTGTCATCTTCCCTGAGCTCTGTTTCTGCAATGTCTTCACTTTATTTAGTTATCTGAACTTAAGTAAGACTAATGCAATACTATCAGTATCTGCAGACTTTGCAGTAATACAATATCCTGAAGAGCTCATTTTGATGCACTGAAGTGCTTCTTTTTCCTTTCCAGTAATGACTTGACTAATGAGTTCACCGTCACATTAGAGAGCGACAGATTAACCTCTGGTTTTGGAACTGGAGATCTGAGTACTCCTACAAGCTGCTGCTTCCTCCTGGGGTCCATGACAAATCATGGAAATTTCCAAGCACACCTATCAGGAGAAAGGCCTTATTTCACATGTGCTATGCAGCTTCTATCCTTAAGAACAGTATGATAGTATGATAAAATACATAGGGACATTTAAGTGGAGCTTGTTAAACTTAATGACAGGAAGGCTAGGTATCTGTACCCAGCTTCAATGCCTTCAAATGCCCTCTACGCAAGCACGGTTACTGTTAAATCTGAAATAAACACACGGTGGAACAATCCTGAAAGCCATTACAAACGCCTTAGTATTTACCTAAAGAAAAATACTCGAGTTGCCGAATATAATCCACTGCTGTATAAATTTGGCCCTGCTTATACAGGCACAGAGCGACTTTCCTGTGTACACCAGACTGATCATATACGATCTGAGCCAAAGCCAGGCATTTTGACAGGTTGCTTGGGTCCACTTTCCCATGGTCATAGAGCACATCTCCTAACGCCTCAGAAAACATCAACCTGAAGAAGACAAGGTAATAAAACAAACCAGTATTACTAGTATGTTATTATCCCTTCAGCTGTTCTGCACTTCTGTCCATCTTTCTGCTCCAACTGTTTCTGAGAAAGTAGCCTCTTCCCAACTGCGCGAGAGAGAGCTCGGAGCACAGCGAAGGCAGCAGACCACGACGGGACATTTCTTTCAGTGCTACCCTCAGTGGTGGTCCACGGCAGTCAGGAGGCACATCTGCAGCCTTCAGTATTGCTGGAGACAGGGAGCTCAAAGAACTAAGCTGCTCCTTACTAACAATTCATTTAACATGTTTCAGTGCGATGGTGTAACTTAAGGACGATGGATGAGTTCAGCACACTGACAGGCTACACTGTAACAGCTCTTTCACATGAGTAGGACAGGGTAGGGGCTAGGACTGAAACAAAGGTGGTATTTCGGTCCTGGTGAAAGATGGTTTAGAATCCACATTTAGAAGCAAAATACAGGCTAACTTTTGATAATACTGATGCTCTTTTCCAATGCTCTTTTCAGCAGAAGGACAACAATTACAGCTACTTGAATACCAGACTGTTCAGGTGGGATTTTCACCATTTCAAGCAAATTTACGTTATATTAGAAAAACGTATCTCTGACAGCTTCTTTAAAAACAAAACTGTAGAAACAGAATCAGTTCTAAAAATTCAAGTATGATTGTATCCCTATTCTTGTATAGGGATAGAAATATATAGGCCAAGGGCTGGTATAGGTTTTACAGATTAAATGTATTTTAATTTTAAACTGTGTTCAGAACCATAGATTTAGCATTGACAGTGACAATCAAATGAAATAAATTAATCTTCCACCAACTGCAATTTTTTTTCGCCCAGGGAATGGTGTGAAAATCTTTTTGGATAGTTTTTAAACACAATGCAAGAGAAAAGAAGCTTAAAGAAAACTAGAGTCTGCAATACTGAGACAAAGGCAGGCAGTGACCAAAGCTGTATTCTGAAGACAATGTTGTTGGTATTGCTCATTTAGCCCATGTTTATAGTGACTTTAAGATTTAATAGTGAATTTAATTGCAGAATCAAGAGAAATACATTAATATATTTCTGGCTGTGTTTAATTTGAGGGATTTTAATTTAAAGGAAAGGAAGAAAAGGCAAAGAAAGCATCACTACCTGAAGATGAGGGCTGGGAGGGACATAATCCCCTCCTTTATATCAGTGCTGAAAAGTCACCTACCTTTCCTGGGTCACCCAGTGCATAACTATATTTAATTGTTTTTCAGCCAATGCATATTTGACTGCATCCAGAGTCATGGCTGAAATCTGAGGCAATCCAGCGGCAGTTGTTGAATTTATGAGAGCCTCAAAATACTTAATTAAAAGGTTATTTCTTTCTTGAAGACAACCAACAGCTAGAGAGATAAAAGAGAGAAGTCATTCACAGGGGAAAAAAAAAAGTGGCTTTTATCACTTTAAGACTTCTTAAGTTCTTGTCTTTGTTTGCGGATACCCATTAAAGCCTTTGAGAATATTCTTACTAAATCTGTTGCGAGGCTGAGCCATCTCAGGGGTTATGTTAATCACTCCAAATTAAGATTGTTCCAAACAGGGCAGAGGGTTCATTACAATACTCTATCCCTGACAAGTAATAGGAAAATCTCAGAGATGTGTGCATCTCTATGCACACATGGAGTTTTAAGAAAAAAAAATTTAAACATTTTTTTTTCTAGTGAGAATGTAGAGAATTATACTAGGAAGGTCTAAATATCTCTTTCTTTGGAAATAAAACACCTCCTGTTAAAGTTACAAAAAGCTCTCTGTAAACAATCAGAAAATAACGTCAGCTCTATCTTATCATTTATTATTGATGTCAGTTATTAATAAGGATTAGTTTAACTTAGAGTGCCCTTGTTTTTTGCGATTTAATTGCTACATTTTCTACTGTAATTGCACTAATTACGGTCACATCCCGTTCTACCGAGATATAGGCTGTGATCCAAAGCATTTACAACGTAATGCTCCAATTCTACAAAAATGTAATGCGTTTGCTTACTTTTAGGGTTACAATAGCATAAGTTACAGGTGCCACTGAAATCACTAAGACTCTCATTTCCTTGACGCTAAGCACATAAGTGCATTTTGTCAGATCACAACTTGCTACAGATTCATAATCTGACTTGTAACTCTGATTTGAAATATTAACTTGTCACAATGCTTCTCTGTTATTGCCTTTAAATTTGAATAAAAGTCAATAAAATATGCACAGAAAAAAACAAAGTTTATCTTGCAAAGTTTAGCAGTGTCCCTTTGGCTCATTCCCAAAGGATAAACATTCAGCTGCTTCAGCATCTGTCATCTCCAATATCACTGAATTTTATGTTTCCAAATGCACTCAAAACACTGACAGAAGGACAAAACCAATAAAAGATGACTTTGTACTTATCAGGGATACTTAAAAATCCTGATTATTATTTCTGAAATTTATATCAATTTTCAGTCTATAAACTAATTTTGATGAAGCTGATTAATTTTAATGAAGCTAACACTGCTTTATGATTCAAGAAGCTAGGCTGTTCTAGGAAGCTGTGTTTACACACAGGATAGTAAGGACTGGAATTTTCAAATAGTGGGTGCACTTTTGTCCTCGTTATAGTGCATATCTTATCAGTAGAAATAAATCAGGTTTTAGAACAACTGTAGGAGCAGCCCTATACTGATTACATCTGACCTGCACTAGACAGAGAGAGTAACGGGAATTTATACTTCTGCAAGCCCAGACTCCCAAAAGGATTGGAAAGGTTCTGATTGTACCATAAGGAAGTCTAAGAGCTGGTCATATTTTCATTAGCCAAATCAGTTCTGAAAGCTGCACACTAGTGTTTACGTTCCAGTCTTGCCCTTAACCCATGGCCTGCCCCAGTACCACAGCAACAGGTGAGAGCTGGCTCTCTCTCTCTCTCCCCTACTTTTCACCTCTTTGTCAAATGGTAAGGACATTCCCTAAGAAAAAGGACAGCCTCACAACTTTACTTATTTTCAGCTAAAATGCCGAAAGTGTAAACTTCAAGCCCGCACAAACAATTCTCATTTGCTAAAGGAAGACCAAATTCCCGACCACTGAAATGACTACATTGATACCAGCTAAATTGGTTTGTCCTCTAATAGCAACCCATGTATTTCCCATTAGCATTCCCAGTAGCAATTCCCACATTCGAGTTTCTTCAGAGTTTCTTCATTAAGGAGAATTCCTCTAGATGACTTTGCTGCAGAAACTACTTTAGGATCATACTCAGCACTTGGGAGTAATTCACTGAACCTAGAAAGGATTAAAAATAATTACAGGAATAATTCAAAAGTAAATATATATACATGGTATGCGTAAAAAGGTTGGCTGATGGGATAGACAGTGAACTAATTAAGAAGCTCAAACACTAAAAAATGCTGCAAAATGCTGTGCTAAAGATGTACCAGATTTAAATGTACCTATTTAACGCTCTGTAAGAAGTAGCAACCTTGTTCCCCACACATCTGGTTACCTTTCTTCTGCCTCACTGCCTAGTAGCATTTTGGATGGTGTCCACAGTGAGAACTGGAAGGGAGTTACCAAAAAGAGAGCCACAGAAGGGATTTAGAAGAAGAAAAGAAATAGATGATGGTGAAAGAAATGGTGTTGGCTGAGGATAGGGAAGTAAAACAGAAGGCACAAATAACAGTGATAGCAGCCATTAAATGTCATCACCCTGGTATGTCGATATTGCCTGCGTCACCCAATGGCCAGACTTTCTGTCTGCATTTCTTGGATTTTACTCCAAGTATCAATCTGTAAAAAGGGTCACAAAAAGCAGAAAAGCCTGTGCCCTGGAATGACTGCATTCAATATGCTACATTAACTGTAATGTTGTAAATTGCTAATAGAGAGCGGAAAACAACGATGTTCTTTTTACCTGTCAAAGTATTCAAGCAAATCTTCAGCCACTTTACTAAGGACACCAATAGCTGAAATACAAAACACAGTGGGATAACCACGTTATTACCTCAATAAGCTAATCAGAGCTAAAATCACTACCAAACATAAAGAGAAGAGGGAAGGGAAGGATGCACCTTTCACCACATCAATTGAAATTTAAGACAATTTTACCCCTGGTGCCCTCAAAGTGGCCAGAGGCAGAAATAAACTAAAGACCAAACTTCTGCCCCTTACAGCTGATTATGTAGACTCATACTGTCATTCAATTTCTAATGATTTTACCTCTTTCATCTTTTTTATTTTCCATGATCTGAGAGAGCAGATGTTGCAGGGTGACAGTCTTGGCTGATTTTTCACAAGCAGAAATAACATTTGAAACTAACAATATTCTGGTATATCTATGGATAATTAAAGAGGAAAACAGATATGTGATCAGTACAGTTACATCAATCAAGAAATAGTTATATAACAGTATCAAGGATATCTATATTAAAAATTGATTTATGAACTCAGTTTAACACACAAGGCAAAAAACCTTGGGAACACATCTAAAGTAAATATACATATATATGAGAATATATTGCAGAAAAGCACTTGTACCTGAGCTTCAGCTTTTCTCTCTTTGCTTCAGCTGTATCTCGTAAGGTCATTAGGTGCAGGAGTTCTTGTTCTAATTCAATCTTGTTCTTCCAAGGGACATATTTTATTTCTCTTTCTTTTTTCAATTCTAGCACCTTTCTGTCTAGCTGAGCAAGGTATTTAGAAAGAGAATCCAAGTTGAGCGATTCTTCTAAACTGAGACCTGCAGGGGAGGAAAATGCCTTTCACAAACTCCCAACTGCTCCAAGCCTCTTCCAGGCCGTGCTTTTGAGGTACAATTCTACCATATCCCTTTGGACCACCTCAAGTCGCAAGATGCAAGATTTATCATCCGACCTCTGTATTTTGTCCTCCACTTCTTTCCTAACGCTTCCTTTTGTCTTTTCTGACTGCTGCTGAGTGTTGAGCTGATTAGGTCTCATGAGGTTCTCCTACATTTCTTCACATTTGGCTCTCATCCTCGCCATCCCGAGGGCCTCAGTACCATCAGCAAAACAATATACTTTTCTAGGCCATTTATGGGCTAAACAGTATAGATCCCCTGCCTCCATTACAAAACACAACCTCTTACTCATACTTCCCATTTCATATCTTTTAAATACTTATTTATCCAAGCAAAGACTTTCCCTCTTACCCTATGACTGCCTAATCTCCTTCAAAGACACTCCTGAAGCCTTTTGAAAATTCCAGAAGATTGGATCTCTTCAATAATCCTATCTTTTGAAAGGACTCTTACGGACCAGCAAAGCAGAGCTTCCCTTACCAAAGGGCATGTTTACTCTTTGCAAACACATCATATTTATCTGGGCATCTACTTATTCTGTATTTCTCCACATTTTACTTGGTTTGCTTGGTATGGACCTTAGTTTTACAGGTCTGTAATTCTCCGAATCTTTCATGGGGCCCTTAATTCATATTCATATTTCCCCTCCACTCCTCCTTTAAGATTCTCAGGATATGAGATTTACCTGGGATGGGCTTGGAGGAATCCACTGTTTTCCCTTGTGTATCTTTAGGTGGTGGCTTTTTCACGCTTTTTATTCTCAGTATCAAATTTTGAATTTTTGCAGAACTCTTCTCTATAGCATGTATCCTGAAAAAGGAAACAGTTTCTGGTGATTTTTTTCCATCTTCCCTTTTTACACATCAGACTGCAAGAACATTGGGATGATAAACTGTTGAACTGGGCTTGCCCAGCCTACTGAGCTCAGTAAAGCCTGTCCCCAACTTGGCAACATTATTGTTCGAAACTGCACATGGCAAAGTAACTGTCTCTTTTGAGAAGCCTATCACATAAATACAGCTCTATAACACAACAATATCTCTCACTCTAGACATTATTGGAAACAACTTACTTTTCTTCCAGCTCCATTGCTCTCTTCCTGTAGTACAGCAGAGTTGTAGGCTCCGAGGCCAGAACTTTTAATCTCCCATGAAGGAAAAACGCGCTCTTTTGGCCGTTCTTGACGGCGGCAATAAAACCCTCATATCCCTGCTTGATTGAAATCAGCACGTTCTTGTAGGCAGTAACGTACTCTATTACCTGTAAATGTATGCAATATTTATATGAGATGATTAACAAGGAGAAAAAAAAAAACAAAAAACAAGAAAGATTTCTGGAATTGTCCAGCCAGCATGAGAGATTTACAGTAAAATAACTAGGAAAAAAATAGTATTTCTTAGATCAAGCTCCATTGTGCCGTTCTAACAAAAAATAAGTCCCCAAAACAAATAATACTGTTTACATTGATAAAAATGCAAGAAAAAAGCTTTACATGTTGAAAGGCAGGCTCCAAGCTTCCTTCATTAACCATATATGTTAATAAAACTGAGGCAAACATCATTTACTTAGACAGCTGCAGGCACCATTTCCATGTACCAGAAGATACTTTCTCCAAACACGCACTAACTCTCCATAACATGCACAGGTCTGGAAAACCAAAGCGGCAAGTGCTGTGCATTTTAATGGCATAAAACAACAGTCAGCTCAGTATTTAAAAGCAAAGCTAGCAGCCCTTATTCCTGGCCATCTGGAACATTAGCCATGCAGGAATCTCCCTCACCACCACCCCCGTTTTTTGTTCCCCATCTCTCCTTGGCCTCTCCCATCCCTGTAGCTGAAAAAGGCCAAGAACCAGAGAGGCAAGGGCAGGAGTTCTTCTGAAGCTTCACCAACAGCCTTTCGGCCCAAGCAGACTGCAGTTCATGTTGGCACAGGGGAGACGGTTTTCTTTCCAGAGGACAAAGCACCAAAACACCCCTTGTTTGTCAGCCTTGCCCACTGCTCATTTACCTGGGGAACATCGTTACCTTGTCAAATGCATTTCTGTATATAATGTAGTGCTCCTCGGGGGGCCCTCGCTCCGAACCACGCACTTTCTCCGTTTCAGTCAATATGTATCTTTCTACACTCTCCAGAAATCTCCTGTCTTTCTCAAGAACGATGGGAGGCAAGACAGAGCGCCGCTCTGCTCCCGCGCTGAGACTCGCCATGGCCGCCTGCGCCTTCCTCAGGGGCAGCCACGCCAAAACAAAACCTAAAACATGGAAATTGCCGCAGTAGCATTAGCCAGCGCTCATGGATTCAAGCAACAGTCTTTACCCATGCTGCTTTAGGCCTTTCTCTGAAATACTGAGCACACAAACAACACCCTGTCTCCTGCTAAAGCATTTCCAAGGCACTGTAAAGCTCGGTGCTGTCCTCACTTGCACATGGCCTCCCGAACTTTAGAGATATTTACTCTTAAACAACCCGATGATGTGAGGGCCCGCCCCAGAGCCGCCCTAGGTTTTTAACCCGCCTCCAGCCCTGGGGGCTCCCCGCAGTGCCCCTGCACACACCAACCCGTACGTGCGCGCTCACACACGCGGCGC
>NW_010583992.1:1175989-1189521 GCF_000705375.1 Tinamus guttatus | reverse complement strand
CGGCGCGGCGCCCTTTCGCGGCGCCGCCATTCCGCGAGCAGGTCGCTGCGCAGGCCTCGCTCCGCTGCGGCGCGTGGTGCCCGGCCCGCCGCCCCGCCATGCAGATCTTCGTGAAGACCCTCACGGGGAAGACCATCACCCTCGAGGTGAGGCGCGGGGGAGGGCCGCAGCCGCCGCGGGCAGCGGGGGCGGTTTCTCGGGCTTCTCTCGCTCTTCGCGGCTGCTGAATGGGCCGATGCCCAGTTAAATGGTTGCGCTGAGGGTTTTTTAATACGTATATACGGAGCGGACATCGATTTGCATTGAACAAAGGAGCTAGGGTACAGTGCGCAGGTTGCACTCGATTTCTTGTACTACATCGGCATTTACACTAACCACATTTTTTTTCCTAATGTTTTTTTTTCCTACTCATTATCATTTTGTTTTATATTAGGTCGAGTCTTCTGATACAATAGAAAATGTGAAGGCCAAGATCCAGGATAAGGAAGGTTAGTTCACAACGCCTTTTCTTCCTCCTCCGTTTGAGCAGAGTATTTTTTATGCAGATAGCATGGCCCGGTCCGTTTCCTTTCTTTAATCTTGATTTGTATCGTTATTAGGAATTCCTCCTGATCAGCAGCGACTCATTTTTGCTGGTAAGCAGTTAGAGGATGGGCGCACACTGTCCGACTACAATATTCAAAAAGTGAGTAGAAAAAGGTCAATAAAATACTCTAAGTCATATAAGCCAGCTACTGCCATAGAGCAGACTGATATTTGCTGTTAAGCCCAAGACATACTGCAGCTAAAATGAACTATGTTATTTAGGCTGAGGTAACCCTTCTGACTAAGGAAATGCTGATGCTAAGACTAGACCAGTGAGTTGCTGCAGTTGAGGGTGCAGTCTCAGGCCACAAGTTACCATCTTTAATAGCTTTTTCTTCCATTGCTTCCCTTCTGTCAGCTCCTGGCACTGCCCACTCTGTCGAGCTAGTTTAGGGAGCCAGTGTGAAAGCTACTGCTCACAGATTGAGTGCAAAGGGGGGGCCATGCAGGCAGCAGTGCTGGTACAAAAGGAGGAGGAAGTGATTGTTTTTTGGCGATAATTAACCGATCAATTGAGTTGCATTAATAGCTACATCCTATATGTACTAGAATCAAAAAACATAGGTGCAAGACCCTTCATTATATTTGAACTATTAAGGAGTTTGGGGTGCCGCAGCACACAGAGTTTTGTTTCATTTGCAAACTTAGTAGCAAAAAGGTCTTTTCAAGCTCCAGCTATCTAGAAAAGCTCTAAAATACTTAAGTACTTTCTGTAAGTAAAAGAACAAGCTTGCATAAATGCTAGTCTGGCCTTGAGAAACGATTCTGAATCTATATGATGCGTTTTACAAATAGGAATCAACCCTTCACCTCGTGCTGAGGCTGCGCGGTGGTGCTAAGAAGAGGAAGAAGAAGTCTTACACGACCCCCAAGAAGAACAAGCATAAGAGAAAGAAGGTTAAGCTTGCTGTGCTCAAGTATTACAAGGTAAGCAGAACTATTTCTAGGGGAAATTTGTTAAAAGCTCAGTAGATCTCAGTAAAGCTGGGAGATTTAACAGATCTTGTGAAGGGACAAAACGATTACAAAATTTGAGGGTGGTATTCTGCACTTCTAACATGACTTCATGGAGCCTGGCACAGTTGTTTCTATTTGTGCCTCCAAACTTTGCTTTGGGAATTGGGTGATGTAATAACTACCTCTAAAAACATTTTGTCAAAGAAAATCCTGAGAAATCATGGGCGCCGTAAGTGGCGATCGTACGTGAGACCTTCCTTCTCTGCCCCGTGCAGGTGGACGAGAACGGCAAGATCAGCCGTCTGCGCCGCGAGTGCCCCTCTGAGGAGTGCGGAGCCGGGGTCTTCATGGCCAGCCACTTCGACAGGCACTACTGTGGCAAGTGCTGCCTGACGTACTGCTTCAACAAGCCAGAAGACAAGTAATGTACCTGACAATAAAAATCTGAAATTCTTTATGGTTTAAGGACTTGTTTCTCCTTCCACCATATTTCCTTTTCATTGATAAACAAGAGGGATCTACATAATGTTGAACATTGATCAGCAACTAGGGTTTTCTGGGTGTTGATTCTAAAATTGAAGCAAGAACTTTTTTCTAAAGAGCTGCTTTAGGTAAGAGACTTCATTTTTCTTACAATGCAGCAGTACATTAAAAAGGCGGAGTATTCAACTGAACAGACGTTTCTGCCAAAGAATTTTCCTCTTGAGTTTGCTAGTTTAATGCTAGCTGTCAGTGAAGGCCTAGTTCTAGTCCTCTTATTCTAGGCTGTTTATTAAGACACTATTTTGTCAAATGAGATTTGCTGATGTTTTTAACACAAACTTAAGATTCTTGGGCTATAGCGCCTGTTATGTTGAATATATTCATCAAAGTTAGAAAACTTCAGCTCTTCAGTAGCAGAATACTTGAGGTTTTTGCTCTAGACTTTTTCAGAGTGGGTTTCCTTTCTGAAGGAATGTGGCCAAGGTACCAAAAGGCACCAGCAAAGGTGGGCAGGGCTCTAGCTGTCTACAGGTGAGACTCACCTAAGAGGAAACACCACACACATAGCAGAATCAATCTCCCTAAGCTTATTTTCAAAAATGTTCTCTCCCTTTTTATTCAAACATGAAAGTTTCTGTAACAGTAGTGTAAGCTGAAGCCTGACACTGTCCTTTTTACAGCATCAACAAAAATATGATTGTTGCCTATGCAAACTCATGCCTTTCTAAGGAGGTAGTAGGGGTTAACAATCACAGAGCAAACAACCGTGTCAGTTAACACCATTAAAAGGGGCCTGCTGCATGAGCGAAGTAGATTAGAACTACAGTTTTAAATAAGAAATAAGGAGCTGAAGAAGTCAGGGCTGGACTTAAGACTACACCTGATTGCATGCTAAAGAAAAGGGTAGTAGGAGACCTGCCAGCAAAATGCAGAGAATGCACAGAGACATTTCCTTCTTTACTGAAGGTAGGGGTACAGCAACATTACAGGGATGCAGCTGAGCTCTAGTAGTACCACTGCATTTAAATAATCACCAGAAAGATATTTACAATTTGACTGTTCAATGCATTTGGAGTACTCACAATTAACACTTCTGCTTTATCCTATACTCCAAGTGCCCATTGGTCAACAAGATTTAGAAGAATACTATATAAATATCTGGTCTACAGCTTCAGAGGAGCTGCCTTGCTTTATAAATTCACTTAACATGAAGAGTTCCTAGGCCATTGGTCCAGCCAGGAACAATGCATGTCCTTTAGTGTATCCAAATGTATTTTAAAATCCTGGATCCCAGGAAGTTGTCTGTTCAACTTCTTTTTCTTCGTAACAAACAATTTCATCTCCAACACTGAATTCTATATCCTTGTCCAAACTTAGGCCGCAGTCCATTCCACTTTTTACTATCTGGATATCAGCTTTATGGTGCTTCAATGATGATAAGGATCCTACAAAGAGAAATAAGTTGAAGTAGAAAAAGAGACCTCTCTGACACATCAGCAGATAGGTGTTTTGTAACAGCTGTAGTTACCTTTCCAAATAACATCTCCTTTACGGATTAACTTAAATTTCATCTTTTTGTCTAGCAGCCCCTTGTGTACTCTGCACCCAGCTACTGGAACTTTACTTTTTCCTACTGTTACAGAGAAGGTGTCTAGTACAGAAGCTTCCCCTAAAGAAAAAAAAAAAGATGTATGAAGTACAAGCTCTTATTAATTAGAACCAAGCTACACTCCTCCACTTATCAAGCTCCTTAAGAAAATTAAAAAGCAGATACAGAAGAATACAAAGTATTCAACATAGTAGGAATGCCTTAATTGAAGAATAAACTTAAGGCTGTACTGTGAGGGAAAAACCACTCACTGAAAACTCACCTATTGTATTTTCCACCACAGATGGGAGTAATCTGCTATTTAGCTCTTCTTTTACATCTTCAATAAGTTGGTAGATGATATTGTGAATTTTAATTTTTATTCCCTTCTTAGCAGCCAGCTTTTTAAGAGTTTCATTGGCTTTCACACCAAATCCATATACAACACCTGAAAAATAAAGCAGTCAGCAGCTGATGACTACAGAGTGATCTCTGTTTTCCAAAGAGTATGTGAAATTTTGCTGCCACTATTTTGTAATATTAAACTTGCAGCACAGCCTAAAATCAGCAGTCACCAATACAAGAAACACTATTTTACACGTGCTTCCGTTTCAAAGGGGGAACATTTGTGTGTCTCTTGCTTGCTGCATTTACCACATCCTGGTTCTAACACCCTTCCACATTCACCACTGCTTCTAACCTTGAACCAAAGCAGTTAGGCTCAAAGGAAAAGCTCTCATAAGAAATTCTGCCATAACAGAACTGAAGATATCAAAGTGAAAATTAAATCTGAGCCATAGCTCATCAGAGCATCTGGCACTACGTATGATAAGGAAAAGGTCTCCTCACCTTTGGGCTGAAAGAGCAGTTTGATTCTCTAGCCTAAGCCTGAACTAAATCATCCTCACCACCTATCGATCCATTTGGGTCCAAAGACAAGGAATCTACAACCTTACAGCCTCTTGCACGTGGTAAATACAGGGTAGGAAAGGGTACTAAACCAACACAACCCTTTCCATCGACTGTTCTGAGCAAAAGGAAATTCATTTATTCTGGTTCACCACTTTTCCATCTATTTTGCTCTGCTAGAGCAGAATAAAGCAACCCGCCTGAGGAGTTTTCCAGCCTTACTATCCTTACTTTTATGCAAGTCAAATTCTTTCCTGTCCATTAGCTGTCCACCCTTCCCTACCTGCACTGGTCTCCATGTTAAAGAAGACATTTTTACTTTTCATGGAAGTTTACCTTAAAGATAATGCTAGTTATTACAAAGAAAGCAAAAACAGAACAAATAAGTACCCTTTCATTAGAGATAAAATTCTGTACCACTGTAAATTGATATTTAAACATGCACTCACCATTAAAAGTTTCAGCAAGACTTACATCATTTTCACTGATATCTCCCATTCCAAAATGAATGATGTCCAGTTTACACTCATGGTCAGCATCATAGCTGTCCAGAATGTTTAGAATAGCCTCAACAGATCCATCTACATCACCTGTATATATAAGCAGCATTGACTTTGTATCATTAATTACACAATATAAAAATTAGGTGAAATTAATACTAAAGGAGAATAAAGATATAAAATGCCAGGCTATATAGTATAATCATAATCTTATATCTTGCATCCTCACAATATTTTCAACAACACGCTAATATAAACATATACCTTTTAATATAAATATATACCTTTATATATATATACATATATATATACACACACACACACACACCTTTTTAAATATACATTAAGGTGCTCATCCTAAAAAGCAAAAGCAAATAAAAAGAGCCTAGGCTCTCTATCTGCTGTGTTCAGGTCAAGTTTGCGTAGTTGCCAGCTACTATTATTCACTATGTGTATAATGGAGACTGTGAGGCAAAACCAAGACAACCATGCCCTAAACTGAGGAAGAGATTCAACTAATTTGCCTTATATTGCACTCTGCCAAGTTCCGGCCTGTAGCCATGAAAGATAAAAGCAAAGCTGGTCCCTGATTACCTACACTCAGCCTCAGGGACTGAGGCAGGGCAGGGCAGGTACGAGCCATTTTCTGCTGTTCAAGAAAATGTGGTCTTAGGACCTGTGCTGAAACAGAGAAACCTGGGCTGGCAGTAGCAGGTGGAGACCAACAGTTGTTTTAAGATTTTAAATTCAGCTTGATAAGGTTTAGTTGCAATTGCAATTAAATCAAGCCAAGAAAAGCATCTTAAAATTCCAATTATTATTTGAAGTTCGAACTACACAGCATCTACTACCTAAAACTCCTGCCCTTCTTTGACTTCCCAACCTCCTATGTTCACACACATTGCACATGTTCATACCAGATCTCTATTTTGCCAAACTGTGGCCAAACCCAATGCCCCCACGCTCCAGGTCTGCCTATCCCCTTTGCATCCCCCACACTTGATTGTGCCTATCATGCTGCCATTCATGTGGCTTTTACTTAAACATTCCTGGATAAGGGGGTTAAGGCTCAGAAATTTTCCAGTTGCCCTGCCCCTGCTGGAAGCATATTCCTTCTCACTGCTGGATATTTTCTGATATCCCTCCCCCTGCTGAAGGAGATTCAATATTCTGTTTAATATTATTATTACATTATTCTGTTCAAGTGGGGTTTTCTTCTGGTAACTGAAATGTTGTTAATAATATAAAGTTATGCTTCAGAGCAGAAAATCATGAAAACAGGAGAGCAGAATATGACAGTACCTTTAACAATTACTGATAGCACATTTTTGTCAATCTCTACTCTCTCTTTTGGCTTTGAAAACATGAGATGTTTGTTAGCCTTATACAGCACTGCCTTTCTCTGCCTCCAGGTGAGATGGCCCAGCTTCTGTTGCTTCTTCTCATACTCGGTCCTGTGTTCCTTTTGCTTTGCTTCAATAATTTCCAAATCTTTTTTCATCTTCTCCTGCTGTTCAACATAGTTTCTCCAGGCCACAACTTCGTGGGCCCTTTGCTGAAAGAGATAGCAATGTTATCTTTAAAAACAGCTCTGGAAAACTCCACAATAATCAAGTTTCAATCTTTCGTATTTTTTCTACAGATTTATTACTTTTCTTTCACATTTAGCAATAGATTTTGTCACAGGAATGCTGAAAACTAGCACAAGTTTCTTCCTTGTGCTACAGCAGCATAATTCAAGTCTTATTTTACAGATATCTCTGATATTATTCATTCTTTCAAATGGTATCTGTTTAGTTCTCCAAACACATATTTCAAGGTAAATGTCACACATACTCTTTTGCCAGAACCTAATTATCTCTCATTCCAGAATTAAAAACACTGACACCAGTAAGTACCAGATTATTTCCCATGTAAAGTCATAGTGAGGTCGTGTAAAAAAATAAAACTCCATCGCCTATTAAATGTAGCTCAGGCTACATTCAATATCCATGCCTGGCCTTCATCTTTTGTCAGATTACCTCAGGGCTGTTTTTTAGAATGAAAGCTATCGCTTATTTCTACTCAGCTCCTGCCCATCCACTTTACCACAGTACTCGCAGAAGAGCTCTTTGATTAAAGAGTTCCTGCTGTACCTCAGATTCTACTTCAAGGATTTCATCTCCTGCTGACGGGACTTCCTTCCAGCCCATTATTTCCACCGGCATGCCTGGAGAGGCTGCATCTACAGCTCTGCCGTTCTCATCGAACATGAAACGCACTTTTGCCCAGGTCTTCCCTGCAACTAGAACGCAGCCTTTTCTCAGAGTTCCTCGTTGGATGATGGCTGTGGTAACTGGACTAGCGAAGAACAGGAGGAGAGAAGGGAAAAATAATGTACAAAAATAACATCCATTTGCACAGTTACAGAGGTTAGCAAAGACAAACTTATGATTACAGGAAGAATATTCTCATGGCACACTCTACTATCCTGCTGTTTTTTAGAAGTGATGTGCAAGAAACGCCAGGAGCGTATTATACTCTTAATTTTTGTAGATTAATAAAGATTTTGGCATATTTAACTTACAAACACAGACTGATTTACATGCTAAGTGAAATCACAATCCTTTTATCTTAGGCCAGAAAGTACATGACTTGGGCTCACATTTCTACAGGTTAAAAGAGAGGTGTGTGCGTGTGTGTACACTGCATATTTCTTAAATGTTTTCCAGTATTCAGCTTATCTTTAAGAGGGCAAAAATAATCTTGTTTATAGAAAACCTGCAAAAGAAGCTTAAAATATTTTAAAAAGTAAAACGTCATATATTACAACCAATTTACCAAAAATATCTACTTCCTTTTTTGTCTCACACTGTAAAAACATTTCAACATTTTAGTTGCAAACACTGCAAATAAACGTTGTAATTTTGTTGAACATTTTCAAAGGATAACTTCCAATCTAAATATTGAGGTATGAGCCAGCTCAACAATCTCTCTGCATTCTTACAAATTGCTCCATTAAAGTTGTAAAAAAGACACATTTCCTACCCTTTTCCTTTGTCTTTCCGACATTCTATTACAGTCCCCTCTACCAGACCTGTGGGATCCGCCTTCAGTTCTAACACCTCTGCTAAAGCAACTGTTGCCTCTGCTAAAACCATCAAATTTTCACCCTGTACAAAAGCAAAAGAAAAAAAAAAAAAAAAGGAAGTGCCTTGTTAAAATACAATTAGAAGTTAGTGCCAGCTTTCCCCATCTAATTCATATGCTAGGGGTGCATTGAGGAAGATAGCAATAAGCCTAAACTGTTGCTGCATCAGTTTTAGCAAGGCGGGTTTAGCATTACATTACAAAACTGAAGACATATATTAAAAGCTCAGATTTCAACTTAGTTTTTAGCTATCAATTTTCTGCAAGTCTACAAGAAAGCTGGGTCTTCGAGTGTGTTAGGATGATACTTACACTTTCATTTGAACGTTTATCTTCATGTATAGTATTATCACTAAGCTTGACTTTGGACTAACTTCACACAGAAAATAAATATCTAAGGAAGCAATATTGGGATGAAATTGAAAAATATCCACTTAAATTTCCATTAAGAGAAATAAGGTATTATTGCTCACTAAAGGTCTGAGCCTTGAAACATGACAGCAATAGGTATTCTGGTGACAGCCAGCAGCACTTCCCCTAATGCAAGACATCCAGTCAGATACTGGAAGCTTAGCATCCATCTGCCAAGCGAAAGCGTGGTTGCGTGCACGCAGTAGCTACCTCAGAGCACGATGATCATTTGTTCCACCAAACCTTTACCTTGAGTGCAGAAATGTTTACAGCTTGAACATCGCCTCCAAACTGTTCACAAACCACATCGTGAGCCAGCAATTCCTTCTTCACTCTTTCAGGATCAGCTTCAGGTTTGTCACATTTGTTAATGGCAAGAATAAGAGGAACTACAAAGAAAACAAACAAACATGTTACCAACATAACAAAAACTCCACAGCACTCTCCAATGACCCACACTGCCAAGCAGGCAGTATCAGCAGTTCTCAGTACCTACATCACTTGCAGCAAGAAACCGAATGTATGGAAGTGGAAGAGACCAGAGCAGCTCTAACTTCCCACATCCCTCTCAGTTTAACTGGAAATTAAAAAAGTTATTTCATACTTCTACCAAAATTACTTCAGATTTTTTTTTTGAAGTTCAAGTAATGAAACCTTAATTACAAGGTAATCAAAATGACTGGACACAAAGAATACAGCAAACTAGCAAACCAGCAAATTCCAGGAAAAGGAGCTTGTTACAATATGTTAAAGGTCCTTAGACGTGTTTATTCTTTTGAAACAAAATGCCGTTCTGCTACTATGGACTTCATTAAGTCAGGAAAGGGCAAAGCAACACTCTTGACAACTGCACATATTAACTGCAAAGCACTGCGTACATATGTAAAAATTCCCTTAAAGAATGGCAAGTACCTTTCTGGCAAACAGGTAAGTCATTACGCTTGCAAAAATAAAAAAATGTTTCATTATCTAAATGCATTACTGAATTGTTCAGTATATTTTGGACACTTTCCCAAGGAGGAGCCAGGGACAGCTGCTTCCCAAATTCTATGGATTCTAATTCAAGGAGTTTCTTCCAAGAGATGAACAGACATTTGTTCACAACACATTCATTACGTGCCTCACCCACTAACACACACCTTGTATATTAGCTTTGTGTGCTGAGCTTGCTACCCACTTACAACTGAAGCAACTTCAACTGAAGAGCACTTACAACTATCAAGAGCAACACTGTACCTCCCGCATTCTTAGCGTGCTGGATGGATTCTACGGTTTGCTCCATGACTCCATCTTCTGCTGCTACGACCAGGATGACGATATCGGTAACGTTGGTACCCCTTGCTCGCATAGCTGAAAAAGCTGCATGCCCAGGAGTATCAAGAAACGTTATCCTTTCCCCAGAAGGCAAATGCACTGCAAACAAGCACAAACACTGTACATTTTAAAAGCAGCATATCACATAGCTTGCTTTCACATATCCCAAGTCAACATCACAACTCTAAGATTTTTTTTTTTTAATAAAGACAGTTTAGGCAGAGAGATGGTGAGGGTGTTTGCACCTCATAGAAGAAGGGGAGAAAAGGAGGTATATAGTATGCTAGGATCTTTCATATACCAAAATAACATAAATACTATTTCTATCGTACAGACAGTACTCTTCACAGTTCCATTCATACAGCTTTTTTTTTTTTTTTCCCAACGCTTACATATTTTACCATGTACATCAACACACTTCCCCCAAACACACACAACTATCGTACCCAGAAAAGCCCCGATGTGTTGGGTAATGCCGCCTGCTTCCATTGCTGCCACCTGAGTTTTCCGTAGGCTGTCAAGTAAAGTTGTTTTCCCATGATCAACATGGCCCAGGATAGTGACAACCGCAGGCCGCGGGGTTAACACAGCTGGGTCTGCCGGAGGTCTGCAACGAGCACAAAACCAAGTTTTGTAACTACCAAAACCATTCCCCGAGTCACACTCATTCCCATGAAGAGCCATTTACCAGACCTTAGTGAGCAGCTGGTCAGCCCTGCCTCCCCTCAAACAAAACATAATCACAAATCCTAGCTACATCATGCAGTTTGCCCTCTTACTAGTCAGTCTTACTTCTGCATCACAGTACGGCAATTCAGTAAATTAAAGAAAAATCAGCTTTCCTAAAAAAAAAAAAAAAAAACATTTCCAAAAAAAAAAAAAAAAAAAAAAAAAAAGGCACAAAGTCACCTAAATCAAATTAGAACATCAGTTTTACAGTCAATGAAATCAAAATGGCAATCTTTACCTTTTAAATATTACCAAGGCATGATCATGTTAGGTATCAATGACATATTATTCAAGAAAGCACAGCACATGAAAAAGACTCGCAGAAATATAAAAAAAGGTTAAAAAAGCCCAAAAGAACAGTTCACATTTTACCTTTTCACAGCATCTGTATTTTCTTTTTCTTTTTCTTCTTTCAGTTTTGCTGACTTATACTTCATTCCTGATTTTTTAACTACTAATTTGATGTGGTCTTCGTATAAGATGGAATTTGGTTCTAGTGAATCAAAGTCAACATCTGTGTATAGCAGAGCTTCAAAAATATGATCTAAAGAAAAGATGAATACAATTAACAATTATTCACCTATCCAAAAAAAAATGCAACAGAAATATTAATGAAGAAAATCTGAGTAATAGTAAAGTGTAATTAACACCTTCTGAATACATTTATTTCACAAAGCATTTTTGCTTGAGCTAGATTTACCTAATGGTTCCTGTTATACTACGTACTCACAACAATATGATTCAGAAAGGTTCAACCTCATGAAATGCTATGATATTGTTTTTCACACAGATTTTCACAGCTTATTTTCCATTAATCTCCAAAAGGAAAAAACTGCAACTCATCTAAACCAGAGACTGACTTGAGCACCATTACAGGTCTATCTCAGAAATACATGGCAAGAAACGACAGCCTTTTCAGTATAGGTACAACCTACCTTGCTAAGAAAGGGACTAGTCATCACTTACTAATACTGTTTTAAAACATCTTTGCCTTTACCACTCATGAAAACATCATGATTGACGGAATGGAAACAGTTACAGAGTATCTCATACAACAGAGCAGGCTCTCACCTACGTCTTTACTCATAGCTCTTGCAAGTTCCTCTACAGTCATTTTCTGCTTTATCTCCACTTCACCTTTTGTCACTGGCAATTTCTTTCGGGTCTTTTTCTTCTCCTACATGGAATTAGACATGTATATAGGAACACATAGCTGGCATAAATGAAGAAATAATAAAAACAACATTAAAAAGACAATGACCTGAAATGCTATGCTACATATTTTTTAAATCTATGACACAAATGAATTACAATAAATGAATGACTTAAAAATCACACTGAGTGTTTAAAGCGTCATGTATTTTTCACTTCTTTTCACAGCAAAGAAAATCCATTAAAAATTCATCTTTGATTACAATCTTTTCTTCCTCCTCTGAAAGATTCAGGATGTTAAAGGTATAGATACTTCACATGAACAACTGAGAGGGAGTCACAATTCACACAACATTTTGTCTTACAACAGTTAGGACTACTTCTCTATATTCACTAATAAAGGAATCCTGCTCATGAAAAGCTTACTACATATAAAGCTCCCATTTTTGTAATGGAAGTGTTCAAAATGATTTCTTGTGCTTTGAAATTTCACACAGAAACAGAGATTACTGGATTCCATTAATTACCTCCTTTGTAGCTAGATGCCTGTAGTGTGGAAAGGCAGCACTGATTAACTTGTCCCATTGCCAGAGCTGTGGGTACAGACGAACGGACCGCACAGGACGCGCAGACAACTGCACAGGCTTCCATTGTGCTCTGCAAACTCTTCTGTAGGACAGAGCATGCAGCTGTCTGCAAGCACAGCGCAGCTGGACCAGATTTTCAAATTTCAGTCTCAAACTCCAATTCATTTCTTCACTGAAAACAAAAAGGACATGTTGAAATACAGCCTCAAATCTGAAAGATGCTGTTTTCTGTGCTATTACCAATAAAGACAAGATGCTCAAATATTATGTTTCAAGACAGGCATTTTTTAATACTGTGAAAGTTGAAATATTTAGTAACTGTCCCAGCTTCCACCTCCCCCCACTTTCACTGTCTCATTTAAAATACACAGGCATATTACTTTTCTCACAGCTTACAAATTATTCCTCCGTTTTTTCACTTCAAATACTGAAATCCTCACTTCACGTTCCACACTTTGCATTGCACTTCTGTAGTTCTACTGATGTAACCATCTCTCTAAGCAAACAAAAGAAATCTGCAAAACCCTGTTTATCTGAGCATCTGAGTTCTCTGTAACATGAGAGAACCGTAGCACTGTAATAAAATAAATTTTGTTACATGGATAGACACATCCTTCCAGGCTAACTCATGGCTTAGAAGGCAGTATTTATGAAATGCTTCTTTCACATCAATCTTGTTTTAACTACCTGAATTGTGTTTTGTTACTCTTTGCACTACTCTGTGGGATATCCTATACAAACTTCTCCTTTGGAACTGCGGATTTCATAGCTCCCGTGCACTCATCCACTTCATTACCCTTCTCTTTTCCTGACTCAGTGGTGCTTTTCTCAATACCCTCTATTTCCTCTCTCAGAGGTACTTTTGAACCACCTCCTAGGGAGCTCCAAACCCTTGAAGCGCTATCACTGCTCTTGCCTTGAAGACTGCTGCCTCAAAACGGGAGCAGGAGGCAAAGCAAGGAGCCACCAACACAGTTTTGCCTTCAAGAGGAGCTGAAGCCGCACGGCTCTGCCGCGGGGCACCGTCTGCACTTACGGCGCACTCAAAAGATTGCGGCAGGCCCGGACGGTCGGGGAGACCCACGCGAGGCTGCCAGGAAACCCCTCCTGGCTCCCGGGGTCGCCCCTCACGGCGGCTGCTGCTCACCAAGGCCCCGGGCCCCGTGCGCCGCAGCGACCCGAACCGCT
>NW_010583992.1:1155439-1175803 GCF_000705375.1 Tinamus guttatus | reverse complement strand
CGCGGGCAGCTCGCTTGTCCGTGCGGTCTGTTTTCAGGCACTCTCTCCGTGTAAGGACTTTGCCGTGACTGAACTGAATATATACACACATATATGTATTTAAATAGAAGTTCTAATTTGACGTTTCTAAACACCATGTTAAAGATTAGAAAAAAATATATCTAAGAGGCAGTTTTGTAAATAGTGTCTGAAAAATCCTTAACCTGCCCCTTCTTAATGCTTTTGTAAAAGCCTTAGATAGTCCCAGGTTGCATCGTAAATATCCTTTAATCTTGGGGTTCTCTTGCGACAGTACCATTTTTTATAGTGATACAGATACATACATATACATACCTATAAATATCCAGTTATGAGAAATAACTGAGAATTATGAGAAATAACTGTAAAATCCTCTGTAGGTTTGAACTGTTTTACGTGCTCTGCTGTAGCACAGAGATTGCAGCTTGCACGGCTGCACAAGGTGGTCTCCCCCATGCGTGGTTTTTAGGGACAGCTTGTGGAGTTCTTCAGCTGTGCCTGTAAATTAAAAACTCTCCTAAAAGAAAATCTGGATGTGCAAGGTGTACATCATCCCAGCCAAGCACAAAGACCCTCAAAACTGAGCTGTCTGTAGCTTGCAGTTGTTAACACCTAAGTTTCTCCAAATGTAAAAAGGGAAAAATAACCCAAAACTAAAGTATGGTAAAAAAAACACTGCTTAAGGTTTGCAGAAAAGACACCAACGTTTCTGCATGGGAGGAAAAATCAGGTAAAAATATGGTGCAAAGACACGGCTACCACTTACCTCTCAGCCCTGCTGCAAAATGCAGAGGTCCTACAGGCGATGGCACTAATCCAGAACAGTTTGGATTGATTAATCCAAGTAATGTTTTCTTTGAAAGATAAATTTACATTGCATAGCAGTTAACAAAGTGTGCTATAAATCTGCTTTTTGACTTAAGCTTCCTTTTGATGATGTCTGCAAATGTTCCATATACTGCTATAAAGCTCTTAGCATGGGATATATTTTATCCACGTCTTCCAACCACAAACTCATCCTGTTTTAATTTAGAGCTTTATTATAGGTTGCCTTTTTTTTGTTTTGTTTTGTTTTTTTGAGAATTGGAAAAAAAAATTCCTGATCTCATAGGTCAGGATGATGGTTTGAGATATAGAAATATTTTCCGTATTAATTTCCATTAATTCTTTGCTTTGTTAATTAATTGCAATTCTTAATTATTGGCTGCCCTTTGAAAAAAACTTGATTATTAGTTCTCATTTTTAGTTCATACCATATACATAATTTGATTTTTCTAGCTTTGAATTTTTCTTAAGTTTTCACTATTTAGCAACATTTTCAGTGAAACTGTTCATCAGCAACATGTTAGTGGCTGAAATTATAGTAAGCACAGATGCAAAAATGTGAAAACACGTAGAGATCTGTATGAACAATTGTGGCTATAAGGTGTTTTTGTTACAGGTCTGTGTGCAAAATTTTATATTTAATCGATGAGAGTACATTTTTCCTTTGAATTTCATGAAATTTTATCTGATATTACTGAAACACTCGAGCCAAGAAACTTGAGACAGCAGCAGATACAGACTCGCGTCTCTTAGAGAGTCAAAGGAGAGATTGGTGTGATAGATTCTGGAAAGTCCAAGCGCGTAGACGACAGAGTGCAGGAAACGGTGGGTGAGGGTGGATGCCACTCGGGCCCAGTAAGGGCAGCTATGAAAGGTTTCCCTGCAGTCTCAAACACGGGCATGAAGGGAAGGCTCCAGCCAGCAACGCGCCCTGCTCTGCCCCCATCTACCTTAGCCTCGGGGCAGGAGCTCAACCCTCAGCAGTGTCTCGCCCTCCACACTGTGCACAGTGTCATGGCTTCCCTGATGTGGCCTAGTGCTTAGATCGTATAAAATGTCTCAAATTCTTCCAAATTTGCTTGTAACATCCGCTTCCCTGGTTTGATTAAAGCAGCTTACTTTTCTGAGCCCATCCTTGAATAGATGTAGCTGTTCTTACCAAACCCATTACTAAAAGATAAGCTTCTACAATTGCTAATTGTATAAACAAATCACTTTTATTCATCCCTTTACTTTTATTCATACTTTTACCTGTAAATTACTTCTATTCATCTATCTACAGAGCACAAAACAGAACAAGATCTTCAATACCACTCAGAAAATCTCATTTAATTATTTTATGACAAGGACCTGAGCCGCCTCATCTCAAGTGGCCTTGCTTCGAGTTTGACCAGAGCATCAAGGCATTAATTATTTAAAGTGCACCCTCAGTTGACACACTTCAGATGTAACATTAAAAAAAAAATGTAAATTAGAATTATTGGGGCTGCGCGCGGCGCTGGAGCAGCAGCTGCAGGGCTTGGGCATCACCACCGTCACGGCCGAGCACCCCGAGGTAGGTGCCGGCCCAGCTGGGCCTGCGGGAGCACAGCGGGGACCGCGCAGCCACGCGCACTCGCGGCAGCTCCACGCGCACTCGCGACAGCTCCCCTCCAACTCCCTCCCTGGTCCCTTCGCACTCCCAGAACCCAAGAGCAGTTTCAGCTGCGATTTTCCTTACATGCTGCAGATTTTGTTCAATGAGAAAGTAAGATTCTGCTTATGGCAGGACATAAAATAGAGTCATCAGACAGATTAAAGCATGTAAATTTTTAAAATGTAACTCTCAGTCTTGAAATTATCAAAATTTGTGTTTTGCTTGAAGTATACCTATGAATTCTGAGCCTAGCAGAAAAGTGATATAACTTTTGTTTATACACATCTATATGTATAAAATATATATTAAAAATCCTTATAATATGGTTTCAAGAATATCTGCTATCTTATTCCCCTCAGGACTTTGTCACTCAGCCCCCAGCTGCGGGAGCCTTCTTTTCCCCTCGCATTCCCATGTTGTTTCGGAAGCTCCAGCACGCAGATACAGTACTTGATAGTGAACGTCTCCACACCTAGGTCCAGGGAGGACTGGGGCACTTCAAGAAACCTCAAGTCCAGAAAGTGCAATACAGGCACAACCCTTTCCACATGCCTTCCCCTCACTCCCAGTTCACAAGGATCCACGTGTGGTGGATCTGCACAGAACAGTGCTGCCACGGCTGCCTTTTCCCCCTTCTAAGTGTGGTACACTTGCTGCATTCATCAGAGAGAAATGATTGAGAAAGTCTGTAGGACCAGTATGTCACATTTTATTTGTGTTCATTTAAAATTTCTTCAAAAAAAGGGTACAGTTTTTAGGCCAAGTATAACATTCAGAATTTTCTAAATACTTAACAAAAGATTCCTGTCAATAAGCGACTAAAGATCTAATGGGATATAGTCTCACACTGTACTAATTGTGTTTTCCAGGTATTTACTATTGAAGAAATGATGCCGTATGTCCAACACATGAAAGGAGGTCACAGTAAAAACCTTTTTCTTAAAGACAAAAAGAAGAAAGGGTTCTGGTTGGTGACTGTTCTTACATAACAGGCAGATTGATTTAAATGATCTGGCAAAAAAACTGGGAGTTGGGAGCGGAAATTTAAGATTTGCTGATGAAAATGCCATGTTGGAAAAAATAAAAGTGGGCCAAGGATGCGCAACACCGCTAGCCCTCTTCGTGACCAAGGAGATGTGAAGTTTGTACTGGATGCTGGCTTTCTGGAGGGTGGCCATGAAAAGGTGTATCTTCATCCGATGACAAATTCTGCAACCATGGGATTAAGCCCTGAATATTTTCTGAAGTTTGTGAAGTCAACAGGACATGACCCAATAATCATACATTTTGATGAAAATATTAAGTAGATAAATGTCATATTTTTACTGCTAGACATAGATTTTATAGAACAAAACTAGCGGAAGTTGCATTACAAATACAATTTGAAAAAATAGGAATGCTTCTCTCTTTTTTTCAACTTGTCTTCTATAATCTGATGAAAATAACACTGTCTTCAGGTTATTAAAAGTTTAACAGAATATTCTTCATGAGAAAAGATATGTTTGCATTCTACCACAAAGTAACCAGTGTGTAGAAAACGTTTCCATTTTAATAATGTTATAGTGTTTAATAATAAAACCAACAAAAATGGATCTTTCAGTCTGTGGTACTGGGCTTGAAATGCTGAAACTTAAGATAACATCATTAAATACTGAATTAACTTCAAGTTCTAAAATATTTGGCAATACACTTAGGACAGGGATGTCTAGATTGTGTACCTGCACTCATCTACCTCCTACTATATATTGCTTTCCTTCTATTATTTTTACCTAGGAAAAACAAAACAAAACTTAGTTATGTTACACAACGCATACTTGATTGTCTACACTTGTAGCTGCATTTTCACTTTCACAGTTAAGTCTCCGGCCCTTGGGAGATTTGTAGTGTTCTTCCAGTATTTCCAGGTGGCCTGGCCACAAATTGTCCCATTAAGGTAACGGGCCCCATCCCTTTCTAGAGCCTCTCCAAAGACTGGCAGACAGGCGGGAGCGTCTCAAAGCAGATGACGCGGGAATGGGAATCACTGGCACCGGCCTCTCTCCTGACGGGAGGCGACTGCAGCGCAGGTTCCTGGTTGGGGACAGTATTTACTGGGGGTAACTGGGAAGAAGGATAATACAAGCAGGGGCTGTATTGACTCTCATTATGATTTCTTCTGATTCATGCACCAGGAGAGGACAGGAAGCACCTATAGAAATGGCCGATGCTCCCAAGACGCTCCTGTCTGCACAGGAGAGGCTCCCAGAGACGCCCAAGAGTTTTGTGGGGAGGCTGATTTGGCATTAAATAGATGAAATTTATTTAGTATAGAAAAGTAGCTACTATCACAAGACCAATGCTTTCTTAATATTAAATTTCTAATCTAATTATCTCTCCTCTCCCACCCAAATGAACAAATACCCTTTCAAATAGATTTTCTTCACATCAAAGATAGAGAAGCAGCAGAAACTCCACAAAATCCAGTACATGTACTGGGCCACTGAGTACCCATATAAAACCCAAGGAGAAGGAAGTTGTGAAAGTGATGGACTACATTTGAAGATGACAACAAAAAAGGCTGCTGAAAACAGCCTAAAATGTCTACCTCATTGAAATGTCTACACACCAAAAAGGCAAGCAGTAGTAAGAACACAGGTTGAGACAGAGAATTAATTGTAATACAGAAAATGAAAGAAAACAGTAAGATACTTGCAATCCTGGAGTGCTACTTGCTACTATATCATGCTGAAAGACCTAAAAGTAAAAATAATAAAACATTTCAAATAAGCACAAAGCAAAAAGCAGCCGAGGTGACACTGCTTCACTACACAAGGCTAAGAGCGATTTATGAGCTGAGGAGAATGTCAGCAGTTACACTCTTTTCTACTGAGAAAATGAGATCTTAAATGCAATAGAATGAACAAATACCATTAATAAAGAAAAAGCATCTTCTGGGGCAAGGCATTTGACAAACAACTTGAATGACTGTTAAAGTCCTTCATTTCAGAAGATTTTCACGCTCATTTTTGGAGATGTGAAAGAAAAAAAGAAGATGCAAATCAATGCCATCTATTTTTTTTTTGAATGGAAAACATGTGACCTCAAAATGTTCAACAAATTGAAATCTAAAGGAAGTTACTAGAAAGCTGTCCAGATATACGATTCTATTGGTTGTTACTGTTAAACAGAAAACAGAAAAGGAATATCTGATATGAGGGAACCAGGTTACTTAAAGAACTGCCTATAGAACTCTGGATTGATAAGTGTATTACTAAAAAAAAAGGCATTAAAACAGATGTTTACATATCTGTAAAAAGTTTAAGTTTTCTTATCCTCTGACACTCACCCTCCCTTCTCTTTAAGGTTTCTTCTGTGACGTACCCCAAATCCTCTACACTAAAAAAAAAAAAAAAATTGCTTTCTGTCACTTTTGTTTTTAAATCCAGAAAGCTTTAAATACTGCCCTTGGGAAATTCATAATGATTTGCTTTTGTATTTACTTATGTCTTTTAAAAATAATACTATGATAAGGTATAAGTTCAAAGTTACCAGTCTTTAATAAACACCACCACGAAACAAGCTACATACTGTCCAAAAGATTTCTGCTACAGTTTTATAGGTTTCCTTCCAGAAGAAATACTGAACACATTACCCACTGACCACAAAGCCATTGCTCAACACCAACATCCTTCCAGTAACATCAGTTTCCAGAAAAAGTGTGTATAAATGTACACACACAAAATAGGAATAAAAATTATTTGGTTTGGCATTTTAATAACATATTAATAAATGTATACAATGGTAAACATTAAAAAAATTCCTCAGTCAATACTTAAAGGAAATTACAGTTTTAAATAAGAGCTTTTAAAGTTCTGTTTCACACCTAGGTACATTCCTTTAAGGCAGGTTTATTAATATCAAAGTATTATTTACATATACATTATCATCTAACTCTAAGAATCATACATGAGCTCCTTTGTTGAGGCTGCATCATGTCTTGAAAAAAAAATTAATAATACATGCTGGGAATGCTACCAAATCCCCGGCAGACTAAGCTTTATCAGAAAGTACATGAAGGTTATATACTGTCTGTTATCACGACATTTGTTATCTTAAACTAACAGTGACAGACCTGGCAATTCCTGCTGCACATTGCTGTGCAGTTTTATTGTATGCTGCCCAACAGCTGCCGTGTTATTCCCCTGGGAGTTTGCTTCAAAAAAGAAGTGTCTTCAAAATCAATTTTACATTGTTTTATAAAAGATTAAATGCTTTCCATAGGTTTTGTACAGTTCGAATGTGGAACTGAGTTCCATGGGGAACCTCCTCAATGCTCCTCTGCTCTGGAACTGCTTTGCAGAAGAAAGTGCAGGGAGAAGCAGCCATCTCCTAAATGCAAATGTGTCCTTGTGCTAACTTAGTCAAAACCCAGCATTGGCCTCTGTGCTGACATGGATAAACCGGCTCGAAGCAACAGCCAAGACCCCAGCACACACATCCGACTGGTGCCCAGCTCAGACCTAGCAGGGGGTTAAGGATGATTTCTACTGCCCCTCTCTCAAACTCTTGTTTACTCTCTCATATGAAGAAATCTTACCTAGCTTTTTTATGAGAAGATTTCACTTCCAACGCACATTGCCAGCTTTGTAGTAAAAATATCATTTGTATCTGAACCCTGGCAGTGATCACAGAGATGTTTTAAGAAGGTACAATATGTAAAAAGCAAATGTAGCAGATTGTGCCAGGGAATTCAGGACAACTTAAAGAATTCCGAGAGGAGCTAAAGGAATGAAAAGCTAGGAGGTGCCCACATTGAGAAAAATGACACAGAGGCAAAGGGTGAGCACCGAAGTGCATCCAGCAGCATTCCTCAGAACATCATGAGACCAAATGCCACACCACAGTCCCAGGACTGCTGTTCTCACGTACCTTCCCAGGGTCTGTAGGCACCTGAGTACCTACGCGCATACGACTGCGCAGAGTCCGTGAATACAAACAGCATTTGGCACTCAAGTTTAAACCTCTTTTTCAGGTTTAAGTTCAGGACACGCATGCTCTTCTAAAAATCATAACACAAGTTAAGAGTTTGGAAGTCAATGATTTCAAGGAAAGCTAAGAAAATCCAGCAACAGCTAGACCCTGAAGTAAGTCTGAAAGTATCAACATTTAGAAACAGAAATAATTTCCTAGTATTTAGGATATTTCAATTCTCTTTCGTAATAGCTGTCTTTTTAATTAGGGCCAATGGCATTATGGATTTCACATGTCTACTAAGTTACGTAAAGGCAACCTTTTATTCAGTCTTTATGGCTACGTTTATATTGCAGTATAGGAATGGCACAAAAATGGACCTTGACGCCAGATTCTTATTGCTTGTAATACTTTTCTCTTAGAGCATATCAGGCCTATGTCTGGCTCATTTGGTCTGTGGGAAAAAGTCACCTATGCCCTGAGCTTTAACCTCATTCAGGAACACCTGGATTACCTGCAGTCTATGCAGACCCTGGCACACTGCACCTGCTCTAGCCACTGCCATGCATCTCACCTGCCCTCGGGTGACATCCTGTAGCTGTCAACAGTCCGTAATGCCCTGAATCCACCTCCGAAAGGACATGGTATCAGTTACCACCTGGGAAATTAATTCATTATTTGGCATCAGGCCTGATAGCCCGGTATGAGGCTGCTTACAAGAACATTATGGCTGAGTAGCGCTGGGTTTCAGGAGTGCTCTGGGCTTCTGACCACTCACAGGATTGCTCGGCTACGCGTTGGTACCCTGCAAAGTTCAGGCTGCTTCCTCTGAAATCAGTACGAACCTAACACTGAGAATAAGGGGCGCAGAAATAGATACTGGCATGAGGAAAATAAAAGCTTAAATTCTCCATATAAAAAAAAGCAAAAAACAAAACCCAGGTTGAACAAAAGTTTATAGTGTTAAAAAAATGTGACTTACAGCTCGTAACATTTTCTATCAGTAAAAAAAACATTCAGAATGAAGTCGCCTTAAGGAAAAAATAAAATAAACACACACAAACACACAGACTCTCTAAAGCTGACTGAACTTTCCTCTTTTTCCTCCCTTTTTGAAAAAACTTCAATTCAATCAAAATGAGTTGCCAGGAATTCTTTTACATCTGTTGAACTGCATTCTCCAGTGAAAGATGATTCTGTTCCAGCTTGCGACTTTATACATCTTAAAACCTGCAAGCCTCAAAAACCAAGTTATTATTAAGTTAAAGAAGTCGTAGCAGCCCTATCACACTGTCAAAGCAGCAGTGTGATTAAATTGACAAGTAGTCTGTAACCCTAGTCCTACAAGTATTTACTGTCGTGTTTACTTACGAAAGTGGAGATAGTTGTAGGTTAGAGTTATGTATGTGCTGGTTTGGAAGATGGGACACTAGGAGGTTACACTGTTAATTTTAAACAGAAATACAAATGTGCTTATTGATTTGTAATAAAATAGTATTGTGGTAGTTAATACAATTTTGGATCTGCTTTAAAGTTCATGTATGCTTCCTATGAGCTCTCTGCAAACGCTTTCAAGACAACAAATGTATACAAGCATTAAAAGTACCAATAACATTTGTTGACTCTAATGTAAAACATTAACAAACAGAATATATCTTGCTAATAAAAGATAACCTTAAGGGAATTGATTGTAAAATGCATATGATAATATTTACATTTCTTTTTGCCATCAAGAAATCTCCTAAGCCACAATCAGCTCATGTCAAAAGACAAATGATAATTAAAAAAAAAAAAAGATTAGTTAACACACAAACATCATAAGACAATCTTATCCTGGAAATGCCATTTGTTGAGAACAACCTTATATTAAAAAAAGTTATAGAAAAATCATACCTGACAATTTTCTGTCAAAAACATCTGAACATATATATGCAGAGTAACTTGGGAATGTGAAGAACACAAGTGACAAACATTAATTTCTATATAATGTGATATTCCACAACTCCCATTTTTGTTATTGATCTTTTTCACATATGTAAACAGGATTTTCTCTTGCAGTATGCAAAGAAAAAAAAAAGCATAAACTTATTTTTTAAGAGCAATTTCATGCGGATTATACTAACCAAATAAGGCAGAAGCGCCAGTTAAGCTGTGAGGTTTTTGTATCTGTATATACAGTCAACTTCAACAAAATACTACAGCATTCATTTCAGATTTACAGAACTAATTATAAACTGCTAGTTATGTTTTTTGGCTAATTATTAGCATATGCTTAAGCAAATCAGTGGCTACTTTCATAAACAGAAGAAGAAAGTTTTTCTGTTTTGTTTTTGTTTTGCCTTTTTCGTGGAGCAATTCTTGAGACCTTAAAATTCATGGTCCTTAGGGAGATGAGAACTGTCCTTTATTCAGTAGATCTTAACAGTGCAATGTGCAATAACTCCTAAGACCATCTAACAGTTTTCGGCAGTAGACTCCAGTAGAGCTCCTTGATTCAAGGAAGGTAGGTAGGTAGGTAGGTTTGCCTGCTCTAGTCATGAAGAATTGTAAAAAAAAAAAAAAAAAAAAAAATCCCTTAATTTTTATTAATGATTCCTACAGTCGCTGTCTTGTTACTTCAGAAATAAAGGCTTCATATTGAGATACTGAAGGACACTTTTCTCTCTGTGTTCAGTTGAAAGGTAGAAAAAGAAGAGAGAACATAAGAAAAGCTTAAAAGCAGAGAAGTTTAAAATACAGAGTTAAGTAACTAACAGAACTAACAGCACTAGCAGCATACACCAAAGATATTTTAATGAAGGAAGGACAGAATACTAAAGATGAGCTTTTTATAGGCACTTTCCTTATAGCATAGAAGAGTTTATAAAACTAAATCTGTTTTGTTAAACTCTTCTTTTAGATTTAACTGTCACTAAGATCTGCTTCAATATTACTTCAAAATCTGATTTTATTGAACTTTCCTCTTAAAGAGAAATTCGAAAAACAAAATGGCATTATTACAGGCAAAATACAAAACGGGATGACGTTCCCTGCCTGCATAGGCAGAACACCTGAATAAAAAAAAAAAAAAAAAAAACACCCAACCTCTTCTGGCTTGACTAAAAAACAAGACAGAAGCCAGTTAAGCAAGCAGTATTTATATCTGGTTAATGCAATGTGCACTTTTCTTATATGCAATGCTGTTAGTTTGGTGTAAATGAAATTAATCTCATTTACATTTTGGGCAGGAAACTCACCACTTGGCCCACACCTCATGTAGTGGGGAATAGAATTAGGAGCTTTGTTGCTCCCTAGACCTGCTTTTTGCATTTCTGCTTTCTGGTATAGCTTCCACATCTGCAGAGAAAAGTATTTCATGTTATTCATTGTATTTATCAGGACATAAAAAACCTTCACGCATTAACATACATTCTACCTATTAGTAGAGCAAAGAGATATACAAACATACCGTTTTTAGAGGAAAAGACAGTGAGGAGGGATGGAAGAAAACCAATGAAGTACCTGATCACCTATACTCACTAAAATTCATCTTAGCATTTAAAATAATCCAATATTATTTTCAAAGCTACAAGCAGATATAATCATTTTTATGTATATATATATATATATATATATATATACACACTAGGTCTAGGGCCCATGTGAGAAGGAAAAAAAATATTAGATGTAACCTAGATTTGCTGAACCTAGGAGAGATGTTTAGTTATCCTTTTTTTCCCCTCATTTTTAACCTCCTACACATTTACAGAAATGTTCACATTCAATCCTGCAAAGCAGAAAGTTATCTTTGCATGCAACAGATTGAACATGCAAAATGCAGTACCTTAATTTACTGTTCACTTAAAGCAAAGCATCAAGCAAACCTTTCACTGCAAGCAAATAATTGAATCTATTGACAACAGAACCCCTTTCAGCTGGTGGGCTGTTGTTCAGTGTTTTATAATTACCATGCAAAATCTTATCATTTCCCAAGGCAGCAATGACCAAGGAAGGAGCAAGTGCACTGTGTTTTACATTTAGCCATTTGAATGGTCTAGGAGCAATAGTACAAACCAAAAGAGACATCCATGCTACATGTACTGTTGGAGTATAAATACCAAAAGGCACCGGAAAACTGTATATATTATATGAAAAAAAAGTGTTCTTAAACAAAAGTTGACAGTGATTTCTTTTTCAAAGACATAAAAAAAAATTCCATCTTCCTCTGCTCCAGCAGAATTCAAGGAGCAAGAATAAGAGCACAAAAATTTAACAGTTAGTATGCCTGTAACTGAAATCTCATTAATTTATTACAGATTTGAACAGCAACCCAAAATGATAGTTTGAGATGGACAAGTGTAGAATCAAGTGAGAGCATATGATGTACAAAAACACTAACCCTCAGTTATTTTGAAGCCCTTTCTATTTGTGAAATGGTTTTAATGTTGCCCGCAACACAAGCGATGTGAAAAGCAATAACATAACATAACTCTAAGTGCCCCACAGGCAGGGCCTGGAAAAAAACTGCTTTTGTTGCTTTGATAATAAGCTTTAACTTCACTCTACAGGGGTCACCTTTAGAATTTCTCTTGTGAGCTTGGCCGTGCTCACAAATACACCGAAGGGCTCAGTGGTAGTGGCAGTGCTGGATGGCTCATAGCAAAATCACTGGAGACAACACCGGTATTTTTTATGGATGTGACTGTCTGAGGACCTGAGCAACACAAAGCTTGCAAACAAAAAATAAGACCATACCTGAAAGTACACCTGATTTCTCCAGCACTATCAGCTGACCTAAGGAAAAGACTCTCTAGCTACAAACCTTGTCCTAACAAGGCACCTTACTAGAGGCCACAGGCTTGTAATCAACTCAAATAACGCAAATACTGGCAGCACACCATGAATTTGTAGCAAATATTGTCAAGGCTAATAGGATTTGGTCTGCAACTTCTCAGATAGCAACACCTCACATCTAATTTAAACACGTCCATGGGTTTATGGGTTAACAGAAAAGAAACTGAATGAGGTGACCTAAGACCAGAACACTGAAAACACTCAATGTATAAGAACAAATGCACGTGAAATTGAGAGCTGGATTATACTTCAGGGGTTGGACTTTTTTTCTTTTTTCTTCCAACTGGTGAAACATAATTTTAGAGAGAATACAGCAATGACAAACAGCACATTTTGATCAACATTAAGGGGAGGTGAGAAATGTATCAGCCCAATAAAAATGAGTGCTTGCAAGCATGGTAAAGGGAAGACAGTTTTACATTTTGAAACAGAGATTTTGCTCTCCAAAGAATCTCTTGAAAATAACCAAATTTCTCCACATTTTGTTAAGGATTCATCTGTGTGAAGCTTTACAGACTAACATACATCTGCTGCGCTTCCTTTGAGGAACTGTATCTGTGCAGCACTTCTACCAGTTCTTAATAAAGCACTGATGAATTAAAGTTCAATTCACACAGCAGTGGCGTAATTGCCACAAAATATTAGCCAAATAAATTAAATTGTAAAAATGAGTATGACTATTTACAGTTAAGTATTTTTTCTTTTAAATAAATGTTAATTAAGGATTTTTATACGCTTTTGACTTAAGATAATTGTAAATAAATATTTCCTGTAGCTAAAGAAGTGCTGATGTCTAAACTCACCTACAGTCATAGCTTAAGTCTTTCAACTTTTAAATGCCTGTTTATATTTATGATTGAGGAGTTCCAAGCAATTGCAGAGATGGTGGCATTTGAAGTAATTGCTTTTCAACACTTCTGTTTAGATGGTCATCTGGGATTTAATGACTCACTCACTCAAGCATTCTTATACTGCATGACTTAATGACTTAAAATGACTAAATTTTGAAAGCAAAATTTAATTATTTTACTTCAGTTGCACTAACACTTAATAGAGCTTTACTGCTATATTGTTACACATCTTGTTTCTATTACATTAGAATTACTTCTGCTGTGAAGAAAAAATGAATTTCCATCATAATTAATGACAGTTTTTATTATCATACAGTGTATGGAGTCTCAAAACTATCATGCCACTTCAGTCCTAATAAAGCAGCATGCTTGACCATATTTGTACATCAGACATGGGAAGACAAAGCGTATGAATGGGAAAAGGTGGAAAGGGCTGCTTTTCACTACAAGTACTGCATTTGCCTGCTTTATTACCTCTTCAGAAGAACTACTGTTTATGTTTAGGATTATAAGCAATATTTGCCTGTTCTAATAAACAGGAACAGTAATTCATATTTATTGCGCAAGCTGGAGGCACTGGATTATTGGGCTACATCTCATTCCTTCTGCAAAGTAACACATGAGGGATGGCATAAATGAAAAGGCTATAACACCGAAATCTCTCTAAATGCTTCTTTTCATTAGTGTCACATATTTGAAGAAGGAAAATAAATCTATTTTTACACCAAACAGATAATCAGTGTGTTACTGATGCATCTGAAAAGAAGAGCACAACTGAGAAGTACTGCCTTGGTACTGAAATTTACATAGTTCACTGTGCCATTTTTTGGCAATGCAGCATGCGATTGGCTTAACATGCATTCAATAATGTACACAAAAAAACCAAAGTATTTGTAATGAATGACAAATAAAAATACAGCTTGTATTATAAAGACTTTTAAAGGCATGCAAAATATATACAGTGCAATTAATATCTCATGCAAACTTTGGTGAAGTTACAATTTTACATTCAAACACATGCTGCAGTACACAACTGAGCTCTATATCACTAAACGTAGAAAAACTACAAACCACAGATCTAACAAGAAATGACATCTTCATTTTAGGGGAGCACTCTCTAAACCCAGTGGTCACTGAGAACAAAGCTATATGTCATATATAATAATATATGCTTAATACATTTTCCTTATCATACACAACCATACTCATACCATACAGTTTTTTTATCTTCAGAAACCAGTAGTGGGGATTCAGCCTCACTAGTGTTTACACAGCTGATAGAAGCAAATTCACTAGTTGGAGATGACTGTAGGTCATTGCGAACAGATATCTGATTAGCAGAAGGCTGCTCTTCATTTTTTGAGACAGCTTTAAATGCTGACAGAGTTGCCTGATCTATTGTTTTTGATGTAGATCTTTGAGGCAATCCACTTATATTACTGACTAACTCAGTGTTAAAGGATAAAAATGGCTGAGCCACTTGGGTCACAGTAAATGAGCCTTTGCTCTCATAACCAGATATACCAACTTTATCACGAAACACATTCGTGCCTCGGTAAGTTTTTTCAAGATAAGATCTTTCCATCCTTGAAGTCTTAGGCAGGTCAGATTTACAGCCTAAATTACCTGGTTTAGGTGTGTGAACTGTATCATTTTGTGGGACACAATCTACTCTGTAAGCCACACAGTGAAAAAAATTAGAGGAATTAGAGGATAGCTCGTGTGCAGAGTACTCACTAGATGCTGATGAAACACTTCTGTCAGCAGTAGATGGTGCTGGATCAACTGACACAGGCTGCCTATTGTCCTTGGACAGAAAATCATGAATGCTGGTCCTTCGAGTAGTTCCTTCTGCTGTAGAAATCACGCTGCTCGCACGAGGTAAGGTAGCATAAGGGTTGCAATCTTTTGATTGCCGCTGCGATACCGTTGCTTGTATCTTTTCCTTAACTGACTTGACTTTCCCTTGGGTACCTGACGTAAATTTTATTGGAGAGCTGGTAAAATAGGTGTCTTCAGTTTTACGAAGGCTGGGCCTAACAAGTTGCTCTGGTTTAACAGATCGTCCATCCGAGAAATCAATTGTATTTTTGACACTTAATGACCTCACAATGCCACAGCTGGCTGATGGCTGTTTCCTCAGTTTTTCCTTGCCTGTCAACTCCGCAGACTCAGATAAGCTTTTCATTACTTCCTCTAAAAGATTCTCTTCACTTGTGGATTTTATCTGTCAAAAATATGAAACAACTTATAAATTTTTAGCTCGGAATTTTACTCAGAGTTTTCTGTACAGATTACTTACAAGTATTTTCTCAATGAAAACTAGGTATCTGAGTACAACTATATGAAATTCACGTAATGCTAAAGCCAACAATATGATCTTCAAAACTTTAAGTCCATCTTTTCATTTGCCCTCCCCATCACCAACTTCACTGAGCAATTTCACGTGGATTATTATTCTAACTTATATTGATAATGTAGAGCTAAAAAAGCTCAAATTCTCTATATATTCAAATTATAAAGTCAGGAATGGAAAGAAATACAAAACACACAGCCTTGATGCCCAGTGTCAAATTTTTCTTTTTGGAGAAGACTTCAGACTAGGGAAGACGCTTGGAGCAAGTTCACAGACTCAGTGAGAGAGACTCACAGACTCTCAGTGAAAGAAAGAATTTAGTTAGCCCATTCGTTTTCAAAAGGTTCCAGAACAGTTTAGCAAGACTAGTAAACTACAGGAAATGCTCTGGTTCACTGAACGCTGAAATATATTTGAAATAACAGCTTCTACTCTTGAGTAGAGAACAAAATCCGCAAAGAAAAGTGAAAGAAGGACAGTGATCTGTATATCCAAATGTATTTCAGTAACTTATGAATTATTGTCAAATGAGTCTTCTTAATACAGCCCTACCAAAACGTTGGCTGCACCAATGTGAGGGGAAAAAAAAAAAAAAACTGTCTTTTTGAGCAAGCAGCTTCTTCTGTAAGAAGTGTTCTCAGAGGATTTGTTTATCATAAGACTGGGTAAATTCACTAGGCCTGAAAGTGAGCTTTTGAATTTTCTCTTCTCTTTGCAAAGCATGTGTGTGGAGGCCTAATGTGCAAAATCCCATCCTTTTTCAGCAGAGAATTTAAACCTACACAGATAAACTTACAACAGGTGAACCTGGACATTATAAGCTTTAATTCTTTGAGGAACGATACGGACTGTATTACTTTTGATGCTGAAAATCAAAAAATACGACCATAGCTACTTCTTAGACTTGAAATACAGCAATACCACAAGCAAAAATCTGGAAATCATCTGCAAGTCTCAAAGAAACTCCAAAGGAATTGTTTTCAACTATTTAACCTTATTCAAAAGTGAGAAACTCATCTTTTTTTTTGTATCTGTTGGTATGGATTAACCAAGGGCAAAATAATGGCTGATTATCTGAGTGACTTGTGAGATAATGACTGGATCTGTGCGTCAGGAGACAGAAGTGGGAATCATTTACTTCAACTTTAGCAAATATTTCAACACTGTCTCCCACTACATCCTTGTATCCAAGTGGGACAATTACAGGGTGAACAGATGAAAAACCAGGTGGAAAGTCAGCTGCTTGGATGGACCGGCTGTGAGGGGGTAGCAGTCCATGGGTTGTACTCTGCCTGGAGGCAGTAACAAGCAGAGAAGTCTAAGGGTCTCTTTCTTAGAACCTGTCAAACAAACCTTCAAACAAAAAGAAATGTTCGAAACCTCGATCCATGACCCGCAGGAAGCAATGGAGTACCCTCTCACCAAGTTCACAGAACCAGGGGGAGAGCAGCCCACACACTCGAGAGCTGGGCTGCTACTCAGGGCATTTGCTCACTTCACTCCTCCAGCTTGAGGCAGGCGCGGGCTACCAGCTGCCCTCACCTACCACACTGGTTCTCACAGCGAAGCAGTATCAGAGGTATCGATACCTATGGAATTCCTTTTGCCTAAAGCTAAACGGAAAGATGTGACCGTCTTCTTTACGGGCACTCCTTAACGGGTTCAAAGTAGAAAGTAAAGCCCCCAAAGCTAAAGCTAAGCAATACCCCCAAAGCACATAGAGTACAGACTTAAGATTTTCTGCCTCAACTGTTTTAGTACAAATCTACTACTGTTGGACCACACAGCCTCTTAATGTAAACATAAGCATCTCCACAAAGTTTTAAAGCAAGTCTACTCACTTGAAATGCTCCATTAATTCTGGGCATGTATAGGGGTAATAGGTAGCTAAAAGCAAATCAACTATTTTTAAACTAACCTCACTCGAAGTACTTTTGTTGCTTTCTTCTAAAAACTGTTGTAGGGTAACTACTTCACTTCCCGGAGAACCAGTTTTCATCTGTTTTCCACGACTATCCAGGGTTTCAGGCATTATTTGCTGGAGCACAGGACTAGACCTGGTATAACCTTTCAAATACTGAATCGGGCTGCTGCTGCTGCTGGACCAAGCCTCGTGTTCATGGAGCAGACTAAATTCCCCACTGCTGTGACTCTGGGGCCTGCTTTGATTGTTAACTGCACCTGCTTTAGAGTAAACAGCATTAGGTATTTTGTAACATAAATACATGAAAGTTGTTAAACAATATCTTGCCCAAACAATAACCTTACCCAAAACTGGAACACTATCAGATTCAATTAACAACAATTTTATTTAAAATACCAAAGAATCCAAATGTCCTGTATGATTCAAACTAAATACAATATGAACACAGTTTCACCATCCTGGCTTTTTAAACATAACATGATAGCTTTAGAACAACGAGTATTCTTCATTTATAATTTGAGTTTTATCAACACAGTATTATATTCCAAGAGGCTGAAAACACATCTGTTCCTGTTCTTTGTAAAGTGTACGCTCTAGCATGTAATTTTTGAGTCTTAGGTTAAATAAAATACAAAAGATGGAACAGTAAGAAAATGTTTTCAACACAGTTCTTCAACAAAACCTATTCTGAAATGGTACCTCTCCAAGTTTGTGCTGTAACCTCTAATTTACTAGAGCTGTTATCTGAAGGAAGCACAAGACATTAAATGCAAAATAAAGCCTGCAACAGAAATCGTCCTTGATTCTCAGCAAGTGTGAACTGAGTAAAAATAAGAATAAGCAAGTATTTCCTACTTTGTATTGTTTCTAAGCACTGAAAATAAATTTGAATAAAAATGAGTGGCTTACAGCAGTAGTTTTTAATACTCTGTAAATAAACTGTGTAGAACATACCTCAAAGAATCTTTTATGGACAACAGTAAACAAATGTATAGAGAAAATAACTGAATAAATATCCTAAGTTTGCAATCATCTCAATTTCCAAATAAACAGATGCTACTTGAAAAGCTAAGACTACTAAATTATATTTTGAACCATTAGCATTCTACTCTTATGTATCTCCAGCTAATAGCAATTTTAAGAACTTACTGAATGGCTATCACAAGCAACATGAAAACATGCCACGTCTCATAATATATGAAATTTAGGGAATATTGCTAAATTGTGGAACATTATTAATTTTCCAAAAGCAGAATCAAAGGTCTACAGGATAGTATTATATATGCATTTTGTCTAGCCTGCATTGAACACTGTACATGTAGCAGTACACGTGCTACAAATAATGGGGTTATTTCTCCTCTTAAAGACAGTGACCTTAAGTTAAATTGCGGGGGCGGGGCTGAGAGGGGGGCGCAGGGTGGGATTCATGATCTGTGACCTGTTACTTGGTTTAATTTGGTTTAAAATGGTTTTAAACTTATATAGGATTATCACTCTTTTTTTTTTTTTTTACTAAAAACAACAAGGTCTGCAATATTTGTATTTTAATTTGGGGAACAAAGGTCATAAAATATCTAAAAAAAATGCAGTGGTGTTTTAAACTGCACAGATGATCATACAGAACATCTATTAGAAGTGAAGCACGTATGTAAATTCCCCTTCAGCATACCTTTGACTTCATGGAGTGAAGCATTGTTATTGCTATTGCTAGTGGATGTTCTGCCACTATCAAGGCTGGCAGGTCTGGAAGCTAAATGGAAAGAATTGGGAGACACCATGATGAACAGAAGTGTAGCAGGTGACACGGTACCTTTACATTCTGATCACAGAATGCTCTGAGGCAGGAATCATGCACTATTTCACAGGCTGATCATGCCCATTGCCAACAAAGTGGTGTTTCTTACAGATCAGAAAGCGAAGGGATTTCCAGGCAGTCCAAGAGGACACTTTAGAAAAGGGCACTACAGGAATAGTAAGGTACAAAGGAAAGGAAGAAAGAAATAGAGTGCATATTTAGAATTGAAACTGATCTGTTAGTGGGAAACCAGGGTTTTACAAATGGGAACACTGGCATGCAGGATGCTGCTCGTGATTAGGTCACTTACAACAGATTTGACAAGGAACCCTGCGTACTGTTGAAATGCCACGAACAGGAGGAGCAAGAGCATCTGCACAGTTCATGTCCTGTACTCCTAGCCAATACAAGGAAATAATGGTACTGTTATTTCTGAAATGTGTCTATATCTGACTAATTTTAAATATTTTTAGAAAAGAGTTAAAACTTCACTTTTAAGCAACCTGTTTTCACTTCAGTGCTTTGTTTCAAGAAACACATAATTATTCTGTAACAGAGTACATGATAAATTTAGATTTCACTGAAAAACATACTCAAATAAATCATGCCAGATTAGAATTTACTTTTAGTATTGAAATTATACTTTCTTTTGTTTTACTATTAATTCCAAATACATTTGAAAGGCAATATGTTTTGATACTGTTCAGATGCACTTCATAAATACATTCTAGGAGAGAGATTTAACATCCAACTGAAATAGTGAAAGAAGAAGAGAGAAATCTGAAGAAATGATCCCACACATTCAAGTGATAGGCAAATCACAGAAAACATGCTCACTTGTAACAGTGTCATTCTTTTTTTTTTTTCTCTCAAACTTCATTAACATTCACATAATGTACACTTAACTCATTTAGAAGTTCACATCTTACCATGAATTCTTGATCCTGTACTAGAATCATCACTAATACCTTGTGGACTTACATCTTCAAAGGATGTAGTATCTATACACAGTGACACAAGAAAATACGCAAAACAAAATTACTATAAAATAACTAGTAAAATATTTATCATCTATAAGATTTAATAAAAGTAATTGTCAAGCCAATCCATCCTATGTAACATGTTGGTAGGGAAAACCCTGAAATATTTTACAGGTACAGTTATTAAACCTATTCA
>NW_010583992.1:1088598-1155415 GCF_000705375.1 Tinamus guttatus | reverse complement strand
CTGAAAAAAATTAAAACACACATAAAATACAGAATATATATGAAATGGCTGTTACACATAATCACATCACGGTGCAGAAAGCTTCCACCTATACCTTTATTATTTAGCAACTGCTTGGATCTGAAGCCTGTAGAAGAGTTGACAGTTGCAAAGTTGATAGCTGTAGTAGAGAAGGCCATAGCTCCCAATTCTTTTCTCCTTTTACCCGTGGATATATCATCAGGACCCTCCAGATGCTCAGAACTACCTGTCCATTGTCCTCCTGCTAGGACCATGGATTGGACCAGGTCATTCATGGCTGGGATGCAAATGAAAGCAAATGATCAGCATGGTCAGTGTAGTTGCTTTTGTTCTTATTTTGCATTGTAGCATGTTTGACAGTTTTCTAAGCATTAAAGCATACTGCATACTGCAAGATACAAACACAAGTTCATCCATGTTATGACATGCAATCAGCTCAATGAATGGAAGTGCTGTAAGTCAGAGACTTCTTTCAGTTCAGTATGGTTCTTAGAACTGATTAGGTAAACTGCCATGCTTGTGCTGCAATGATATGCAATTTATATGTTAAAAGCCTTGATAGGCTGTTTTGCAATGATGAAATGGAATGAGTAAGGATAAAATGGGCAGAAGTGCTAATCCAATATAATGTCAACAATGATAAGGAACCCTGTGCAGTGCAGGTTACTGTATACAGTACAGGGATACTGTATTTTGCACAGTAATAAATAAAAGGATCTGAAAAACATGACATCTGATGATATTCACCTTTACTTCACGAAGTCCACCCCTCATAAGAAAACAAAAGACAATACAACATTTTCACAAGAACTGATGAATACTTGAAGAGTGACAGACCACCTTACAGCCTTGCACTACTTTTTCTACCCTTTCTTTAAACAAAAAATTGTTGTAATTGCTTAACAGATGGCTTATGAAATGTGTAATTTAAAGCTATTTATATTAGAGTGCACTGTAGATTTACATACACATAGGCACATGTGTATAGAAAATATGCACACAAATATATGCAATCAAATGCACTGAATATACGTATGTATATGCATGCGTCTGCTGTGCATGTAAAGGTCGGCATGCACACATGTGCACATACATAGATTATTCAGTGCCAAGGTTAAAAAAGGGTGGGGGGAAAAAAGAAAAAGCTCCAGCTCCTTGTATTGTAGCAGGACTGGCACATTGCAGAATTGGTGGGAGGAAAAAAAAAGCGCGCAGTCCAGGGAAAGGTTAGTGAAAAATTAGTAATGGAAGCCAGTGTAGCCGTTTAAAAGAAGCTGAACTGTCATAAAGTCTTACACATGGAGCGACGGTAGAAGGCCTTCATTTTGTCTTTTTCCTTCGGTCTGTTCCTCAAAAAGGGCAGTCTTTTCAGTGCAACCACTTTTATGTCATAGCATGAGGAAAAACGGAAACAGGGAAATGAAAGAAAAAAGGGAGAAGAACAGATGGAAGTTAAATGTTGAAACTAAAGACAGAAATGAATGTCTGAGTTTAAGCTATGTATGCTATGCTAAATACTATAATTCTCATGCTTTTGTGTGACAATGGAAATATGAAAGCTACACTATGAAAACTTCAATATACTCAGAAATGCACCAAAACCGATGGTGAAGTGTGTAATACAGTTCAAAAATGTTAACTGCCAAGTTCCTGAAAAAAAACAACGCAACTTCTTTGCAGATTCTTACAGAAATTGATTTGAAATTGATTTTAGAAATTGATTTTGAAAAACTATAAAGCATCTTTACTGTAAAGAACATGAAGCAAAAAAAGCTTAAAAGCGAAGTATCTGTGAGTTAAGCAAAACAACTACTGCTATTTTTTGAGATTAGGTCAGTGAGTTTTGTAGTTTTTTCCCTTGAACCCCTGTAATCCTGAATCTGTAATAGGCAAACTAATCTTTTATGATTATTTATTGCATTAACAATTTCTACCACCTATCTTTTTATACTAAAATTATACAGATCTTATGTTCAAGCAACTGTGCTTATGACTTATGATTTTAATGTTTAATTTCTTTAATACGTTTCAAAGCTGTAATAAAAATATTTACTAGTTGGAATGGTATATACCAATTTAACTTAAGAATACTAAAGATTAAAACAAACAAACAAAAAACACCAAAAGAAAATCCAAATGAGGGTGTTGGAACATTTTGGATGGAAGCAGAGAAAAAAAAACGTACATAATATCAGGAAATAGAGAGTTAAAATTACAAATAGTATTAAAAGGGGAGGGGTGGAAATCACGGATTAATCTTGTCCTTATATTCAACTATTCTGCATTAGTAACTGATTACTGGCAGACACCTTCATCTTGATGAAGCATCAGATAGATGTGTCAGCTGACTGCCAAGCATAAGGAGCTACATGCAAAAAAAAAGGATGCAAGATTCAGCAATAAATGCATAATGAAATATTAAAATGTCCCTATTATGTAGTAGTGAAAGCAATGTATTCCACACTCTATCAGCCAAAGGCATGCAAACTCTACCTCTTCAGAGTCATTTCTGGAACAGCTGCTTTGTCATTTGCCTTGGTTTTCTGCTCAACCAATGGCTTATTATATAGCAGTTTATATATTCTACAGCCATGCATATAGGTGTGTGTGTGTGTATACATACACACATGTACACTTTTACAAGTGTACATCAACTACCCTGATACAAATTAATATTCCTGTCTACCACAGCATTCTGTGTTTGTGCATTAGGAAGTTCTTTGGAGTCCAGTATCTGAAGTCAAACTAGAGCCCTACTACACTGCACCCTACTACAAATACAGGGCAAAAAGACCATTTCTAATAAAGAAAAATCAGGAAACGTACAATGAAAGGCTACAATGGGCACAGCACAGTTCAGACATATTTGTAATTCTTTTTATAGAAAGTTTTACACTATTTTCATTTCCTTGCTGTCTCCCACAATTATTATTTTCAGTAGAATTCTTAAAAAAATTAAATCTTTGATGCTGACTTGTTATTCTAGAACTGGCTTCAGCTACTCTGCTTCACAGCTCATGCCTGCCGGGTAGCAGCACTTGTGTGAAGCACGATGGCATTTGTCCTGTGCAGGACATCTTTGTCCCCATCACCTCCAAAGCCTGGAGTGCGCACACCTGAGGCAGCTACCTCTGCTTCGGCGCTCCCTGCTTCCCGGAGAAGGGGGGAGAACCATCTCCTCCAATGTAACGCAGCTCTAAAGCATCGCTCAGAGCACGGCAGGGAAACCAAAAGCAACTGCCAGGTCACAGTCCCAAGAGCCATAAGAAAAGGTAAAATTTTCCAAATTCGAAAACTCAAGTGTATCTAGATCAAGGAGCAACTGCAAGTACCTTGGTATGAATGGGCAGAAAAGAGAGTCACATGTGCTCTGTGTGTGTGTGTGTATAGATATATACACATACATTCACAGACACACACACAACAGAACATTTTAATCTTTCAATTGTTCACTGCATAATTAACAATATTTCTTTCTCTACCTATAGGTACTTAAAAATATTCTGCTTTTTGTAATGTTTTCTTCCAACTTAGTAAACACTGCTCCTCTAGTAGATCCTGAGAAATAAGCTGAAAATAAGACAAAAATAGATAACTAGCTAAAACAAAATGGAGAGGCACCTAGCCTTCCCATAAAGGAAATTGTCTGTCTAGCTGTATTTAACAGCATATAGCTTTGGATAGCTTCCAGACAAAGAAATACACAGAACAATATTAGACTAGCTTTCTATCTAGTTGCAATAAAGCAAGGAAGAAATTTTGTTCTATTTCTACTGCTATTTGTCATGAAACACGGTTCCACGGTTCACAGAAGCAGAGTGGAACAGTTTTTTGTGAACTGTCAAATTATTTTATAGGCAAGATAATTGCTCTCTGAACTAAAAAGTCTATGTTAATTTTGTTAAAAAAATAACCAGAAAAAGCATCAAGAATCATTTGGGTCATCTCCAGTTCTTGTTCATCAGCAAAGATCACCACCAAAGGGACTAATTTATGATCTTCAGCAGCTGCACCTAATGCAGTTCACTGTACCTAACACTTCTACAGCTGCAGGTGCTGATGTCCATGATATAAAGTGGCATCAAAATCTGTCCTTCAGTAGAAGGCATCCTACTTGAGAGACTGCATAATAATTTTTGGATGGGAAGAAACATCCTTCAAAAAACCCAAAACAAACAAACAAAACCACTGTAATGACTGAGCTGCAGAAAAAACTGAAAAAAAAACAGAAACATGAAATTCAGCCTAGTCAGCCATAGCTCTTTACATTGTAATGCCAACAGACTTTAAAAAAACACAGATAACAGGAGGCCCATTTTGGCCTCGAGCAATCAATTACTCAAAAGGACTCAACTTAGAATCAGTATGCTTCTGAGAATATGTTTGCTTTCTGGGCTAAGAATGGATCACAATTATTGCACATTCCTTCCACTGATCAGGAAATCCCATTTTGTAAAACTACTAGCCATTTGCCAGAAAGAAATCTTGGCAATTCTGTATGGCTTTATTAAAATCCCCAAATCTTTCTGTTAATGAACAGGAAAGAAAAAAGAAAAAAGACATCTTCTAAATGTACACAATGAACTCCTAATATATCTCTGTTACTTCCACTATGATGGAATTGGTTTTTCTCCACAGGAGAAAATAGAAAAACAAAACTAGCTGTCCATCTTGTGTTTTCTACAAATCTCAAAACAGGACCCTCTCCTCAATGAAAAAAACAGCTGTACACAAGCCAGGCATCAGATTCACAGTACTCACCTGATCCAAACACTGCGCACAGATGTGAAAAGCAGGCGTGAAACTTTGCAGTCAGACAGAGGTGCACACACTCTCCACACTGCCTGCAGGATTTGGGACCAAACAAGGCCTCCAAGCACTCCAGGAATACAGCAATGGGCCGGTGACAAGGGCATCCCTACCCCTATCTGTGCACTGAGAAACCTGTTCTGTCAGAAGGAGGCAAATGACCTCAGATACTGTTTACCTCCCAGAAAGGCGGCACAAAAATCAAGTCACAAGAACCCCTGTCCAGCTAGGAGTACAGGTCTCTCCAACTTTTCCATGCAAAAGGATCTGCATTAAGAGGCAAGAGCGAGGAACGGAGGAAGGAAACTGGGCTTTCTCTTGCCTTCTGAAAGACACAATCTCTCTGTAACCACCTCCATCCACAGACACAGAAAATGAACAGCCTAGTGTGGCAGAGTTCTCTCTCCTTACGTACAATTCCCTTCGGCCACCATGAAAAGCCACAATATTCGAACCTCTGCATAGCTAGGAGGTAGCATGCACATCTTGAAATTTCTTTCAGCGAAAGCCACTACCACCAAGGCACTTTCTGGAGAAAAGAAAGGAGTCATATCTCAACATGTAGCATTTAGTCATCCTAAAGGCAGAAGACAACTGCAAAACGTGCATCATTACTGGTGCTTCTTTCCTGTAGATAGTCTCTGGTTAACTTTAGAGGCAAACTGTCTCATCAAAATTGTCAGCATTGAATTTGCACCTAATCTATTGAAATCCTATCAAAAATTGTGGTTTCCATGGTGATATGTAAAGGAAGGTTAGAATCCAGAATCAGATCAGCTCTTTCGGCTTGCAGATACACACATGGGAACTAAAGGGAGCAGGAACAAGGCCCTTGGAGTAAAAAATAACAAGGGCTGAGTAACTTCAAATCTCTTCTGAGGATCAACCACTAAGGCCAAAAAGGAAGAGTAATGTATCATCCATTGCAATATGGTTTCTTTAGAAGAATCTCTGATCTATTCATCAGAGAATAAACATATATTTATATTTTGCCTCTCTATTTAGGGCAAAGTATCTACTTACTGATAGTATGTACTACTGATATGAAAAAGGAAAAGTCAGAGAAATTCAATCATAAGCCTTGATTTACTCCAGTAATTAGAAGCTGCTGTATGCAGCTAGCTTTAGAGTGCAGTTGCCCCAGGTTCCTTGCAAGGATATTTGAATCTGCACAATGTGAATTAGCCTAACTAAAACCCAAAGCTTCCTTGGAGATGCCTATCTCCACCTAATGAGCACCAAGTGAATGTATTCTGGCAGAGCTTCTAAACCAGACTTCAAGAAACATCTGAAGTTAGACAGCGTAAAGCCGAACCAATCACACTACTTGGATTCCATGAGTTAAGACTGCTTTATATATCTCTGACACATAGCGCAAGGTAATGAAAAAGAAGGCACTAAATAAAAACACAGCTTCACTACTAGAGTCATCCAACAGAGTATAACTGTAACTCTACCGAGAAAGTTAACGGTCTCTCAGCATTCTGATCTTGATGTACTTTGGCCATCAGAAACGATCAAAATTTCTCAGGAGTCACCTCTCCAAATACAGTGGGACGGATGAAGGCGACTAACAGCTCGTACTGAACCACCTTCACAGAGCTCCACGGAAAAGTGCTGTAACTTCTACTGGTGGGAACAACTCAGGGCCTGTGGTGCTTCCAGGCAGCTCCGGAGCAGAGCTCCCGAGTTTGCGGAAACTTATATTTAATTGATTTTAAAATGTATGTGCATAAATGTGATTGTCCGTAGATGGATGAATAATTTAGCTCAAGACAAGCACATTCACTTTCTCATTCAGCTTTCTTTTTTCTCCTAGCAAGATAGGGTTTTTTAATGTCCTAGAACATATTCCATTAACATGCTGTATACTAATGCTTTTGAACATGCAACCAACTCTCTTGGTGCATAATTAATAAACAGGATCATTACAACTTGATAATTTGACTGTAACACTACCTCCAAAATTACTAGAAATTTATTTTTTCATTATTCCTTGCAATAGATACACACATACACACTGCACTGAACCTGCCCTCTCCAAATGCAGGCATTCTAATAACACAGGGCTGCCAGACTCGTTCCATTTCAGTGGACCGTTTGGGTCATCCAAACCTCACCTCGGGACCGCTCAGTCCATCCCCGTCTTGATATCTTACTTTCTCCTTAGGATCAGTAACAATTCACTTTTTTTTTTTTTTTTTAAACAACTTATGTCTCTATGTAAAACTTCCTATTGCATTTTAAAATGTTGCCAAAAATCTTTATTGTAGATTTTGGGAGACACTGGACAAAAAATTTTCAGACAACAGATCTTTCTAGTACAACCACATCTTGGACAGGCACTTTCAAGCATAAGGGAAGGATTCATACTGGGACAAGAATAAGGAACCATACAGGACAAGTGCTGGCAGCTGACCTATCCAAAATTCTGGTTTTCTGTCCTAATAACACTGGCAAGTTCCTAAATTCCTCTCTTAAATTCTGCAAATATATCTTAAAATTTTTATTTTGAGCTACAGAAATGCTAAAAACTATTATCTGCCCAAACATTTATGGGGTCTGCATTCAGAATAAATAAGTTCCAGGTAATTTCTAAAGACTTTCAAATTATCTTCAAAAAAAATCTGAAACATTTAGGCTTTTTTAAGCACTCCTTGCTTTCTAATCACAATTAGAAAGACATTTCATTAACGAGTCCAGAAAAAAAAAGTTTTTTAGTACTCACTACTACTCTTTTTGGTCCCCAGCGTCTGGCCATCTTCAAGAGAGTTTGAGCCCACTGAGGAGCTGTCCTGACTGTCCTGGTGGGGCAGCTGGAGAAATCCTTCACTGGATTCTGAGCGGGTCGGGGTGAGGGTCAGAGACTTCAAACGCTCGCGGTTAACATCTTTCTTGGATTTTATCAGCTTCCTCATTTTCAGAGTAATCCAGTTGCCTCTTCTGTTACCAATAATACAGTGCAATATATTTACTGCATTTATAATTTACTACTTTTGTCTTCATTTTTCTTTAATTTGTATGCAAGAACACACACATGATTCTGTTCCCCTAAAGTTAAAGGGAATCTTTACTTTCAGCTGGAACAGAATAGGTAGTTCATGTTTTTAGTATGTGTTTATAACATATTCAGTAGTACCTTCTTGGGGGGGATGGCTCATAAAATTTATACTGATCCATGATCTTCTCCTCCAATTTCTCCTTCTGTCGTCTCAATTCATTTAGCTTATCACTGTAAACAGAAATGCACAGTTCAAAAATTTACACATGAAGTGAGAAGCATGTTCTTCTAGATATCTAAAAGTTGACCTTTTTATGAGGTATTTTTATATGACACTTTTCTTTCTTACTGAAAAATCAAGAGAGATACCAGTCTTACAACGAACAGTGATATATAATTGCAAAAGTTTTCAATGGCTGTTATTATATAATAGAGACAGCCTATATACATGTCTCATTAAAAATACAGTAACGTAATTGTTTAAGTGAACAGTTGTAAACTTAATCTGAGAGAGAAAAAAAATAAGGGTCTCAAAATAATAAATCTCAAAAAAACTAGGATCTTTTTCCCTTTTTTTTTTTTTTTTCTCCCCCTCAACAGAATGAAGACAAACCTTTTTTCATTAGACATTTATATCATCAACCATGAATCCAGAGGTACTGATTCTTTATAACTAAAAATATATTGTTACTAGTTTTAACTATTTGCTTTTCATATACAATGTAACTTTAAAAGAAGAAAATTTTCGTAAGGAATTCATCATTCCTATATAAACAAAAGCTGTTTTTACATATATGTAAATTAGCTTAACAGCTCTAAACACTATAATTTTATTTTTAATACTCACATGTACTGTCTTTGTTCCACATGGAAGAGATCCTTGCTTTCCATATTTTGCTCAAGTAATGTTCTATTCTGAAGCATTAATGTCTGAATTTGGTCTAGTAAATGTCTGTTTTCCTCCTCCAGATTTCCCTTAAGCTGGCTTAGCAACTGTTAAAACACATGAAACATTGCATGCATATGTATGTGAGCACATCTGACACACAGACAATGAATGAGATTAAGAGAATTTGAGCAGATCTGAAAAGGATGTGGACAGTCAGCTCAGATGAAAAACTTAACTAAATTATGACTCAATTGATAAAAGCCTCTTTGACACTTTAAGTGCTTAATACTGTCTGCCTAACACATTGGTTTCAAATTTAAAATATGAAGTTAGGAATTTTACTTTATTTCACGCTTCCTGTATCATTATGCATCAGATAACAATGGCAATGGGGAAGGGGGAGCAGTTTCATTTCATTTTTGAGATGAGCTTTAAATTTTTGTATTCATAACGTTACTACTTAACTGAATTAGACTGTACTCATTCATAATTATGACTTTTCTAAAGCTCTTACCACGAAACTATTAGATAAAAGTTACAATCAATTGGAACAAAATCTTATATTCAGAAGAGATGATATTCTTAACCTCTGTTGACAGTAACTCTAAATGTGCAAAATGAAGATGTCGAGTAAATTCGTCTTCAAATCTGCTTCATTAAATCTAAAGCAACAGAGCAACTTTCCAACATTACATGATTTTATGAAATAATTCAGTAACATCAGTCAAAAATAGTATAATTCTCACATACCTCACACTGATTATTCAGTTTGGTAAATGTAATATCAAGTTGTTGGTATTGCTCTTTGAGTTTAGAAAATTCAGCTTCTAACCGTGTTTGTTCTAGTTTGGAATTGTTCAACAATGTTTTCAAATTCTTATGATCAGTTTGTAGAACTTCATTCTCTCTCAAGAGCTGAGTATATGTATGAGTAAGCCTGGAATGAAAAGATGCCATAAAAGAATACACGCATAAAAAAGAAAAGAAAAGAAGAAGAAGAAAAAAAAAAAAAGTATTCATGACCCACATTTCCACTGAAAGATGACAATTGCACAGCTTTAGGCTACTAGTGCTGGATTGGATTTCCCATAGAGCACATAAAATCACTTCTTAGTATCACATGCTATAGGTAATGTCTTAAACCTAATTTTCCTAGGTCTGCATTTTGCTTTTTAAGTATATTAGTATTAGACATTTTGTGTTCTCAATGTTTTAAAAAATCAGATGGACAGAGCAACTAATTTTAAGATGTTCTTTTAAAAATCTTGAACAGCTAAGATATCTTGCCAACACAGACTAAGAAGTAAACGGCAATAATCCAAACTTTGCAACTATGGAGGCTCTGGATATAGACTCTTGTGCTCCACTGGCCCTTCATGGACCAACCACCTTCCTCTCTAGTGACAACACCCAGTTCCAACTAACACTCCTTACAGAGTTGCAGAGCTAAGAGATTTCATTTTGAACCTCTTCACCCTAAAATCAATTCTTATGCTTCTTCTATAGGGAGGGAGGGAGATAAGCTCAAAGTATCATGCTACATAATTATTCCCACTAGTTTCAGCTGGAGTACTCAAAAAGCAAGCTATATTTCAAGCGCAGGGGTCAAACAGGTCTTTACCTTCAACACTGCATTTCTATTCCTACTGGCATTAACCTTAGACATTAATCCTGCCCCTCTGCAATTTCATAAAGAGTAGCTTGCTCCCTCTAGAGCCCATACCCACTCTGCACAGAACTTGGCCTGGGATTCCTCTGAATGCCATGTGGAATTCAGTATTTAGTTTAGGATACTGTAATTGTCTTTTTTTTTTTTTTCCTTTTGGCTTTTCCTGTTTCATAGAAACAGAGGGGTTTCTATAACGCATAGATCTTGCACATTCTGCGATGCTTCACCAGGCACTTAGGCATTGCATCCCCATGTTTATGTTTTGATACTGTGGATGAAGGAAGCCAAACCTTACACACTTTCATCTACATGACTTTACAGAATGACTCCAGTAATGATCTACTTCCAAAACTGCAGGTACCCATTACCTCAGAGGAAACTACAAGACTCTACTAACACAAGTATCAGACTTCTGCCTTACCTGTCATTTTCATCACGAAGTCTTTTACACTCTGTTGCTACAGTTTCATGTTTTTCATTTTGCTGCAGCATCTTCTCCTGTTCTGCCTTAAGTACTTTCTCCAATTCTTCTACTTGCACTTTCTGTTTTAGCAATAGGTTGTACCTGTCAACAAATAGCTCATTTAAGTTGGCTTTTTTTTTGGGTGGGGCTGGGGGAAGGCAAACTATAAAAGAATACAGATTTTAGAACAGATCGATTTTTCAAAATTTTAACACTTTCATATCAGATTTAACATTAATTTATTCATACTATTTATAGAGATTTTTTTCCTGATAATTTTTATACATATTAATACTTACCGATCTTCTAAGTCCTTATGCTCTACCTCTAGATTTTTGTGTGCAGATTTAAGATTTCCGTGTTTTGCAATCAGAGATTCATACTCAGAAGCCTGACGTTCATGCAGGTGCTCCAGTTTTTCATGATCTTTGAGAAGCGAATCATACAATGATTTCAGATCCTCACGCTCCTTGAGTACAGATTCATTTTCATTTTCTAAAGCCGACTGCTGGATCAGCAGTTGTGCGTTCTGATTCATAAGAGATGTACTCTGTGAATTTAGGGTGGAATTTTCAACCTGCAGCCATAAACAGTTGACAAGAGTTGCAAATTAATTTCATTGACAGATTCATCAAGTGAATTTCTTTCTACTGAAAGATTTCAGGACTGTTTCATTCTTAGCAACTCAACATCTCTCTAATTATTTCATTGTCCATCATCCAAGACCAAAATTTTTTTCTTATACCTAAATATATGTTTTTATTTCAATTCATACACCCTTAAGAATATTTTTATGGTAATATTTCAAGAAAGCACTTAAGCATGTTAACACAAGAAAAGAGGGAATATCATAAAATCATAGAATCATAGAATGCTTAGGGTTGGAAGGGACCTCTAGAGATCATCTAGTCCAACCCCCCTGCATACGCAGGGACACCTGAAGCACGTGGCACAGGACTGTATCCAAGTGGGTTTTGAAGATCTCCAGAGAAGGAGACTCCACAACCTCTCTGGGCAGCCTGTTCCAGTGCTCTGAATATCAACTGATTCTTTACTTTCATGTATCTGCTTAAGCGCTATCCAGATGAGAGGTGCATTTTCTCTCCTTCCTGACAGCTCTATGACATTGGAGAAATGCATCAGCAATGATCCTCTAATTACATAAAGTAAACATGCAAAATGACTAAAATAAAAGAAACTTCCATGTCGGCAGAGATTCTTTCTGAAAGTCTTTATTGGACAGAATCTATATTGTCACCACAAAATCCTTGTTGTACCCAAAGATCCATTACAACTGAGATTTCAAACAACAGCCTGCATTTAACAGAGAGAAGGAAGTAGAGTAATAGCACCTGAAAGGAACTACACAGTATTCTCTTCCCCGAGGAACTGCCATTCACAGCTCTCTTCTGCCAACAATAACATTGCTTGCTGGCTTTGTGCATGTGTTGTGAGAGCTGAGCTGACTGAAAGTATTCTTGCATAAGTGTACAATTCCCCCCGAATTTATGTTAGTACAGTTTTAATGCCCATTAATAAATCAAAATTGGATATTTGACAGATACATTATAAGCTTTACTTGGTGTGTCTCTGAAAAGAATAAGATAATCCAATCCTTGCATTTGCTCAACAATTTAGGATAAAGTCCTTTTCATATGACCTGCATTAGGCTACTCTCCTCCTCTTTCCTATTCAAAAAACGAAGAACACAAAATACTGAGGCTTCTAATAGCCTCTGGGTATCCGTTAAGGTTAAAACAAACCCTAGTGCTCCAGTGCCTGCTGTTACTAAGGAACAAATTCTTTTCTGTTGGAACTGCAGTGTCTTTGTCATGGATGATAAAGCCGAACCTTTCACTAGCAATGAAGTAATGTCTGATGTCGAGTATGTGCTGTGAAACTTCTCAGACCAAATACCCAGTTTAATTTAGTGCAGAATTAGCAGCTACCATTTAAGGCATCCTTTCTCTGCATTTGCTTAAAAATAGTCTAGCATAGTCTACATAAACCAGTTTATGTTTTTGATTCAGTCACATTTAATCATTCTTATTTTCATGAACACATTTCACCTTCAATTTTGATTTCCTTCATTTGTTAAATTCAGAAGGACTGTGTGCAACTATCACAGAAGAAGAAATGGCTGAAGTAACCCTGTGTTTGCATCTTTGCCTCCAACTCTTACAGAAACTGAGCATTATAACGTCCTGTCCTTAAATTCCCATTCAGGGTACCACTTCTACGCCTGTTAGTGATAGAGCCTTTGTGAAGGAGAAGGTTTCCGAATGAGCTGCAGTAGTTACAGAAATAACGGAGCCCTAATGCTCCCAGTCCCCTGGAGCCTGTCATTGGCCATATGCCTTACTGAGCACAAGCCTCTAGCTATCCATGTCAATTAGGAATGCTTGGGATCCTGGTTAGCAGGGTAATCAATTTGAGAAAACCTGATACACAGAACAGTATAATTTCACCACGATGGTAATCAGTAAGAGCATAGGTATTCAACAGTCCCCTACTGAACTCCTCCTGAGAGGAAAAACAAAAACAAAACCATACAAACTGAGGAAAAGCTCTGCAGTTAGCAGGAATTTAAAACAGATTTGAGCAGTTTGCTTACATTCCTTATTTCACAATGTTCCCTTTCAAAAATGGAGTTGCTAAATAGAAGCATCAACTTGAAAAATTTCGTTGTAACATCAGCTAACACTGGATTTACTCCTCCTACTGAAAGTCCAAAGTACTCTTGTATTTTCTGGCTTCTTTAAACAGACTCCTTTAACAAAAATGAGACAATATTTCTCACTTTATCTCATTTTGCCTTCAACCTCAGCAGTTATTTAGCAACAATCATCATCACAAAGATGAAAGAATCATTTCAGTGTTCCCCAAAGTACTACAGCATAATGCTGTATAGAGGAGCAATAATTAAAAGCCCAATAATGGGGATTTGTTCATGTTTTGCTATAGAGATAACTTGCAACTTCCCTGAAGTTACAGCAGAACAGCTGAACTCTTAGGGAGGGAGAGACCCCCTTGGTAAAGCTGCCAGGTCTAACTGCATCCTGACTGTTGTCCGCAGCAGCTAAAATCACGCTGCTTGATAAGGTTCAGCACAAATCGGCAAACAAACAGGGAACCCTGTCTCACCTTCCACTGTCTCAATTTCGAGTCTCTACAGCCCATTTATTCCCCTAGGCATATCTGATAGAAGAGGCCTGTGCCATTGTGCAGTGCACAAGGCCTGTACAGTTCACAAGGCATGAGGAACTGTGTAGATACTTCTGCTTTTCTTGGCAAATGAGAATTCAAAATTCACATGTTTCCAAATTCCAGAAATACACACTCATCTGTTTAAAACCAGTGAGCCTATTACCATGCCTATGCTCAATCATTTTTAGCTATCAGACAAGATGAGATATGGTATGTGCACAAATCTTCTGTTTGGTTCACAGACTTGCCAGCCACAAAGGGGACTTCTGTATACTAAATAGATTTCAGTGTTAAAGATCTCATGTGCAGTCATGGTATAACTCGGTTCTGCTTGTCAGCAAGAGACAGGATGATAATTTCAGGCATCCAGGAAATTCGTTATTTGTTCACACATTCAAAGACTCCATCTCACTGTGTTCTATCCCCTTTCCATCATGTGGGCTTTGTATTCTCTCCTTAAGTAGTTTTGAGTCTCAGAACTCCAAAAAGTATCAGATCTAGTAGCTACAATACAGCACTTATCAGACCCATATACCTTCTACCACAGTTAAAGAAAGGATGGCACCTGCATTTTGAACATAATGGCTAGGAGACCTTGAGAGCAGTTATCTTTGCAATTTCCATGCTCACACATCATCATTTTTGCCTTTAAATTATCTGAATTAAATCATTTTTATGATAATCATATGTGTTTTTATGTACTTTCCAAAGATTTCATTTTTTTAAAAAAAAATCTGCACTTAAATAACATCTTAATTTTCCTCTATGTTTTTTACTTCTAACCATAAAAATAGAAAAATATGAAATATTTTACAGTCGCTTTACTACTATGACCTCAATTCAAGGAGGTCTGGATAGGAGACTGAATAAGAAAATCTGCTCTGCTCCTCAGTATAAACTCAAGTATTTAAATATGATAGATACAAAGAATTAAAACCAACTTCTAGAAGTGTTGTTATTGATTATTGTTATGTCTGTAATCATAAAATATTATTTGACTGCTCTTAGTACAGATGATCATGAATTGCTTTGATTTCCATGTCTGTACTATGACTATCACTATTAGCTTTAAAACATCCACTTCGAAAAAAAAATGAATTCATATTATTTTTAAAAGTAAAATAAGAAAGTATTACCTGAAGCTTGGCGTTTTGAGTTTGCAGTGTAGTATTTTGTTCCTGTAAAGAAACAGTCTGTCTTTGAAGTGCAAGAATCTGAGCCTGCAAATTACTGTTCTGTGTCTCAAGTTGCTTTAATTGTGTTTTCAGTGCTTGTTTCTCTGCATGGAGTGTAGCGTTCTATTAAAAAAAAAAAAAAAAAAAAAAGTGGGGGGAAATGTTGAGTTTCCAGTCATTTCATTAACTTTCAAGAAAACAGGAGTTCTCCAAAACAAACGAAGCAGCATGACAAACTAAGCCGTTATACTTAGGTGTCAGGATAAAGAAGGGTATTTAAAGACAGGTTCACAAAAATATACACGGCAGTACAATTCTGTAAATCACCTTAAACAAAGTAACAACACAGTGGTATTATTACAGGCCAAGATTTTTTTAAAAAAGGTTAGCCAATATTGTGCATAGGGAGAAACAGAGAAATCTCCAAAACTCGCATAAATAAGGGTTATGCGAGAGGGATTTGTTAAGTATCTTTGGAGACAGAAGGGCAAATCTAAGCTTTTTTAATGCTGCTCAAAAATTTTACAGCATCTGTCATGCAAAATCCAGCACTTTCAGAAGTTGCATTTAATTCAGGTTCTGCTCAGTCCATGAACGAGGTGTTAAATTGCATACTTTTAATAACATACTCTCATAAGTCATTCTAGAACAGATCACAGCCAATAATTAAAATCAGAGTAATATTAAAAACACATCTTACATTTCTTTCTACTTCAATTAATCTATCTTTAACTTTCAATAATTCTCGAGTAGTTTCCTGATTTTCTTTCTCCCATTTATTCACAGACTGATTTTCTTCTCCGCTTCTTGGAGGAGAATTCTGAACCATTCTTTCCTCTTCCTGTCTTTGCTTGAGGGCTTCATAGTTCTTTTTCACCTGAAATTATTCAGGACATCTTACATTAGGTCTAGAAGTTTTGTTTTTGTACTCATTCATCTCATTTTATTACATGACAATATTACTTTTCACAGAACAGGAAATCATATGAGTTATTTTACTTATACATGTGTTTTTATAATGTATTTGGGGAGATGATATGCAAACAGTGTATAGGTACTGATAGCTTAACCATAACAAACACTGACACATATGATTCAAAATCTGAATGACAAACACGAGACCAGCATTTTTTACCTTATTTTAGTGCTTTCACGTTTATCCCCCAACTTTACAATAAAATAGAACAAATAAGAATATTTATTCTAATTAACTCAGAGAGCTTTTCTAGCCAGATCAGCAAGCACAATTTACAGAGAAATTAGTGTTTTGGGCATCCCGAATATACTTCAAATAAATTATTTATCCACTTGAAACCTTCAATGACCAATGACTCAGCAGTGTTTTATATGATCATAACACCTGCCCTGTATTATTACTGTCTTAAAAAAAAATGGGTTGCACCTTTGCCCTGCTTTATATTTCAGAAAGCTAAGGGGTCTTCTCATTTCCTTCTCTTCAGACTTGATCTAACACTGCATGCCAAGCACGTTTGAAGCACAGATGCTCTGACCTCCCTGACTCTCACACATCTCTCTGCTGAGCGCCCTTGGATCCTCCCTCCCTCCTCTCTTCCGCAGCCGTTGTTCTTGAAACATTTCAGCCATTTCCCCCCAACACTGCCTGTTTTCCCATCTTTCTTACACTAAGTATCAAGCAAAGCACAGAAATAACAACAGCTGGTGTTGTTATAGGTGGGTAATTTAATTTTTATAAAAAATGTCTTTTGTCTTACTGTTTTAAGTTCCTGACGGAGTTGCTGGTTTAAATTCGTTGATTCTTCTAAACGAGCCTCCAAAGCAGCAATTTTTTCTTCTTTTATTTCAAGAGACTTCTTCAGCGTAGATTCTAACTTTGATTCCAACAGCTTGTACCTACTGATCAATGAAATGACACAGAGATAAACATTTGTATTTCCAAAATTATTTTAGGTATTTAAATTTTAAAATGTGCTGATATGTCACTTGAAAACTGACTTTAGACTGTGAGCCTTCTGCTACAAAAAAACAGTAGCCATGTAGCTCTCCCTAGTTATTCCAATAATGGCTGAACACTCACTATTATTCAAAAGCATGAAGACACTTCAATATTAACATCCACAAAACTTTAGGAGTCTCAGATGAAATGCAGATGAAGACATCAGTTTACATTTGAACAAAATGTTAATTTTCATCTGTTGCACTATTCAAACCTAAACGAATTAAACACGTTAGAGATGCAAAAAGCCACATGAGCCGCCACATCAGGCCTACAACAGCAGGCAGGGTGCTGCCTTGCAAGGGTGGCGGAGGGCGCAGGGCGCGAGCGGTTGCACAGGACTTGTCCGTCTGGATCCACTCCAGTCACTCAAGCAGGGACCTGAGCTAAATTCGGATGTGAAGTATTTGGAGAGCAAGATTTTCATCAGTTCCCATTTCCTGCCTGCTCCCAACCAAGAGGCCTTAGGGAAGAAGGGACACAGCACTGTGCAGGTGCATACTCGTTTGATGTATAAATGTGTGGATTGCTCATGCTCACTCAGCCCAGCTGCTGCTATTTTAATACTGCTACCAATCCTGTTTCATAAAGCTTCCAGATTTTACCATATCTACAATATTATAGAGAATGCCCCTCAAAAATCCAAACCACTTCTTTTGGAGTGAAGCAGTCAGATATAGAGTACATTAGAGTATATGGGTTTAGAAAAGCATCCTCTGGAAATGTCAGTGCAGGATATTCTAGAGAACTATTAGCCTTTTTAGGAAATACTGAAAGAAACAGTCATTAATCATTTTTAAACGGCACAGTCACTGTACATGTGTTCAGAACCTGGAAAGCATTCCACTTTTCCAGAATAGGCGAAAATAGAATAAATCATAAATATTCCCTTTTTCATCTGACCACTGAAGAATTTGTCAGCTCTGTAAAAAGATCACACGGCAAGAGATTCCTGAGCAGACAACAGCATTAGATCTTGTCAGGAATTGGAGCAGAATATCAAGAGTAGAAGAATTATTAGTAAAAAGCTGTCCAAAAAGATCTCATAGTGGGATGAGATGCTGTGGTATGACAAAATTAATAGAGACTTAAGAACAGGCAGTCCATAGCCAATATATGAGTATGTAACATTTTATCTTCTTGAGCTGAAGCATACGTTCAGCTGCAAGTTTCTGTCACTGAAAGTTATACAATTATGCACCAAAAAAAGAAAAAGACTAAGAGCAGAGACCAATCTCCATTTTCTTTTCCAATACGTCATAATGAAGCATGTTACAAATTGAGTATTTCAGATTGGGGCATCCAATTCCATAGATTCTGTTTTTAAAGAATTCAACAACCATTTTAAAGGTACAACATAAAATGGAGAACTTCAAGGCTACTGCATAACATGTAGTCAGTTTAGGACCCAAAAGAAAGATTTTGAAATGCTGCCAAGAATGCTTAACAAAAACACAAGCACTCTCCAGTCGGGGGAGAGAAGTTGTGCAGCTTCAATTTCTTGCACCAAAAATGAGAGATGCAGACAGAAAATACACTGAAAAGTAGTTTTGGTCATAATCAATCTAATTTTCTAGAGATCTATACTAATGCCTTATCTAGATAACAATACAAAGCAAATAAACTAGATAATTTTTGGATGGAGGAAGAAGCTGAGAGTAACAGAAAGGCAAGACAGTTAAAAGTATATCGTTTCAAATAAACCAACCTTTTCATTTTGAAAACGGGTATTGTGCCATTCACAATTCCCCAGTTCAACATGTAGTTATTAAGGACGGGTCTGCGTTCTGGTTTGAGAAGCTCAAAGCAGTTGGGTAGCCCAAGTTCCTCCAAAGCATGAACTATGTGGCGATTGGCCTGAGCTCAGAGGTAGGCTTCAGAAAAGGTTCTGGGAAGCTTCTCCTTCTGGGAAGGAGATCAAGCTTCATCTCCTCCCAGACCACCTTGAATGGACACACTGCACCCTGCCTGATACTCAAAAATCTCACACCACCGAATACCCATCTGCCTTTGAGGAGCTTTCCTATGATTAAGGCTAGACAGTCAAGATTGCCACCCAGTCTGTTCGTTGTGCACCTGTAGAGAACCGAGCACAAGCTGCTCTCACACCACTGCAGCTGAGCAGCACCAAATTATATATAGGGATCTATGGCCAGCAGGAGACGTGCACCAAGCCAAGCACCAGTCAACAAGCATAAGACTGCTTTAGCCTGCTCCTTGGTCTGTGCTTCTAATATGCAATAAATACACTGCAAAATATCTGCACTGCCTCCTTAAAAAAGGATTATCAAGTAGAAGAGCAGGAAGGAGAGGAGGTAGAAAAGACTGAAAAGTACTGTTTTGTGAGAGTACTTCCCCCACTTCGCTAACCTGGAAGCAAAGAAAGGAACGGAACAGGTCATGACAGGGGACAGAAGTCTGCTGAAAACTCATTTACAGATAATTCAGTGAAACTTGGATAAAAATCTGAATTCTACAGACACACACAAGTCCGAATTGTTGTCTGAAATTTATATATCCAATAACACCATTCTGTAAATTGCAAGGAAAATACTAGTATCATTTAACACAAGGACATAATTAATACAGTGACCCAAACAAGCTAACCTAGGGGACACAAACTTGCAATATCTGAATCTATAGAGAGATATGATCACTTCTAAAGGATGTCTGTCTTTTCCACTGTCTGGAAAGTAAAAGTAGATTCATAAACTTTTCCACATAGTGTCACTTCTCAAAGTGTACTTGCAAGATAGTATTTTTCTTTTGCAGGGACACTCATCTCTAGTATTAGAAATCACTACTTAGAACATTGTTGCTCAATCAGGACTTCTTCTAGGAGGTGAAAGGTTCAACTCTTTCATCTCAAGGATTGATTCTTCTTTATATGGTATTCTAACCAGAGGACAACCCAAACTCATACTACGCACTGAATGCTACACTGCTAGTTTTTACTCAGCAGAAATTACAGAAGTCAAGGTTCTGAGAACATCTCTTGACAGAGGAACTCATCTGTGCACTGGAAATGCAGATGAAAGTGGAAAACAAGAGGTGGCAAACGACTCTGCACACAGGATTCTGGCCCCGTGCCAGTAGCAGAGCACTGGCATTAAGAATGGAAAACTGAAGAAGAAAATATAATCTGGTTTCTTTTTGATACAGAAGGCCCCCAAATCAGGTTACACATTCATGATCTGTGATTATGATTGATTGTCTTTTTTTTTTTTTTTTTTTAAAATACTAATGACAATGAATAGCATCATGAGAAAAAAAACTGGCACCAGGCCCATACTAGCCCTGTTTTCCTGTCACACATTTTCCCTAAATCCCCTCAGGGTAACATACAACACAACACAGAGTAGAGGAAACAGATGTCAGGATAGCAGCTGCTTTATACTGGCAGATGTAGCAGAGTGATGGAGACAGTACGAAGTTTCAGAGAAGCTTGAGCATTGGTTACTTCTCAGACAGTGTTAAGTGGCAAGGTAAGCAGAGTTTCTTGATAGAAAAATTAGAAGGAAGTAATTCTTAAGCAGTGTGAGAGTTTGAGCTACCCTTTCACAGATCAAAAGCATAAGAAATCCAAAATTTCTATCAGTTAAGTAGCCAAAAAAAGCCAAGAAAACCCACTTGGGCCTATTATCTTTTATTGCTATTTCTCCTGCTGCTAACTAAAAATCAAAAATTTTATTTATACATAAAGAATAACTATTGTCAGACTTCAAGAGGCTTCTTAGCAACAAAAACAGGAAATCACTTCCACAGACTGAATGTAAGGAGATATTAACTACCTTATTCATTTTTAAGAGCAGCTAGTACCATTCCAAATCTATCACTGTTACTATACACTTAAGAGCACATACAAAAAAGTCTGTAAAATCATTTTACCATTCTGATTGAGACCTATTTCTATGCTGCTCCATGCCTGCCTTGTCCATTCTTACCTGTCATCACTGCTCTGTTCGTCATGCAAAAGACGCTCTTTATTTAAGCCTATTTTTTCGAGTTCATGGGCAAGTTTTTCTAGATCATTGTTCATTTGTTGGGCCTTCAGTTTTTCATTCACCAAATCCTTGTACATACAAAAAAATACAGTTAGCAATATAATACAGAGTCATGCAGTCATCATTCTAGAAGTGCCTAGCCTTGTCTTTATGACTAGCTACATTACTAGCTCAAATTACCCATTAATGTTATTTCTCCCTTCCAACCGTCAGCTTCCAGTTATATTAGACGTTACACTCTAACTACACGTACAATTCCATCTCAGTTGCTTGCTCTCTTCTAGAGCTTCCATTTCAAATCTGGTTTAACATTAGTTGAGGGAAAGTTTCAGTCTGTGCCATATTCATTTAATAAAGGCATATCTGAACTCCATGACACTCTACGAGCAGCTCTAGAGGTTTAAACACAGTACCATTGTATTTCGCTACTGAGATTATTCTTTGACTATTTTTGACTACGGTATAACTCTTCCCCTAGTGTATCCGTTAAAGATGCTAACGGTATACAATTTACAAACTTCCCCCCCCATCACTCTTTCTCTACATCACAAATTAAGACAAAACACAGGAACTAATTTCTACTTACCTCTCGTAAGGTGACAAGAGTTTTCTTATCAATGGTAGCTCTTTTCACAAGTTCTTTATTTTCCTTTTCCAGTTCTTTCAGACGTATACATGACTCCTTATATACAACTATTTCTTTAAATAGAGATTTATTTTCCTTTTCCAGATTACTAATTTTTATATTGTTTTCTTCTAAAGTACTGTCTTTAATCTCTGCTTGCTGTCGAAGCCTTTTATTTTCCTTTTCTAGCTGTTTCTTATCTTTCTCCAGTTGGGAAGTCTCTTGTTCTAACAACTTATTTTCCTTTTCCAACTGCTCTAGGCGCTTACTAGAGATTTTAAATTCTTCTAAGTTCTTTTGCAGAGTCTGATTTTCAGACTCTAAATCTTGTAATTCACTTTCTAACTGCTGAATCTTCTTGTTACTGTTTTCTAGAGCTTTCTGTAGCCTTTGGTTTTCTGTGTCTAGACCTTGGTAGCTGACTTCTAAACGTTCAGTTTTCTTAAAAGAGGCTTTCATGAGTTCTAGGCTTTTTTTCAGTTGCTCCTTTTCACTTTCCAGTTCTTTATTTTCTAGTTGCAATTGTGCCACTTTAATGCTGCTACACTTCAAAGACTCAATTGTTCTTCTTAATTCTAAATTTTCTTCATCAAGTTGTGAATTCTCCTTTTCTAAGGACTCTAATTGAAATGTGAGATTTTTTAGACTATCCAAAGTTTTTTTCAGCTTTCTGTTTTCCATTTCCAGACTGGAGTTTTCTTGTTCTAAGGCCTCTATCTTCTCACAAGTAATTTTTAAATTGGTGATTTTTTTCTGTAATAATTCGTTTTCTTTCTCCAGATGATGCAACTCATTCTCAAGTTCTTCTGCTCTTTCTCCTTTCTCCTTATAGTGCTCCAGTTCTTTCCTGACTTGTTTTTTTTCAAATTCAATCTTATTTAACTTACTACTGGTCTCCTTAATAGACTCATGAAGAATTTTATTCTCTTTTTCAATTTCTTTTACTCTTGCTTCAGCACTGATTTGGGAACGTTGTCTCAGGGAAGCTACCGTTTGATTCAAATGTTCATTTTCTTGTTCTAATAGCCTAATCTAATTTTGGAGAGAAAAAAAAAAAAGTGTTGTTAGTATGTTTAGTACCATGCTAAGAAATATTTTTTCCATATCCAAACTGAAAGTTATAGAGATAATAAAAATGGTATTTCCTGTTTAAGTTTTTAAATTTTTATTTATTCATTTTCAAATCTATTACTCTACTGATATTTATTTGCAGTGTTACTAAGACTATGTATGTGAAGAGGCAACAGTTTACAATAAAACGCAATCCTGTGCCCCGTGCTCTAGGTGCAGGGGGTTGGACTAGATGATCTCCAAAGGTCCCTTCCAACCTTAACAATTCTGTGATTCTATGAAACCAACAATCAAGCGTTATCTTCAAATATCTTTCTCTTAAATAACAAAACAAGGAAAAATAATATAATGCAAAACAAAGCACTATTCCTTTGTTAGCTTCATTTCACTTCAGTTGCTTTTATCCCGGTTTAACCTACTTTTCTTACACATCAGTCATTACAAGAGACATATCTACCAGAAACAGTCATAAGGCATAAAGATGGTAATTGCAGTCAAGGCTAAACCAAACTTGAGAAAGAAATGCAGAGGACATAAAAGTGCCTTTATTTTATTTAGGAGCATAGAGTTGATATTTGAATACAAGGAAATTCTGATCACAGTCAATGGCATTTTAGGAAAAAATGCATCAATTCTATACCAATTTTTCAACAAAATAAAAGTTGTTATCATGCTCCAAAAGAGTCTCCGCAAAGAGTAAATCATTGCTATGACTGAACTATTTTCTTAAGGAACATATTCTCCTATTTACTTTCAGGATAAAAGCAGCCTGTGCATCTGCATTTCTTGATTTTTTAAATGGCTCCAACCCAGTGGAAATTACTAGTGGATATATAGCAGATCACAAAAAAACAGAAAAACATTTAGATCAATATTTAATAATACATAAATAAGATAACATAAGGGATGTTTTAACAACATTTGAGAAGACTGAAAGCAGTAGAAGAAAGGAAAACAGACTGAGGAAAAATGCCATATGACTTCTCTCATACTTAAGTTTGTGTGGAGGCATTAATTATGGAATACAGGGGTTTGTTCCCAGCAATACCAAAGTATTCTAAAACGATTAATGACAGGCTCTTATGACACACACAATTTTTGCAACACTTGTACAACACAATTAACATGCCTTTAGCAAACTATGTTACTATTTTTTAGTATGTTACTGGACGTGCACAATTACTTTCCATATCTCTGTTTCTATAACCCTAGCAAAATGATATCTCCTGCAGTTTTTGACAAAATTAAATATTGTCTTTTTTTGTTCAGTTTATATGTCTGATATTTTCTCATTTAATAAGGATTTTAAAAGTATAGTATCCTGTATTCTAAAGGAGTGTGCCCCTAAGTTTTATATTAAACCAAATAAAGAGAAATCTCATCAAGAAGCATCAAAACAATTTATAACAATTACAATACTAATTTTGAAAAATGTAATTCCTAAAGATAGTATTTCCAAATGTTTCCAGAACTCCTTTCCTACTGGCTGCCCTTCCACAGGTCCTCTAAATTACTCTGCAAAGAGCTGTGGAACATCTCTGCACTGATTAGATTCCCTCTTCTCAGGCATAGCCATAATTTTTCACTAAGAAGCAGAAGCCAGTTTCTGGTGTCTAAAAATAGTTTCTGCCATCTACCTTCAAGTCACAGAAAGGAACTACCCTAGTGCATGGAGCTTTACAGACATGGCTGCAATGCTTCCTGCCCCGATGCTCAAGAAGGCAGGTGACACAGGAGCGAGCTGGCAGCGGAGCAAATGCTGCTGCTCACTAGGCCCCTTCAAGGGACGGGCTGCTGCGGTTCTCAACGGAGCTCAAGAGTGTTTGGCCCACACCAACTTTTCTGCTTTAGCAGAACAAATCCCTCTAAGCAACTAAAGCATGAGCACGGCCCACAAAAGCCCAGGAAGTATAATAAAAATTGAAATGTAAGAAAATACCAGAAAATCCTAAAACTAACCCTGAAGCCTTAGCTAAAAATGAGCCAATTCTCACATGCTGCAGATCTTAGATAAGCCATTTGCTGCATGCATTCTCTTCAGGCAAATCCGTTACACTCATAATCTCTTTATGCCTATTAAGAAGTACAAAAGGAGAACAGTGAAACACAAAATTTGACTTTTGATTTTGCTACTCACTTGCCGCTCTGAATTTTCTCGCAGCGCTTCAAGCGTCTTTTCAAGTTGTGCTTTCTCTTTCATTAGATCTTTAGTCAAATTTTGACTATTCTGAAGGCTTTGCTTCTCTTGGCTAATTTCATTCTCCAGCCCCTCAAGCTATGAAAAGAGAAATCAATGAAAAATGTAAAATTTAAAAATGATTACATTTTTACATTTGCAATGTAAGTTGCAAATGTAAGAGATAATATTATTTTACTTTTATAAAATTTAACAAAGCAAATTAAATGAAAGAACAAACCAGACTTTCCTATTCTGTGCGTGAAATAGCTCACCTATTCAAGGGTGAAAGTCACATCTACCAAAATTTTCTCTCTAGGTGCAGCAGAATATCTGTAATATCTATATGTGAAATCTTTTATATATAAAATTGGTCATATTTTAACTACACTAAAAAAATCCATTTTAGTGAGGTTTACACTATTCTTTCAAGTCTCTTTCATAAGGGTTGAATGTTGTTTGATCTTATTTAATGTATTCATGTACTGGTCACATCTAAGTCATAATTAGTAACTTCAAAACAACATACACATTGTATTTTTAAAGAATCATCTGCTGTGAAGTTTACATTCTATGTCAAGTCCATGGTACACATTCCTCCCTCCTGTAGAAGTCCAGACATAAATCTGACTGCACAGTGGTCAAATATTTCCATAAACAAATCCTCCAAATTAAATCTGTTCTTGCTGTTGAATACTGAGAAATTAAAAAAAACGCTTAAAAAAAATAGAATGGCATTTGTTCTTCCATGAAGTAATTTGCCAAATGGAAGTATACAAAAAGAACACCACAGTTAGCCCAAAACCTGAGTTAAAAAATTTATCTTAAAATTAGAATACTAACATTTCATCAGTCTTCTATTTGCTTCTCTATCTGACATTAAGATTTTCCCAGTTTCTTGTCCAACAGAAGAATATTTGTTTTTTGGGGATATTGAAATTTTCATTGAGGTGCAATCACACTCTACCAAATTTCTCAATAAACTGCCCAACTGTCTTAACAATTGTTTGCCAACTGGGCACCAGCAGTAGCATTTCTGCGGACACAGTCTTCATCCTGCCTCTGTGAGGTTCTGGTTAACTCTAAGAGAGGAATTTACAGCTTACTTCCAAAGAAAGCATGCCAGATAGAACACCATGTATGGAGGATCTTGGTAGAAGGATCTTCTTGATTATCACTGAAGGACCATCCAACTTGATGAGGCTGTATGTGTATCACAGAGAGGTAACTGTGACAGCCAAAGATAGCAGGGAGAGAAATTTCTTACTAGAGATATTTAGGGATTTTGTGTCAGACCACACCAGAATTTTACCTATTTGGTACATAGGTCAGTCTAACAGATCTCTCCAATTCTGCCTAGAGGACAGCAGATTTCAGCTAGTAACGGTTATCTAATATCTAAGCCCTGAAGATAACGGAATTCAGATTTGTTCAGTTTAAAGAGATGGTGTGAGAGCATCAAGGCAATACTGCTAAAAAAAAATGTCAAGAACATGTGGGATCCAAGTATCTTTGACTAAGCAGTAGTAGTAGCCTGGACACACAGAAGTCCCATCGCAGCAAACAACCAATGGTCTTTCATTTGCTTCAGAGCGTCTCGCACTAGCAATGGTTGTCTACTTTTTCCAAGATGAATAAAACCAGAGAGCATTTAACACTGGCATTTGCTATTTTCCCCGAGACATTTATTATCCATGTAACCACATAAGTTCACAGAAAAGCCAACGAGAAGTTATACAAAGCAAGACAAAAACAGTGGGTCTGGATTTTATTTTCTTGCTGGCTGATCCTCGAATAAGCATCTCTACTGCTTCATTTTTCTCCTACCTTTTATTTCTTTCCTGCACTTCAACAACCCAGCCAGTACTGTACACCAGCTCAATTGCTGAAGAAATATTTTTAAGAAATCAGAAAAAGCATGAAAATATTGAAGACAAGAACTTAAGTTCTTTTCCCCTCACTACCTCTTAGTCTAGCACTAGCTAGACTAGCATTAGTCACTAACCAATGATAAAGTTATTCTGTATGACATGAGAGGAGATCTGATCAATATGTGATTCTGTGACATACGTAGTTTCGGGAATAAAATGTTGAAAATTAGTATGGATATATCTGATTAGTTCCTTTTACTCTCTTGTTCCACAATGCCGCAGCAACACATCCCTTTTTTTTTCCCTGACTTTTAAAAGAGCATAAATTTTCTATAAACAAGGACACAGGAACAATTTTGTTGCTTATTTGAAAACTGCCTGCTATCTCTATTCACGTGCAATTAATTATTTACAAAAACAAATGAACCCAACAAATAACCTTCGAAAGTACTATAAGAAATTTTCATCTTTCATTATGTCCCCAATATTAGTGCATTGATTTTTCCCCTTGTAGCTATGAGAACTTTCTGAATAAAGCAGTCACATACATAATAAAAAGCATAATTAAAAAAGAAATAGGTCTCCTGCACAAATAAGGTTTTTTTGTTCAAACTTATAAATAACACTTATTTACAAGTGTTAGAATTATAACTTGTAAGCGAATAACACAAAACTGTGTAGACTCTAACATATGATGATGTCTACCTTTTTGCTAAGTCTTTGGTTTTCTTTCTGCATTTTCAGTATCTTTGAACTACTGCCTTCCACAGAACCTACTGCATTTTGTAGTTCTTCCACTGTTTTCAGTAAACTTTGGTTTTCCATTTCCAGCTTCAGTAATCGGCTTGATGTCAGTTCATTTACTTCATGACCAAGAGACTTCTGTGGCACTGTAGAATTAAAAAAAAAAAAAAAAAAAAAAGCACCATGAATAAATAGAACTTGCCATTGGCTGGAGTTCTCAGAGGACACACTTTGCACTGGCATACTCACAGGATTCAGAAACCTATGATGATCCCCCAGAGCCTTTCTTGTGAATACACTTTTCTCAGGGTTAATGACCCACCTCCCTTACCCAATATAAAACATTATAGAGGTTTAAAGGCCATGTCCCACTCATGCTTCAACTACAATCCAGGCCAAGATTGCTTTCCTGCAACTGAGGAAATATGTCCAAATGAATCCCTTGTATGTAGTCCTCTGTATAAGCAGAAGTACTTCATTGGAGAAATTAAATTTATGTCATGGTTCTATCTGTAAACAATTTCTCTAAAAAGCTTTAATAATTCTTCCTTAACTTATAGAACATTAAGATGAAGAGTCACAAACTGTGTTAAACAGGTAGACACTCGAATTAGTAACGCGATACTGTTCCAAGACATCAAACCTGCATTTAAGAGCAAAAGAGCCACAAGAGGCTTTTCATACAGGATGCATCTCAGGGGATATATAGGACTGAGAGGAAAAAAACAAAACAAAAAAAGAAGTGTATTATTTCTCCCATTCACAGAGCAAAAGATAGTGCAACTTTGCACGACAGGAGTTATGATTCTCTTTTAACTGTCCAGTGTTTGAGCTTTGCCCCGACTTCTAGGTAGGTCTCTTGAGCTGGCAGGTAAGAAGAATTAAAAGACTGCCCCCACCTTTGTAATTCTGCTTCAGGGAGAAAAAGAAAAAAAAATCTGCAAAGACACCAATTTTCTAGTTATCCTCTGAAGAAAGGCTCAGCAGACACCTTCCGCTGCCAGAATGCTTCCTTTACATTCTGCAACACTGGCCAGCTGAAAGAGCAAAGCACAGAGACTGCTCCAGGCCTTGGAATCTTCTGAGTTCAGTGAGGACTAGAGCCATTTGCTGCCACATCTCTAGACACAGAATCTGGGAGAAGATAAAGGAAGTACAGGGCAAAGTGCAGCAACTGGCCCTAGCAGATACTTGCTCACTAGAACATTCTCACAGTGTCTAACGCATATTTCTTATTAGAGATAAGAGAGAAAAGAAACCAAAAAAAAGACGCACACACACACACAAAAAAAAAAAAACACACACACAAGTGCACAAAACAAAACAACAGCAAAAAAAACAAAACAAAACAAAACAAAAAAAACACACACACACACACACAGAAAAGCCAGGAGAAGCCACAAATAGACAGCTATTTCACTGAACAAGCTTCAGGGAAACGAGTAGTATGACTATTCAGCAGTAGCTCAGCGCCAGGAAAAAAAAATGTATTTCATCATTTGACTTAATTGTTTTTAACAGAAATGCTATTTGACATATTTAAGTAAATCTTACTTAATTCCTCCCCACAATTCCAATTCTCATCTTTATATAAAACCAAAACAGATTTGTAAGTAGTATAATTAATGGCAGCTCTGCTGAAGAAGCTTTTTCCTTCATATTTAAACTTACAGAGAAAATTGTGTAAGCAAATGAAATATTTCATGCCAGAAGTTTGTGTAATAATAGGCAAATATACATGGTTTCACTTTTTTCAATTTATCTGAGTTTGCAAGTATTACTATGTTTTTACCTTCAGAAAGTTCAGTACTTCTGTTTATCTGTTCAAGTTCCCAGCCAAGATGCAATGATTCATCCATGCTTTGTTTCTGAGCCATTTCTAGAGTCATATTTTCCTCCATGAGTTCCTCAATCTTCTTTCTGTCCATATCACGCTCCTTAAAAAATATTTCACGTATAATTTTAGAAAAAAAAAAAGTAATGAACCTGCAAATAACCTCCTCTCATTATAACCCACGACAATGACTCTTACAATTACTCTTTTTCCAAGTTCCCCCTTCCCAGAATAAAGAGAAACCATGCATAGATGGTATGTAGGGCTTAACAGCACACATATCATTAAAAAAATAGAATAGACACACAGAAGCAGAATTTCACCTTCTCTAGAATACTGCAAGACTACTTTAATTTAGAAAAAGTAACAATAAGAAAACAGGTTTGGGTCTCATGATGAAAGTACCTCACCTTTATTATTTATTTACCCTTCTCAAACTCCTTGCTTATTTAAGAAAAAAATCACAGCTGTAACTTTCAAAATAGTTAGAAAATGAAAGTAAGTAAGTAGTACCTCTTTAAGGAAAATCCTTATTATTTTTTTTTTTAAAAGAAGGGAGAAAGAAAAGGAAAGGAAAAAAAGCTCAAATTATGCATGCAATCACACATAATCAAATTATGTAAACTGTGATTGGATATTTTAGAATACTGACTGTTTTGAAGAAAAGATGGTTAACAGCTGAAAGCATATTGGGAAAAATTGCCTGAAAAACATGTCACTATTACCAGGATTTCAAATACTGACAACCTGCAGCTTAATTAAGTATTTAATGACAATACACTATCTTCTCATCGAAAGAATTACTAATGAGATTCTATATTCTTTATTATATTTTAAGATAGGGGATTAAAGAGTAGTACTATCTTGGAAATTTGTACTTCCCTAGGTAGAACCAAAGCTACAGCAAGAAATTGTATCCAAAAGATGTAAACAACTTGAGATATCTTCGTCCTCTCCCCCATGCCATTTTGATTAGGAGAGCTTCTGTTAATAAATATGCAAATGAAATTCAAAGCATATCGGTTATCTTTGTCATCCTCCATTTACACTTACCATCTCCATATCATGTAATTTAGCTTTTAATTGTAGATTCTCTTTTTCTAACTCATGTAATTTATCAGAACGGGCTCGGGTCCCCTCTAATTGATCTTCCAACATTGTCTTTGTTTCTAGCAACACTTGATTGTCCTCCTTTAGCTCCTGCAAGAATTAAACCAAAAGGAACCACAAAAAGGTATATTCTTATTAAAAGAAACTTTGATATTCATCATACCTAGTTTTAGAAATGTTGTTCTACTAGCATATGTTCATTTTGAAGCTATAATAGTTCTGTTTTTCACTAAAAAAAATAGCAATTTCATACAACTCTAACTTACATAAAATTTTACATAAAGGAAATGGCATTTCCACTAAAGCATTAGAAATTAATAGGCTGTTGATTAATCACAGTCAGGCTATGAACACCCTTGTAATCTGACCTTTGTCACTGAAAGACGTATTCCAAATTGTCTGAGTGCAGCTGATCAAAATACTATCATCAAAAAAAAAAAAAAAAAAAAAAAAAAACAACCTTCCATATATTTAAACTGCAGAGTTTTCTGCGTATGATTGACAGCAGCTTACATGTATTGAAAAGGTATCTAACTCATGGAAGAAAGTGTCAAGCCTAATAAGCTCAAAGGCACTTGCCACAGGTAAGACCTGCCTGAACGGAGCCTGCTGGAGGCAGGCAGAGCATGACAGGAAAGCAGCAGTCCTGAGCTTTCTCTAAGCACCTTGCATTGGTTGGTGTCATAGGCAGAAGACCAGTGTAGATGTGCCTTTCATTCTGTAGTTTATTTTACTACCAGGTAGACCACCCTAGTCTTTATGTTGTAGGAAATGGAGAATATTTTTCTACAGGCTATATTGAGGCTTATGGGCAACTGGGTAGAGGGACTTAAATGCTCCATCAGGCTCCTCTGTGTTAAAAGCTCAACAGCATGCTCCAGAAGACAATCATATTCAAAAGGCCTAAAACAGCTTTAATTTATGAATACAGAGGGCTGCTTTTAAAAAATTCTTTAATGGCACCCAATGAAGGTAATACATGAAAAAATATCATTGGTAATTTTACATAACAGACATAACTTTTAAAATTTCTGCATGTATTCAGCTATAAAATTTGGAAAAACAAAATCATTGAAGTATCATATAAGTATTTATTCTTGATATTGCTCCATGCACAATTACTATGTTAATTTATAACTATTATTATTATGGAGCAAAGCCAATTAATTAACATCTGTCTCTATTCAAGTATGTTTGAATATAGAGTAATTTACAGTGTATAAAATATGTAAACAAAAGTTTAACTTTTTAAAAAAAAAAAAAAAAAACCTATGAAAGTCAAATTTACACATTCTGATGAATAAATATTTCTAGTCAACGCTGTCAAGCCCTCCCATAGACACCTTTCTTCTTAACAGCCTGACTTTTTTCAGGTAAGAGAACAAGATCAGAGTTAAAGCACAGCTACGCAGCAGTTTCAGGAAGAAAAATATATATATATATATCTAGAGGTTACCACAGAGTGTTGAGATGCTGCTGATGACTTGCTATACCAAAATGTGCTATACCAGAAGGAATCCTTTCTCTTTATTCGGAACTGGCAAGGCTTAACTGGAGTATGAAACCCAATTTCTGGGATTCTTTATTGCAAGAAAAACATAAATTAAGTCAAAACAAACACCCTGCAAGGCAGAATGATAGTGGACACAACAGCACAAAGACTGGAGAAGAGGACCTATCACAGGTCACAGACTTCAGAGGAGTAAAAGGCTGCTACATAAAGACTGAATACACTTCATCATTGAGCTCTCCAAGAAGAGAGCACTCTGCCCAATGCTCTTTAAGAGCGCTGTGGCTATAGCTCACCTTGCCTAAAGCAGAAGAACTGAATACGGTCCTGAGAGTCCACCCAGCCCTATGATTCTATGATGGAATTATGTAAAATTACATCCTGCAAAGGTGCATCAGATTTTACCCAAGATCTTGCCTGCTTTTTGAACCATTTTTAGTTCCAAGAAAGGCTATTAACAGCATCTCAATGCTTAAATCTAAGCAACAATACTTTTTTCCAATAAGTGTTAATTTAAATTTGAGTCCTACCTATTTTTCTAGGATTTATTTTGAAATGCTGACCTTGAAAATGTTTTAACTTTTGTTAGTTTTGACTATCAAAATTAATTATTTCATATAAAAACTCTGCCTCAGCATTTGCCTGACATTTTCCATTTACAGACAGAATGATGGCCTAATAATATATTTGAAGTTGACTTTTTTCTTTTAAAGAAAAAAAAACTCTTAAAAAAAAAAAAAAGGACTGTTTACAGGACTGTAAACAACTACTGTCTGGTGACACGGCCACTGCCTTTTTTTTTTTTAAAGTACATTTTTAAGAATGTTTTATGGAATTCCATCTCATACTAATTTGGCATTAATTGTGCTCTCATTTCCTCAAGGCTTAGAAAATTGTCCTCTTTTACGACACAAAAAAGGGACAGAAATTATTCCATGTATATTTTTAAATAACTCTCCCTTTGTGTTTCTCAATACATAGAATCCTAGATCCTGAGTCTGCTACTGCTCTCCCCAGCTTGGAGCTATGGAGAATCTTGCTCACTTCAAATGAAACTCAACGCAGAGATGCATATTCAAGGCAAAGACTTCCACCTGAAAACTGTAATTTATCACTATCATGTATCTAATAGCAAGAAGTTATTAACAGTTTTTGTGTCCTAATGTTTATCATAATCACTTTGAAAAAACAATAGCAAACAAAAATACATGTAATTTGTAATTATTTCCTTAATATACCTCCACTCTGGCTTTGTAGAATTCAATATCATGTAGTCTCTCTTTATATCGGCTGACTTCACTTTCAAGCTTGTCAACTCGAATTGCCTTCTCACGAAGAGCATCCAACTCATCTCTATACACTCTGGCAGACCGGGCATCTGATAGTAAATTCATATTCTAGAAAAAAGAAAAATACAAAAATAGTGGATTGTATGATCACTTTTTTCCTCCATGCTGGTACAAATATAGATCCCTCAACTCTCCCACAAAGATCCAAGTTTTCTAGCACTGCTGTGGTCACAAAAACATGAATATGCACTCCAGAAATATCTCAGGACTTCAATAATTGTTTCACTGATCCAACCTCCATCTTTTCAACATCACTCTGCATTTCTGCCTCAGCAGCATGTAAGCACAGAGTAGGTTTTATTTTTAAGGTAACCATATTAAGAACTCATGTAAAAACTTTAAACAGAGCAATGAACTTTTATATTGATAATAAGTTATAATGGTGAAAGTGTTTCCTGAATTAGGTTTATTCAAGCATCTGCCCCTAACTATTTAATCTGAACACAATAAAAACGTTGATGGGATAAAAACTAGCTGCAACATGCAAAGCTTTACAGTTTCATAAAGGGAGGAACATTTCAAGTTTTGAGAAATGTACAGTTTTTCTCTATGAACGAGTTAGTTAACATTACTCCTTAAGTCCTTATAACAAAGCAGTCACAACTTATTCTGGGTGAGCTCCATAAAAGGAAAAACAATTGCTATGAAGGAGCCACCGGCAAGAAAAAAAAAAGGACAATACCTGCTGAAGAAAAATACAGCCCTTCCATTCCTTTAAATTCTTTTAAAATCCTTTTAAATCAAGGGTAATGCAGAAAGATAACATAGAGTTAATTTTGGGAAGGGTAAAGAAAGAGTCATTTAAAGGCTGAGCCCAGATGATGTTTTTCTAAGATATCTGACTTGGCTTTGTGCAAGGTCCATACACTGCCGTCCATTTCTCTGCAGATCACAGTAAGAACAGCAGATTTCTTTGACATAAAATATTCTCAAGTGACCCTCAATGACTTCATACACTGGCAACCAACGAACAAATTCACAAAAATTCACCAGACCCATACCTCTTGCTGAAGTTTCTTTAACTCAGCTTCCATTTGTTCAAGTTCTTGCTTACAGTCAAGCAACTGCTCAGTCTTTTCCTCACTTAAAAAAGGAAACACAAAGTTAAACATGGCTACAAAACTGTATTACCTCCTCATGTGGCTGTAACAGAAAAAGAGATTTCTGAATATTTCCTTACTGAATCCAAAACCTCATGAACATATAAGCATGAAAATTAGGTATGCCATTATGTTTGTAAGTATTTTTTTAGGTTTTGATCTAAACCTAATCTTTCAATTTAGTCAAGTTTTTATTAGCCATTTAACTGTCCCACTTTTGCAGAACAGAAAGCATTATGTTGTTATTGGGTCTAAAAACAGACTTGACACAGATGTGTAATGCAAAAATCACATTACAAAGTAAATGCTGAATATATTTTTAAAAACTTACATGGCACCACTAGACAACAGTCACTGACAAATCCTGTTATAGATCATGAAAAAATAAACTAAAAATCATGTTCATACTTTACATTTTTTCTCTTTTTTTCTTTGCAGAGAAGAACTAAGGTTTTAAAGGTACTTTTACTCAAAAGGCAGTGCTGCTTAGTAAACCAATGTTATGAAATGCAGCCTCTTAATTAATGAATTTTGATAATATGGATACAATGGCCTATTCTACTCTGAATAAAAACCAATTTAACAGAATATTACAATTCTTAGTGGACTTGTTTTTGTATCCTTCTAACTAACATCTATTTCTAAATGCTCAGAAAAAATGAATTATTTACGCAATGAGCAGGTCCTAGAGAAAAATGTCATTCCCTCAAAGTGGCAGCATATCTAATGTTTAAAATTCAATTCCACATCAAAGCAAAAAATATTCACTGATAAAAAGTGCCATACAAGATTATATAGCTAAAAGTTGTACAGCATACTCAGATATATTACTATATTATTAAATAAATTTGGAATTAAAATATAAAATGAAACAGAAGTGGCTAAAGTGGAAAATAAAGAGAATTTAATGCATTGAGATGTTTAACATAATTAAAAGTAATCATAATGGGGGAAAAATACATTTGCTTTAGGCAAAGCTAGAACACTATTGTTTTTAAATATGAGCCAATCTCACAATAAATGACCTATCTGCAACCGTACACTGTTTCAGTAAGACCTCTCACAGGTCCAGAACGGATGTCACTTATTCCTCTATGCTTAGAAACCACTCAGAAATACAAATTTATTCCCTATTATGTCAGATTACTATGATTTTCTATTAATATTCATATTCCTATAATATGGTTCTACATAGAAACCAGTAAGACTTAATAAAAAGAATTAGGTATGCAGCTTCCATTCCTGGAGGTACTGTATTACATTCCTCAAATCACAGTTTTCATCCAGGAAAAATAATCTTTACAAATGTTTAAAAAAAAAAAAAAAAAACACCACTATTAACCACAGTACATATTAAGCCAAATCTAAAGATTCACTGCCAAGTAGTAGATTACAAACCTATTTAAGCTGTTTCCTACCTTGGAATGAATCTAGAATTGCATTTATAAAACACATAGCGTATTTTATATCAAATGCTATAACCAGAAGTTAATTTAGCAAAGTCTATCTTAAATAGACTGCTATGCCTAAAGGAAATTTATTTAGGAATTGAATTCAAAAAGAGTGCAAAATGTGAAATGTTCTGAGCCATCACTGCTGCCCTAATTGCATGCTTCAGCTTCAGACTAGAAAGGATTGCATTAAATTATACAGAACATACCAGTGTTCACTGTTTAGGCTATCTATTAGCTGTCAATCAAAGTAATAACAGCAATTTTTTCACTAATTTTCTTGGTGCAGCTGTTTATAGAATATCCTGGGCGGGCTCATTTCAGCAGACACATAATAATACAGACATCAGAAAAAGCAAGCCCCATCTTTTTGTCCTCTATTCTTCATAAATACCAAGATGCAGCGGGGGAAGGGGATTCATCAAGTAAATACCAGATACTCAATCCATCCAGCTACCGATGATCTGATCGGCAAACTCTGATAAAGGCACACCGGGAAGCTGAGGATTGCGACTTAGGCTACCTGCAACTCATAATTTAATTTTACACCTCCTAATTCTGCTCCACTGAAATTTTTGGTTATCAGATGCAAGTTACTTAGTGTACCTATTGAATCTCTTAAAATTTAATATCTGTTACTTTAGTTCAAAGTGTAGACTTCACTCTGCTAAAACAACATTAGGCTTTGCTATAGGGAGAATCAGATTTTCTCATATTTTTTCCTTTAAATAACTCTCTACCACCACTCAAGAGTTGTTCCTAGACTATAGTGATAGATAATCTAAGTACTCACTGACAAAAGTAGTTACTGAATTAGTTTTCTTCATTGAACAGAAGAGAAAAAAATGGAAACAATTTTTTTTTAAAACCCATTTTTCAAGAGACTTGAATTAGATGGAGGGCAATATTATCTTTAGCTAAGGGGTCACCACTAGGGGGAGGAGACAGTAGCTCCTATCTGGATAAACTGGAAATCATAATAAAACACATCAAATTCAACCAATGAAATTTATTCGCTCCCCAAATTACCTTTAGTCCTAAATAACCACCCCACCAGTAAAACTGAAGCTTGTTTCATGCATCCAGGTTGGAATTCCTTGCTGTAGCCATGTTTGCACATGAGTTTACAAGCGAGTCAGGAGGTTTGGCAGAATTATGTAATTTTCTGTGTAGCCTGGCATGGGAGAAGTGGAACACTATGGAGGGGCATGAGCAAGCAAATGCCATGCAGCTAAAGAATCTTCTGTGCAGAAAGAAATGAAGAGATGTGGGACTGGAAATTTTTGTGGTGTGCAAGTTCCTCCTATTTGAAGCGCAGCACAGACTGTGAATAAACCATAAATGATAATTTCCAACAAAAACAGGTAACTGAATTGCAGTGCAGACAAAGAATCATTACCATACTGTCTCCTTCCAAAAAAAGTGAGTTTGCCCCAAGTCCTAAATCAGTTGGGATACAGCTCTACCTGCCTATCTCTTGCAATAACATAACAACTTCTATACAGTATATGTTCAACCCCATATACCGTGATATATTCAGCATATCCGCACTACAACAGTACCAGCACTATAGTGCAATACGTTGAGCATGTCACACTATAATTGCCTCAACTGCAAAGCCATTAGAAACATATACAAATATTTATAAACCTTTATCAGGCATGCATTACTGATAAAAAACAATGTAAGAAGACAAAGACCTTGCCCCAAAACAGGGGGCATCATATTGTCCGTAGATTTTTTTTTTTTTTTTAAATGGGCAACATTACATTAGACTAGCTGTGAAACATTTTTGAGGTACAGATGACTTATGTAAAACAATGAGCCCATTAACATGCAAAATCTTAATATTGCTCAAGCACATTTAATCAGAAAGTTTCAGAGGACAAAACTGCAACAGCATACTTCACTGATTGTTATTATGTTTGCATTAAAACTATAACAGAATTCTTAATTTCTATTAAGGCAACAAACAAATAACAGTATCTCTTTCCACACTGGTCCATAAAAATGCTTACATACTACAAACAGGCTTCCCAAAATGCGGTAACTATAAAAAGGTATATGAAATTGTAATTTAGCATCTGAAAACGTATAGCTTTCTTACAGATTGCTATTATTGTTCAACATAACCAGAATTTGAAATCCCTTCAACTGTCAACACACTTTTGCAACCCAGGCATACTCACAGCTCTTGCCTAAGCCTTCTTATTTTTGCCTTGGCATCTGCTAGTTCTACTGACAGGTGCTGTCTGCTCTCGGTACGTTTCATGCCAGGAGATCCACAAGGTGATTGTGCTGCTGATGCATGAGGTAGAAAACGGAGACAGTCCCGTTCCTCCGAGAGCTCTATGATAGTCTAAGAAATTTAAACAAAGAGCCCAACCAACGGTGTAATTGCATTTGGAGAGCAATTTATATGTCAGAAACAATTACCATTCCCAGCCTTAATAAGTCAAAGCCTAAAACGATACAAGAAATAGTAATAAAAGTTTGTGGCAAAAATAGAAGCCAGAAGGTCCTCTATACCTGAACATGTCTTAAACACAACTATTTAAGATAGTTGTGTTAGTCTTCAACTGGTCAAATCTACATCCACACTTACAGGTTTTCAAAAGAGATTCCTGTACAACTGCTTTGATAAAGGTGCAAGTCTGAGGTCACCAATATGATTCACAACCTGCCGCTCTTTAATTTAAACACATTCTCTCTCTCTTGATTCTCACACCGTAGCAATGATTGTGCCTGGTGATAAGCTTGTAAAACCTCCTCTCCCTGATAGGGATTCTGCTCCATTTCACTCACAGCTCTATAATATAGCTATAGTGTAGTTATTATATACTACACTCTCAGTGACTAGCCTTCAAACTGCACTTTACTGTTCAGAAGTATGGATGAATGCCAGTTAAAAGTTGTTTCAGGTTCTGATGATATGAAAAAGACAATCTCTCATTATCTCTGCTATTTATTCACAGTATTCAACTGCATCCCGAATTAAATTTGTAACTACTTAAAATAACTTTGCAGTAATGACAAGTTTTTTGCTGAAATTGTTAATAGAACATACCTTAACTATTAGTTCTAAAAGTGATAAGGCTATCATTTTTTAAAATGCTATCTTCTATTTCTGTTAAGTAACATTCTCTTAAATCACATCCATACCTCCAAGTGCTCATCTCTTTCATCTATAAGTCTTTTTAAATGTAATGCCATATTTTTCAAGAGAGGCTCAACATATTCTTGTGTCAGTACACTAACATCCATCCACTGCAGATCAAACACATTTTCCTGATTATGAGTTACCTATATAGAACCAAATGGAAGAAAAAAAAAATCAGCCTTTCCAAATTATGAGAGTAGGAAAAAGTAAAGAAAATAAAGTGGAAACTCTATGGTTTAAATTCACTAGAAAATGAATGATAATTTACAACTGCATATAGCTTCTTGTCAATCTACCTGAAAAATACTGCCTTTCATACCAGGCAAAAAGAAAGCAAAATGTAACTATGACATAATTTATAACACTTATTTCATGTACGAGATTTCAATTATATTTTATAAATAATTTTGCATGAGTAATTTTCACTGTAATACTAAGAAATTCTTTACCAAGAACAACATATTAATTCCTGCTATTGTTTTGACAATCTTACTGAACAAAACTCAAATCACTGAAAAAGCTACAGCAAACAAACACTGGATATACAAATCACACTCTGATTTACTTTCTTTTGACCACACACAATTAACTTGTCAACAATATTTCACTGTAACAAAACGAACATTATAAGAATACAAAAATAGTAATATACCTCTTGAATATGGGCTGCAACAGCTGCTCTTGTGTCAAAATCCAAGCCTTGAATTCTTTCAATAATTTCTTCCTTTTTCTGACACTAAAATATATACATATATACATATATAAAATAATAAAAGTGTTTTACTTCCTAATTCTGCAAGATATAGAAGATGACCCTGAAAGCTAAATTAGTATGACATTTTCAAGTGATTTAACAACAGGAATTTAATTGTTTTTTTTTTAAAAAAAATCTTGCCATCATTTCAATAACTATTTTTGATATCAGTTTGTTAATGTGGAAAGTTGTTACAATTGCAGTAACTTGTTATAAACATTTAATTGTCAACAAAAATATTGGATAATAGCTCAGTAATGTAATAACTATAAATTTTTGTTCTTATTTTTGAAAAATGACTTCCATAGACTTTTCTTCAGTGTCCTCCTCCGGTATTCAAGTTGCTTCTACATTTTTAAGAGCGTATGACTGAACTATTTTTTCGACTTGAATGGCTGAATGATACAAACTTTCCTAATAATACTTTGTTAGAAAACAGTTTACTGAAGGCAGATCACCGTAGTATAAAAACTCAGGTGTTAAACAGCGAGAGGCAAAACAAATCAGTAATCAGACCTGTAGATCCTGAACCATTCTGTACAGATGCAGATACAAAATGTTAACATACCTGTACTGCACAACCAAGTAAAAGCAAGAGGAGCTTTTTTATTTCTTCAGTACCTGGCTCTAGGATGAAAGAAGTAAAAGATAGCTGTAAACAACAGTATTTTCAGAGTTTCTTACACTGACTCACCCCCCCCACAAAAACCACTGGTTTTCCAAAATTAACCTAAGTTATACGATTTACATTAACCTAACTTATAAGACGAAAAAAAAAAAAAAAATCTTTCACCTTGTCGACTTCAAGCTGGCAACTTTCAGTCTTTACAAATAGCTTAACACCCATAGGTAATATTTTAAGACGTGCTTTGGACAAATACCATCAAGTTTTGAAAGGAATCTCAGATATCTAAAGATACTTCTGCAAGTGCTTGCATTATATGGCTCCTAAGCTGAAGTAATTAGGTGACTATATTACTTAAAATATTTCATAAAACTGTATTAGATATTCATCTCTACCTATAAACATCAAAATGCATTTTGAAATCTTACTGTAAATATCTAAATCTGTTACAAAAGCTTTAAAGATTTCTATTTAGAGATTAGTAAAGAACTAACCTGGTACTGCTATTACATTCACCATACAAGCTTTAACTGTTAAAAACAAACACTTGAAGGACAGGAGAAGAGCTCAGACTAACTGGAATAAAGCTCTACGTGGAAGTTCATCATTTTGCATCAACTGAAACACTTTTACTTAGGAGTAAAAGTGTCTGAGCAGCTTTCATTCGCCAATATAGCCAGTAAGCAGTAGCTATGCTGTCAAATATAGCTAAGTCTACCTAGAAATCTGACTTTTATTCTACAGAACTGTGTTGTGAAACATTGCTAGTAACTACTACCCATACGAACAGGCTCATTGTCATTCCAAATACCAAACACCATACTGAAGGTGCTTATTGACCATATTGACATTGCTTTAGTTTTTCAAAATCAGGTTTGTCAAGTAGATAGATTAAAAAGAACATGATCGCAAATAGGATATATTTAATCATCACATGGCCTTCCTATATCCCAAAGAGGGGAGCCATGAAGTCTTTTGTATAGAAATAGAAAAGGCCAATGAACATGTTCCTCAGAAACATGCTACCTTGGCTAAAGAAGAATTCCTACACGTCTGCATACCTAAATTTATATAATTTCAGCAGCATATTTTATCAGAAGCAATCCACACCAATATCTCATATCCTAAATTCATTTACAGCTAAATTCAAAAGATGTTTTTTTAAAAAAGGAATTACTGAGCATGCCTTGGACACTGGACTTCAGCACCTCTGGCTCCTGTTAAAAGTCTACCTGCCTACTGACTCCATGCACCTCCTCTCCCCTGAAGAAATGGGGCAAAACCCTGAACCACCTCAACCTCTAGCAGCTACAGCCCTCCTGTACGCTTTTCTTCTGTTTTGTCCATCACAAACACAAGTGAGGCTCGTTGGTGCTTCTCTTCTAAGCACTCCAACTTGTAGCTTAAACTTTATTCCTATCATTTGGTCTTCCTTGCCCTCACTTTTATCCCTTACTTTCATATCCTCCTTACTTACCATCCTGCTGACTTGCTCCCTTTGAAACACAAATTTTAGTCTTTAAAGGCTTTAGTCCTTACTCTTCTCCTCCTCCTTTAAAGGACATTTGCCTCTTCATTATCTCTTTTTTCTTCCCCTTTCTGCTGTCACTCAATTTAACATTTACAATCACAGGCTCTAGCTCTTCGCCAGTTTTCCCCTCAAACTGGCTTCCTGCCAATTTGCTCAACAAAACATTTCTTGCTGAAGCCCCTGAAAATCTCTTTTTAACCAGATCTCAGACCTAGCATTCTAGCTGCATTTTCCTTGACTTCCCAATGCCTCTGATGCAGTTAAATGTGTTTCTTGAAATCCTATTCACCCTGAACTTCTGCAATTTGCCATCTCCTGGTATTTCCCTACTAATCATGCGCAAAAGTGAAAAAAATGGGAGATGGTCTGAGGGCAGGAAGAGGGGTGGGGGGACGGAAAGGAGTAAAAAGCATAGATGCAGTCTAAATTTCAGGGGACCAAATTCTCATCACTAACAAAATCTACAGACTTACAGAGCAGCTCTCTGGAAAGGTCACAGCTTTGATTTTTCGACACTGGCCTGACACACACAAACAAGAAGAACGACAGGATATGGTCCCCTCCAAGTCAACAGCAGGGTACTCTCAACTTGTCAAGCAGAAAGCTTCTGAAAAGCACCCAGAAGAACAGGTATGCCTTCTGATAAATTCCACAAAGAACTCTGGCAAAACCTTGAAACAGCCTCAAAATATATGGTCCATACTTAAGTATCTTTCTTAGTGTATGGGATATGCTCCAGTAAAATGCTGCTTTCTCACAAGCCCATTAGTTTTCCATAGGTAAAGGGATGCATATACCACCAGAGGCTCAAACAGCCAAACCACAAAAGCTACATTTGAAGGAGAATTAAAAATGGCGCTACAAAAACAACCCTACAAACTGTTTTTTTTCTCCCCCCCCCCCCCCCCTTTTTTTTTTTTTCCTCTCTCTCTCCTCTCCTCCAGTTTGCTTGATCTCTACGGAAATCCATGAAGTCTTCCGAAAACCTTAAGAAAGTCTGGAAAGAAAGATAAAAACAGAAAGATTCTACTCTTGGAGAGGAACCACAATGCTTCTTGGTACCTGACAGATTATGGCTATCTGCACATAAAAAAACTTAAAAGGCTGTGACCCTGAGAAGCAAAAGTATCAATAATCAAAAGTAGGAAGTCAACAAAATTAAGATATCTACGCAAGTAGGATATATGCAGATAGTAAATGGAAAGCATTTGAATAGCATGGAAAGGTATGAATCCTGGCATTGAAGAGCAAGGTAATAAAAAGAAGGTTCTTTCTACTCAGGAAATGGCCTATTAGAGCAGTTCCTAACCTCTCTGCTAAATAAATTCTGCCCAGTGGACAGTGACTCCGTACAGGCCAGGTGTGTCTGCTCCGTGCTTCTGGAATTCAGAGCACGGTGCAGAGGTTCCCGAGAGGCTGTGCAGAGTCACCTGGGTCCACACAGACCAAACTTCTTGGTCTGAAAATTGCAACTCTGAAAGCAGGAAGCAGAGAAGTTGGGAGTATGGAGAAGACAGTGTCAGTCCAGGGGAGAAAAAGAAATTGCTTTAGGTTTCAGATAACAACACAAGAGAAGTAAGAGGGTTTGGGGGATGGAAGAACAAGGATAAGGAGCTGGATCAAGTGAGATGCAACAAACTGTCCCCCCTCTTCTTTCTCCCCTGCCCTTCTTTACTCCAGGATAGCTTAGCTAAAGAAAGTTGAAGACATACTATCTGGGAATACTGCCAGCATCCTAATGACAGACAGCATGAAGTTTGGGCAGAACACATTCAATGTTTAATTTTTGTCAACTATGGATCCTTGGTGTGAACAGAGAAAGAGTTAGTTACTCATGACTTTTTTTCTTTCTTTTTTTTTTTTTTTTAAAAAAACCATTTAGCATTTTTTTACTATTTTATTTGCTAAAGTACTTATACTCTGAAAGGCTCAATTCTATATAAACAATATTTCCAGGGAAATAGCAGCATATTATTACACCAATATCAATTTTCATCTTAGTTAAAAATAAACTTACCAGAAAAAGGATTTTTGCCAATTATTAATACATTTGGCAAAGACATCATGATCAACTGCTGCAAAGTCTCCTACAAAATTAAAATATTATTTAAATCATTTCTGTTCAATGAAAACAAACATCAAATACTAACTACCACCTAAACTGAGTATTCTATGAATATCTTTAAAATTACACAGACCTTAACACATACATACTAAATAATTATTTGGGCTCCAATTTTAAAAAATGAAGTACATGCTACTTCTACAAAAGCTTTGTTTTGTTGTTTGCATGATCATCTCAATATGGTCAAGTCAATACAACCAAGCATTCAATGAGCTAGTTTACAGATCTTATGCCAACTTGATGTTGTTTCAGAGAATGTAGTAAAATTCCTTTCAATTATTAATGTTTATGTTTCTTGTGACTAGCTTACTGATCTGTTTGTTTACTTTAGGTTTCATCTATACCATGACAGACCAGCTTCTTCTGAAGCCTTGCCAAAACCTGCATGTGAAAATTACAACTGTTTAAATGCCGCTATTGCTGGGACCATGCTGAACATACAATATCCTATTGGCATAAGCATAGTGGGAGGTTAATTTGGGCAAGACCCACATGTTCAAGCAGCAGCTCTGCCTATCTATATATTGTATCATTGGATAGCTGCTGTCAGTCAGTAAACGGTGTAAATCAGATCAAATCCCCAGTCTAGACAGAGCCTAATTCTTCTGAAGCACTCCTCCTCCTCCTCTTCCCAGATGTTTATTCACAGCAGATACCATTTTATTTGCAGCATTAAAGTCATGCTTCTGTTTTTTCCAGTGACAGACCATAAAATGCTCATCCGCCCCCCCAAAAAGCAATATTCTGGAACCAACATTGCTTTTCAATCAGAAGGCACATCATATGTTATATAGGATAAATTTAACAATTGACAAATCAAATTATCCCATGGTAAACTTGAAAAATCACAATATTTCTTGAAAAACACCTGTGAAAAATTATTATACTTGAAAGCTATAACCAGTTAACATATGACACAGAAAATTATATTTAAATTAAGACTACTAAAATATATACACTCTCCTCGCACACACCCAAAATTATGCAGTTAGGTAACAGTTTTGACTTACTCAACTATCGTGAATTTCAAACAAACAAACAGCCAATCTTTTACTTCAGAGATCCCCATAAAGAACTACTGATAAAAAAGTGAAGCTTTAGCTCAATCAAGAACAGAAATATTCAATGAGTGGGCTTGTAGCTACTCTGTAAGAGAAGCAGGTCACAGGTGTACTTGTTAAAGCAGAGACAGGAGAGCTCTGGGGCTTGGGCAGTGGGGGGTGAATGTGCAGGTAGAGAGGGCAGGAAGATGGAGGGTTTCCCAACAGACAAAAAATTACAACTATGAAACTGTTCTTATTGTGAAGCTGAGTATACGGAGGGGAAAACAAGAAATAATGTCATTACCCCATAAAGGCCCTATTAGCTATTTTCTTACTAGTCCCACCTGTTTTGTCATAGTATTAGCTCCATTATGTTAATCAAAGCAATTGTTCTCAGTTTGTGTTTGCTTTTTGGATGTGACTGCTTCTGTGTAAAACCTGAAAGTCAGAAACTGCTATCCCTGAGTTTGTATACTTCTTTTACCTTAATTGGTCCCAAAGTTCGTGAATCTTTCACCTTAATCTGCAAAAATAAATTGGCCACTCTCTGCAAATTCTGCTTTGCTTGTAAATACTTCTAAATTTCATTAACATTTATTTCATAAAAGGCTTACGCAGGAACTGACAAGCAAGGTTGATGAAAAGGCCTCAAGAGTCATGTAACTATGTTAAACCCCCAAGACTCGCTCAAACTTAAAGAAGGTTCAGTTCTCCTGAGACAGCTGCGAGAACAATTCCACAGTCTTATGTAGGCAGGAAACATACAGGTTAAAAGCCCAATTTGGGACATAGCAACAGTTAGGTAAGCCTCTAAAAGTACAGTGCCTGCATTAGAAAGAAAATGCAATAGTTTATAGAAAAGGGCAACTAAATATATTTTTTGCATAAATGATGCAGAAACCTGAAAACCTGCGTTTTTTAATATAAGGTTTTAATAGGGAATGTCACATTGCAGCAAGTTTTGGGGCAAGTACAGGAACAGCAATTGGAATGAATTAGTATAAACAATATAACAGTACAAAGTTTTAGGAGCTTTGATATCCCAATTAAAAAAAAAAATCAAGAAATCCTCTATTAATATCTTAATCCTAAAGTAGACATTAAACTTGTCTGGAATGATTATAACAAAGGGTGAACATAAAACTCAGTCTCTTTAAAGGATTTCTTTGCCATCACTAAAAAGTGAAGAATCACTTTGAAGGATGGAATATCACAGTCTCTATAAATTAAGGAAACCAGACAAATCCCAGATCTTGGAAAGCCTTACCTTTTTTTAGTGGAAAAAAAAGTGATTTAAAGTATTTTAATTTTTTTTATTTCAAATAAGAAAAAAAAGTATAATGTATAGACAGACACTATTTTGGAGTATGAAGTGAGAATTTGAGAGTTTTTTTTTTAAAACTGCAATAACGCTACACAAAACTAGCAACATAATCTTGTCTTAAGATGATAACATAAAAAGAATCGTATGTGATTTCTGTTCACCCTTTCATCTTCACTAAGCTTATTTTCTTCCAAACGAAAATAACTTCAACAGATTAAATTAACAAGTGTAATTGATTCTTTATTAAACAAGAACAGCTGCAAACAGTGTGCAAGAGGTACTCATTTAAGAAGTAAATGCCTATATCAGATCGTATATTTCACGGCTTCTTTTACTTGCATATTTCGGGCCTGTTTCTCAGGTCAGGATCCAGTGGTTATGGCAGTCATTCAAGCTATTGTGCATCCATTCCCATCAGACACAGCTACACTGCAGCCTGCTCCCATTGCACATTCATTCTCAGAGCCCGTTTCTCCCATTCAGGACGCACAGGAAACACGATGCCTGCTCAGACGGCCGCCCGAGGCCCTCAGGAGTGACGTTCTGCAGGCTGAGACAGGTACCTCCAACTGGATGCTTAGGCATCCACCAAGCATTAGCTTTTCTGCCTTGGATAATTCCACAGGTGACACTGAAGTGACCCCTCGTTGAGACCGAGTTTGCCATACCAACTTGCTAACCCAGACATGGGCTGCAGGCAAACACCAGCTGCCAGGCTATACCAATTCTGAGGAAACAGAAAAACCTGCCCTTAAATTCCCCAAGCCTGGCATTAATGAAACCTCTTTCTGGAATTGTCCTCCTGACCTTAAAGACTCTGTAAAACTGATATATGGGGAAATACACCTCCTGCTGCAGCTCACTGAGCGCGGGTTGCCATCACCAGTGACATCTGAGCAAAAGCAGTTTGGAAAGCTGCAACCTAGATAATGGAATGTGTGAGAGTTGAGTTTTTTGTTTGTTTGTTTGTTTGTAAATTAAAACTAGAGTCTTCAGCAGAAGAACAATATTCTGAAGTCAACAGAAATGATTCTCTAAAACAAAATTTAGAGGTAGAAATCCCTTTTTTTCATTTCAGTACTGTACAGGCATACTGATTAAAGCCTCATTTGGGAATGATGAGCCACAGGAGAAATGTATCGTGACAACTATCCTCAGTACTGCATGGAATAGGAACTTCAGCTTTACTGCGTGGTTTCAGATGAATCACATTTTTTCTTTGATCTTTGTTTCAGTTCTGTGTAAGTTAAATATGAAAAAAATCTTCACTTTTTATATACTTAAAGGAATCCCTATCTTCTTTTGCCCCCCACCCCCAAGAGATGCAGGTAACTTTAGCACTGTTATATTTAGATAATATAAATGATTGAATCCCTTACACTTTGCCCTCTCAATTTCAGCCTCCAATGACTGTTAAATTCAGTCCTCTCAAGCCTACTTATCTTACATTTTCATTTTTAAGCTGGAAAACAAATTATCATCCTTCAAGCTCTTTAAAGTAATCTGTTCTTGAACACTTCAAAATAAAACGTGGTAACTCTGGAGTAAAATATTCTATTATTCTATAATTGTTTGAGCAATCATAGAACATGGGACTAATGAAGGGGGATAATGCAAAGAGTTCTGCTGGTCCTCACTGCCCCCTTTCCATGCCCAGAGGCAAAGGTTAAATTGCTTTCCATCCATTACTTAGAGAACCCTCTGAAACTTGAGAGTGTTATAGTTTCAAGTGATACTTAGAGTGAACAATAACTTTAAGCACTTCGATAAACATAAAACATCTTCAAAAACAAAAGGAAAATTGAAGAGAATGAGATTTTTTTTTCTTTATATATATATTTTTCTTTTTATATCAGAAAAACCTATCAACCACCATGGCAATCTGTTATACCTATTGGCTTTTCTGGAGTACATTCAAGAAACAGACCACTCAGAAGTGCTGTCACCTGACTATAAAAGCAAATAAAACACACAGTAACACCAAGTAAGAACTTGGGACAGAAACAAAGAATGCAGTTTCAGCTAGAAGGGGGTAATTCAGAAGATATAGAATGACAAAATACATCATGCAAAGTGAAATACTGGCAGATTATCACAATTAGCATTTGTGCAGAGCAACATGTACCAAGAAATCATTAACAAGAGGTAAGAATTTGGCTTTGCAAAAAGGTTATTACCATTTTTTACTGAAATAGAGTCAAAAGAAAACTATCATCTTCTGAACTATTAACATTAATTTCATACAAGTTAAAAACACTATGTACAGTCTCTTCTCAAGAAAATTTTTCCAAGATAAAAGAAATTCAGGGTCAGCTTTGATTTTCCAATTTTGCAAAATCCAAGAAATCAAGCTATGGTTGTCTGAATATGCAAGCGCACATACACAACCAGAAGAATTGCTGGGGTTTTTCCTCTTAGTTCGGAGCTGCTGTTTTCTCTTCCTGCTGTTTGACCTTTAAACACTAAAGTCTTAAGCAGAGATGTACAACTGCAATAAATGCACGTAATAATTCCTCTCACTGTCTGTTAGAATCTATGTTACGATGTATGTAACAACTGATTTCAACTGTCTATTAAATTTGTCAGTCCAGAGAGAAAATATCAGAAACCATAACCAAAAGCCTCACCCTGCAGGTGTAAGGAGGACCTTGCACGCTGCGTAGAGCACGAGCTTGCTGCTGTATTTCCTGAGCCCCTCAGACCTGGTGAAGCTCTATGGCCACCTCCACACAACCCGCTCTGTGCCTCCGTTTAGCACTTTCCCTGTGACAGCTGCCCCACGTGGGCTCCAGAACCACATGCTACGTGACACAGCGCTACTGCATAACTGTCACAAACATTAAGCATACAAGGCTACCAAGCTAGGAGTTGTTTCTGTTTGTTTATTATCAACCCTTACAAGGCAGAGCAAGGAACTCATCTGTCCAGAGGCTTAATGCCCAAGTTAATGCTCATATTGGTACTCAGAATTCCTTCTCTCCAAGCACACTCTCAACCCAGTCAGCAGAGGTCCAGGCTAAGCTGCCTGTCACAGAGACAACAGCAGGGCTAAAGACTGGTAACAGTAAGATAAGAGGCTCCCAGTGCAGCTCTTGGAAGTTCTTCGAATTAAGCACAGCCCAAAGACAAGAATATTTGCACCTCAAAAACCACAACTTCCAAGAAAACAGAATCCCTTCTGCCTCTGAAAATATGCTTTGATAGAGACACTGCCAGACACACTAGCAGACTTCACTACTTCTGTCACAGGGGCCACGTTCATTTCAAGGGCCCAAGCCAATTGGGCACACACACTCCAAGCAAACATGAATTCAGCAGATCCCAGAACAGAGACATTCCTGACTATAAAAAGATTTTTTCTGGATTCCCAATTGAAATAACAGAATGATGGGGAGAACAGAGACTAGGAGCACATTAGTCAGCCACGTGAAATGCTAAATTCATTACAAAACTATCCCCAGATTTTTTTTTTTTTTTTTTTTAGCTCCTGCAGCAATCCAACACATACTGGAATGCACTAATTCTGAGGACATCTGTGAGAAAAATGGAACTTGATTTCTCTGACAAGCAACAAAATCAGAGACATCTTTGCAGCGAATCTCTGTGTGAGGTAGCTTCTTTCCCACTTCTGCTCAGAACTATAATCAAAAAAGCCACCATATGTAACCTTTAGATATGTTTGTACAAGAAGGAAAGAGCAGACAGGCCAGCTTTCTCAGCAGCACCATCACTGGAATAGTCAGCAAAGGGATTTATGGTGCACAGAATTTATCAAGTGTTACACTTCCCACTGTCTTGTTTCTAAACAAAGACTTCAAGCAAGATTCAAAATTACCTATTTGTGAGGTACTCTATATGATATTATTGCAGTAGTACTGGCTGATACCATAAGGTCAGAGAAGCACAGGGAACATTGTGGATTCAAATCAAGACTACTCTTGTCAGTGTTTGAGCTTCCCGTCACACCAGTTCCTGTGAAACACAAGTACCTGTTCAGGAACAACTAGCCTCAGGGCACAAGAGGAAAAGCATTTGGGTCTTGGCAGATACCTCTTACACCCACAAGCAGTAGCTGCCAAGGTAAAAGCGACACAAAGTTTGCAAATGCACAAAGTGTCAGCTAGCAAGTTGTATAGTGACTGACTGCTGCTGCTGCTGCTCCTGTCCTTAATACGACTGGATGCCAGGCATATCTGGATTGCTTGCACCCTGCCCTTGGAGTTTATGAATGGGATATGAGAAGAGACTGGGAGAGAAATGAATGATATCAGAAGACAAGGAGAGTGACCGAGGAATTGCTGCTCTACTACTCCACTGTGCATGCAACTTTTTGACCCTCAGGGGAAGAGCATAAGGGCAGATCAGCACTGGTTGAAGACATGGTTACTCACAGTTATTCAGTGTGGAGAATCCTCTCTTGTGGCACATGCTCAAGATAGTGAGGGCTGGAAATTTTGATTACGCTTACTGGAATAACAGTAAACTTCACCCATTTTTCTTGCAAAGATTAAGTATTTAAACTAAATGGACGAGTAATGATTTCTTATATACACAAAACGTGTCTCAATTCATAAAACACCAATACACACTATTTTGTGTTCTACATGCACAATTAAAAAGCAGAATATTATATATACAGACTTCCATTCAGAATGTGTTTCTGGAGGTTTTCTTTCAGCTGTGAAATAATTATGTAAACAAAAAATTTGTCCATGCATATAAACAAACATGAATCCATATAGGTATAGCAAAATACTCATATTTGTTATCTTTAAAGCTGTAATTGTAAAATAATTCTTCAAAACAATTCTAGATAACAGCCAAGAAACAATTACTTACCTGATAGTAAGTTTTTATTTGTTTCACCAGAATTGACAAATTTTGAATCCTTAGGGATGCATCATTATTGACTTTTTTGTTTATTCTCTGGCTGGCAGACTTTGGATTGCTGCAAGAATTAAATTAAAATAAATTAAATACTCTGAAAACTAATCTTTAAATCTATCTCTAAAACAAATGATAGAGTTAATGTGCCAGCATAACAATGCCTGTTTTTCTAAAACAAATGATAGAGTTAATGTGCCAGCATAACAATTTCTTGTCTTGGTTACTATGCCTTTCCCCACCCGCCAAACAAATAAGGAATTATGGAAATGACTGCCAGAGGCAGGGAAAAATTAACTGAAACACCCATTTCTGATGCAGCTAGGCAGGTTAGCACACTTTTTATCTAATGTTGCAATACATAACTGGTAATATCTGTCAGATATAAAGGAGTTTGGATATGAGAAGAAAGTTGCAGTAGCTGAAAACAGCTCTACACATCTTTATAAGCAGCCTCATTTCCAAACAAATACAAAAATCTGAACATGAATATAAATATTCCAACACACACTGTACATATTGATAATCATTTTTGCATCACTGAAAATACACAACTACAAGTGTTACGTATAAAGCATTTATTTTAATATTTACAGCTAAAAAAAAAAAAAAAAACTTATATAAGGGTCTGTCACAGCATTAGTGTTACACATACATTAAAAAGTTATGTTTGTATTTCATAGAAATTGATAAAGACATTGGAAGTTAACACCCTGATCTTAAATAGAAACATGCTCCTGCTTATATGAACTACGAAGACAACTCAAGGGATAGTTACATTTTTTCCCTCTTTGGCTCAAATCTGCATCTCTTCATAATAAAACTGTGCCAAGACTGAAGAAAAGCTGATTAAACTTTATCATCCACTTACAAGTATGACTTAATTACTCAGATATTTCAAATCATAAATCAAGATATCCCCTTACACTCAACTCCCTTATTTTTTTTAATATAAAAGCTTAACCCAGAATATATTTTTATATGATTACTTCTAATACACGACTGGACACACAGAAGATCGATCTTCCCTGAACACCTGTTGGTCCACCCCACAGCAACGATGACAAATACAAAGCAAACCACTACTTACACACTCATCATCTTAAGTACACGTACAGTACATTATTATTATGCCTGATACACATATGCAAGAATACTGATAGACATGGGATTGATGCATTTCTGTATACAGACTCTTTATAGTTGTGGTATTTAAATACAAACAACCCAGCCCTTCCCAAAGGGGAGACCGACTATAACTTTTATTGCCTTGAACATAATGTTATCATGATTTATTTTGAGGCAACTTGCTACTTTATTTTGGTAGCATGGAATTCTCTCTGTATAGGTGTGATGATAGGCCAGTTTACATAACTTAGTTACTTCAATGAATATTTTTAATCTGCCTTTTACAGTGGTGTCTTTTTAGCATTTTTACGAAAAATAAAGGGTTTTTTTTCCCCTTTTGTTTGTTTTTTATGCTATTAAGATTCCAGTATTTGGGAGCACGAGTGGAAATAATATAAAAAAACACAGCTGAGAAAGGAAGCAAGATGGTATTTAAGGTGCACCCATAAGACAGTCATTTTTAAAAGGAAAGCAGCATGAATAGCATTTTCCTTCCTTACATCTATGAACATGAATCTAGGAAAATTACGGCACATTCTTCTGTGAATAACTTGCTTCTTTCCTAAATGCTAATCACCGCATTTCTTAAAGTCTTATGAACAACTAAAGTATGCTACAGAATAGTCAACACCAGGTGATTTAGATATGACCTTGATTCTATAAATTAGGAAAGTCAATCTTTAGCTGCAAAAGTAACTAAATGGACTAAAAATTATTACACTTTACAAATATGCAGAACCTTGAAATCCTTTCCAGCCTGAATTCATATAAATACATTAAATATATATTATATATATTTTTAATAAATATCCATGATAAAACCTGCTGACCTGAGAGCATGAAGGGCAGAGTCTCCTATTTTTGCATTTGTATCTCCAAAAGGTTGGTTTGGACCCTTAATCTTCACCTTCAATCTTAATGACTATTAGATTATCTCCAGATTATCTTCAACACCATTTCTACACCTGTATGTTTCATGTGAATCTCCCTTACCATCATTCAAAAAAAAGAGTTTATCATAACAGCTCTTTATTTAGGATCAACCAAAATGAGTGTATAACCACAAGAATTAAAAACACATATGTCAAAAGCTCACTTCAAAGCTGCATGAAAAACTTCAGGAAGATCTTGTAAAAACAAAAAAAATAGTGTTTGTACAGCACTATGTCTAGCACTATGTAACAGTATAGACATTAATCTCCACATTTCAGACAAACATTTACTATCCCAATATTGCAAATGAGAAATGAAGAAGAAAAAAAAAATCCTGAACAACAGCAAAAAACAAAGATATATGTGAGAGGAAGAAAAACATAGGCAACGAGCTCAAGATTGCTTAGGACAGAAGTTCTTCATACCATACCTTCTTCAACACCTTTTTTTTTTTTTTTTTTTTTTTAAATGTTGCAGCTAATCTATTAGTTTTTAATAAATCATCATACCAATGTATGTAATTTGCTTTTCTTATCCACAAAAATAAGTTATAACAATTATATACTTATTCATAGTAAGAAATCCTGCTTATCAAAATACACTTGATCTGATACCACTAACATGCTAAAAACATGCTGGGAATACAAACAACTTTCACAAGTGCAAGAAAATAACTAAAGTTCTATAACGCCACCTTTCAAGCTTAAGAACAGAAGATAAACCACCAAACACAAATCTTGGTAAATAAAAATACCAGATTCTAGTGGCTACTGCACTAGTTACACTACAGATATTTTCAAGCCAACGCATATTAGAACTCTGAATTCCTCCTTTTATTAGGTAGAGAAACTAGTGAATAGCCTAGCAAAAAATAGGGCAAATCTGTCTAGAAGTCAATAGGAAGCAGAGCAGTAAAAGATAGCCTTAAGCAATTTTACATTTAAGAGCAACCTACTTATGACAAGATACATTAATTTCAATAGCAACAAAAACAGATAAAAGCTTCTACCCCAACAGGGCATTAGTATAAAGACTACTGAATATACAGAGAACTTCAGTGATTCCAAAATGTTATCAGTGAGTTACAGATTGAGAGCTCTCATAATCAGGGATTACGTGTCTAATTTTTCACTGACCAAAATCTATCAAAAATAGGAATGTGATAGCTTAATGGCTTCATGCTTAAATCTATGCAGGCTGCAAACCAGTTGTGTCCTCTCCTGCCATCTGTTCCTTGATGGTACTTAACGATCAAATCTAGTATTACAATGCACCCTCGTTTTAAATACATTATTGTCTGAATGTATTTGGCAAGTATGGTTAAATGCAAAAAAGCACTTGGGAGAAACAAGGCTACACAAGTTGGCGTTTTGAAAGGTCATAAATATTGACTTTATTTGAGGTTTAGCTTAGTGCAGCACAGTATTTACTTTCACATATAAACGTTATTTGCCTAGTAAAGTTTTATTCTCAGCTAAGTCTCTTTAATAGGAATACTGAAGTTCAGCACAATGCCAAATATTTCAATAATTGCTGATATCAAAAGTTTTGGATGACTTTCAAAAATAAAGCGGCATTTTCACTATCAGCAAGAAAATATCAAACAAAAAAAAAATGTGTTTTATAAAGAAATTGAGTGCAATACCAGAGTTCATTTCTCCTGAATGTTAAAACAAATTTTGTCTTCACTGAAGAATAGTAATGATAATGTTCAAAGTGCTTTAAGTATTTGAAGTAACACCACATTAAGGCAATGAAGTTATCAAGTACCTTTGCATATAGAATTAAAGGAACACTGGCCTTCAACTAGCTTCTTGATCAGTCTTTACAATCATTACAGACCAAGGATTTGTCTGCGGAAATTTGAATCTTGAAGAATGGAATTCTGAATTACCTTACTGTCAGATGCTCAGCTGTGACCAACCATGTTCTAGTAACATTACATCTAGTAACAAGGTTGTATACTCCAAAAATTTCCCACATACCTGTCAAGACAATCAGTTTCTACGGCAAATAAATATTTCCCCTATATAACCTATAAACAAGAAAAAAAAATCTGTTTCCTTTTTCTATACCTCCAGTGCACGTTCATCAGGATTTCAGTGCTGACAGAAACGATTATAGAAAGATGATATCAATATCTTTCCTAAACAATAATTCATGAGACAGGCTGTTGAAGCTTCTGGAGCTTTTGTCTTTAGCTTAGACACATTCTTATCTGAAAAAATAAATGGTGATAAATTCCTTCCACCTCTTGGATAGCCTCACGCAAGACATGCAAGTACTGCGATTGGAATGTCACGATTACGGTGGACAAGGCAAGGGCCCTGTGACGTCGCACAATGCACAAATGACTATTACAACTGCAGAGCTGCAAATGGATTTGCCGAAAAGCAAAGGATACATATTCTGCAGTTGCTGAAATGCAGATTTCTTTTGAATCCTGCTTAATCAGTCTAAATTTATGTGCTCAGATAGAATCCAGTAAAAGGATTCCACAATTTGGAATATGCAAGCAAATGCTGTGATTTATGCTACCACCTCCTTTTTTATGACAGTTACCTCTTGTAAAATGTTTGTATTTCTACCCAGGAGTTAATAGCATTCAAGCAGGAATACACAGCTAAAATGTCAGTATAAGTCTACAAACATCTGCTCAAATATCTTCAGGTACCATTACAAACAAATGCTGACAAATGCTTTACTACAAAATAAAGGTATGTCAATATCTCTATTTAAGGATGCTTTGCTAACTATGCATTTAGCAAAGACTGACTATATGTGCCAAAATTTCAGCAGCTCCATCAAACATTTTTTGCCTCATGCTAGGGCAAGTGTCAGGTAGTAGGTCTAGTGTCACAAACCTTCTGATCCCTGCAGATGCATATGCCCAAAATCATGAGTTATTAGGATGCTGAAGCAAAGTTAAAGTTTTTAACATGACAGAGCAGCCCACAACAAGCCGTAGGGATCAGAGAGTGCACAACTGCACCAAGAACATACATTGAAAGTGTTGAACATATGTGGGCTGCCACCATCTTCCCTGTATTGCAACATCTGATGGGGCTGAACTACTCAGAAGCCAGCAGCACAGTGCCTAAGCTCTGCTTGGCGCTCGCTCTGCCTTTTCTGTGCCACTGTAGAGGACACATCTAATCACTTATAGTGATCACTTATAGTTTAAGTGTTTTTGAACAGCTGTGTTTGAAGAAGCATCACAAGCCTTAGTACAAGGTAAACCTGTTTCTTCTCAACCAAAATGAATCATTAGAGCTTTGCCAGGTGGTCCCACTACTAGGAGCATTATTTCCAGGAAGGCTCATTCCCCTCACATCTGTACACTCCCAGGCATGTAGGTGAGGGTGCATACAGTCAGATAAAATCATAACACAATCAAAAAAATCTTGTGACTGATATTTAATTTCTTTCCTCCCCATTATGCAATGTGGTTTAGAGAAGACTATTTAGAAGTCAAAAACTACCTCTGAAAAAAAGCTTTGAAAAAGGACTGCATGCAACTCACTTCGGTGAATAATCCTGTAGCGAGATAAACTACAAGGATTCCTACACTGCCATGATGATCATCAAAAAAACCTGCCCTCATTAAAAAAACAATTAGAATTAAAAAAGCTGCCAAGGGCACTCAAAGGAAAAAGGGCATCCACACAGTCACACGCCAATTAAACTCTGAGCAAAAATAGGATCACTATCCTTCTGTGATGTTTCAATCATTTACTGCAGGAACAAATGAGAAGAAATGAACCTCACACCAAAACACTATCACTCTGTACCTGAGGATGTGTATAAAAATATTTATATTAGTGTGAAAGACTCTCACACTTTAGACAAAGTACACAGAATATATTCAATCAGGCAGAAAAAACTTTTCTATGAGGCTTTATGTATGCTCCCTGCTTTAGAATAACTGAACTTGAAAAGCAGCCTTCTATTTACTCTGGAGATGTTCGAGTTAGAAATCCCCTGGGAACCTGGAAGGAGACTGTAAAATGTGACTACAGAGAATTTGAAGAGATAACTGTATAAGGAGGACAAATGGCTGGGATTAATTTCCAGGTGTACTGGATGCCAAAAAGCATTGTAAAAGGAGATAAATGAGATGATGCAGATGAATTCCCAGCTTATCCATCAGCTCAGGTTCCTCCTGAAACTTGAGGCTGTGCATGGCCAGGATGGGGCAGAGCACATGTCTGCCAACACCTGCTTCCTCCTCCGCAGTTCTGAAAGTTGCTTTTGTGGAAAGTACTGAAACTTCTTAAGTGCCCCTGTGAGCAGGTATAGATGAGACACACACACACACACACACACACAGGAGCCTTAGGGTTTTTCTCATTTTAATGCTACTACTTATATTGGGCTGAAATGGGATACCTTTTAAGTTCACAACAGCATGGTCAAAAAGATCAATAAAGAGCCATACTGCTCGCTCTTCTACAGTATATATTACTCGTATCATTAGCAGCAATATGAAATTCTCCTCACTGCAGTTCACAGTCCTCTTTCTAGGATCCCCTCCTAAGGCTTCCCAACAGAAAAAGAAAACTGTCGCTTGACATGAACTGGACAAGCGACTTGAGAACAGTTCCAAGCGCAATTGCTCTAACCTTTCCCCTCCCAATGGAATCTGATATCCCCAAACAGATTTGGATATGTGATACCTACATCAGTCCAGACACCAATAACTTTTCCAGAAGCCTCTTCACAGTGATTCCAATGAAAAATACTTAATCAAGTTAACTCTCAATGATAAAGGAGACAGCTAGCTTCACAAACTGTATCTCCTCCTTCAGGTTTACCTAATTCCAATTTAATACGAGCAGTGCCTCTGCAATCAGTATCTGCAAAGTGTGTACTTTATTTCCCCTCCATATCATCAGTGGTAATTTTAAGCAGAGCAGGCTCAAAAATAAGAGTCTGCAAACTACATTTACAGTTCTCCAGATACTTTTGAGATTTGAAAAATGTATTCTTCTCAAGATAACCTAAATTATTCAACATGAAATTCAGACAATACAGGATGGTTTTCGCATAGAAGTTTCACACAATCATAGGAGAATGTATTTCCCTGAAAACCAAGCTGCACTTTAAACACTATGAAATTTTGCTGTACATACCATGAAATGTATAACACAGTAAGAGCCTTTCTTTAATGAAGGTATGTCACGCCTATTTATCTCAGCAGCATGACAGAGCCGCTAGTATCTTCCTTATATACCCCTATTACACTCAAAATAGTTCACCCTCTCAAAAGCATCTGTGTAACTCCAACATGGCTCTGAAAGTAAATTCTTCTTCAAAGAAAGAAGTAAAAAATAGCTATCCTCCAAAACTCACTTCCCTCTCCCAAAGGGAAGATCCAAGGAATTGAAACAAGAGTTAAAATAATTACAGACAGACAAAAGAGATATGTTAATCGACACAGAAGAGTAGAAAAATGAGTTTTTTTTTTTTTTAAAGACTGGAAACAGAGAGAAAAAAATTGAAATGGGAGTGAGATCTCAAATACCTAAGGCTGAAATTAGTTTATTCCTTCCAGTCATGTGCAAGCTTGATCATCAACTTCAAAAACAAAATATAACCTATTTCACTACCATTTACATTTTTAATATTAACACAGAATTAAACTCCTGCAAGCAGATTTTACAGCCCAACATCTGTCTGCAATGAAAAATATGAAAAATTTACTGCAATTGTTTCTATTTCTTTTACCACATCAAAACATATTACATAAAAAAAACCAAACATATCTTATGCCAATGATCCAAAATAACCAATACTCAATGCGCACAGCAGCCTTGGGCAACAAAATCAGCTACAAACTTCCTTAGATTGGACAATGAGTTCTCTCTCATTCTTAAAACTTATTTTCTATTCCAATGTTAGAAAATATTTAAAATCTTTATGTTACATGTAATCACATAAAATAATTATGCATACAAAAAGGAATTTTAAAGTAAATAGAAGTATGAAAACTGTTTTGGGCAGAAAACTACATTCAGTTTCTATGAATTTCTACAAAAATTTTACACTCTGCTGTAGAAGTTGAAGTCTAGCCATGCTTCCAACAGTAGCCTTTTAGAATAGTATTGTTTTACAATCCATACAGAAACTGAGGGTTCAACTAGTAAAATTATTCGGAGCTCATGTCAGGGTACTGCACATAACATACTGGCCTTATTTGCTGAAGTTCAGCAAAACACAGTCACTCAACATGTTGGTTTTGCGCAACTTCATCTAGACACTGCTTTACAGAAAATAGTACAAAACTGTTTTTGGGTAGAATTTAGGACTAATTTGGGATGACGTAAGTGGGTATTGTTTTTTGTATAAGGTTTTCCTTTATTTCCATTTTTTAAGAAGTTATCAAGTCAAGTGTAATTAATTAATACATAGAAATTATCTCCATACACATTTTTACTCTGTAGATTGTTTAGAGCAAGAATGACGAGCATTTAGGATGTAGGAACACTTCACACGTCAAGTCACACTGATTTTCCCTAGTTCAATCTTACAGACAGCAATAACATTAATATACTTTTATTAAGACAGCTGTAGTGCTTGAAACTATGTCACTTTCCAAAGTGACAAAAAAAATGGCAGCACAGGATGCAAAATAAAGTCTACAAATAAGAAAGATGATACCATAAAAACAGAGTATTGAATATATCAGAGTGAAGTCCTGCTTTCAACTTCAAGCACTTTTCCCACTACTGTTCTACAGTTTTTACTTCTCATGCGAGTTCAAACTTTAAGGTCTATCCAGTTCAAAACTGATGAAGGAGTAGCTGAACTGCTTGCCTCTGTGATTAACACCTCAATGTAACTGCTCATTAAAACATGCCAACATTTACACACACAATAATGCCACAACAGCAGTTAAGATTAGCTTTACCTAAGTAAGCACTGCCAGGTATTCCCAGATCTGAATCACCAGAAACTTCCTTTTTGCCATGACTGATACCAATTCACAGAGGCCATTAGAGAGAGAAAATGTCTTTAGATCTAACTTGGAAAAAATAGTCTACACACATAGAGGTAACAGTATAGAAGCAGCATCAGGATCTTAAGAAGCAGAATAGGGCCAAGAAGTTGTCAACACATTTAAAACTAAGATATAACTTGTTGACAAAGCAGGATATAGAAGTGATCCGGGGGGGAAGAGGGAGAGAACTTCAGACAAAGGCCAACACTATCTCAACGACAGGCCTGTCATGTTTTCTACTATTTTGAATTAAAGGGATGGAAAACAGCAGGGAGATACTCAAAAACAGCAAAGAAATAGTTCTTGCTCTTAGCAATGGACATCTGTGGAGTCCATAAGATACTATATAGCATACAATAGCTTACATAGAACTTAAAAGCCAAAGACATTAAGTTCCATTGCAGTTCCCTGCAGTGTATATAAAACTGAAAATAATTTATACATATTCTCTTCTTCTACCGTAATTACCCTTCAACACCAGAACTGTATGTACCTTGCTTTACTTTATTTATCATAACAGTATCAATACTAAATCCTCCTTTCAAAGGAGGAACACTTACTTCCTTATTTCATTCTTAATTTTGACTTTTGCTGAAGCTATGGATTTTCAACTTCAAAATAGTATGACAAAAGGTATATACCATAACAGCTGAGTATTTGAAGCGTAAGAAATAATGATTTGAGACCAAATGAGATAGCTCTGGTATTATCAGGATATTGCCAGAACTGTTCTAATGATTAAAAAGATTTTAGGTTGTGAATATATTTCCACATGGGTATCAGTTAAATATGTTTGGTTAGAACACTATGACTCTAGAATTACCTGTATTATGAAGACAAATCTTTTACAAGTAAACGAACGACAGTAAGATATAAAACTGTAAAGGCGGCAAAGCTGTACTTGTGATAAAGCTAACAATGCTACATCCAAAATAATCACCCTAAGTGGAATCTTGCCCCAAGTCTTCTACAGAATTCCCCCCATTTCAGTAGAATAAACATTTAATTCTATGTACGAATCTGAGTTTTCATGTTTGGAAAAAAAAAAAAAAAAAAAGAAAGAAAAATACTGTGGTATTCTGCAAAAGTAGTTTTCCTAGTCTCCTCTCAAGAAAAACAACAACAAAAGCTCTTAAGCGATACAGAATATTTATCTTTCTCAGTAATTTTGTATGCTACCAAGTGACAGAACTGACCCAGTGCTAATGGCTATTCCAGAGAACAAAGTAAAATCAAATGCAAGGCTCTTGGATATCCATTTCCAAAGAAAATTAGCTGCATTTCTTACAAAAGTACGTATTTTTATAAATATATTTCACCATGAGCAACTTAATTACTTTAGTTCATTAAATGAAATGTGCTGCAAATATTTGTATGCACATTAATATGTACGATCTCTTATTTAGATAAAGTAATACATCAAGCACCTAACTACCCTAAGCTATACTACAAGCATGCATATCGGGCCTTGCAAAAAGAGTGCATTCTTTTCATTATAAAACTTTAAATAAATATTAACATCTTTGTTAAAAAGTAAACCAGTGCATTACTAATGTGATTGTCTACATTTTATCATGCACCGACTAGTTATCAGTATTTTATTTTGTCCAGTAAACACAATACTCTAAATATTCAGCAAGATCTTCCAAAACTACCAAGAAATTATGCCAGGCATTTTTTTTGCTCAAGGATGGCTTAAGCAAAATAAAAATAAAAACTGGTTAAGAGGCGGGCAAATTCATGCTATGCCTCTTTGGAAGACTTTGTAGTTCCAGTCTCTAGAATATCGCAAAAAACAAGTGAACCACAGGACAGCTTACTGAACTGAAAATAAGTTGAAGGAGACAGGATGAAGGAAAGGAGACATGAACTGTGAAGAATACATAAGCTTAAGGAACTAGAAAAAAATAAAGACAGAAAAAGAGGTCAAACAAAGTATTCCAAGCACAACCCCCAGTTTCGTCTGTACTTGTTATCAAAAGTCCATTCACCTCCGAGAGGTGCAAATGATATTCACCTCATTAGCCCCATTCGAAATCCAGGCAAATATTTCTTATTTTTGTAATCAAAGGGTTTTATTTCCAACAAACTTCATCATGGTAAACATTCTATTGAGTCGCTCACTAAAGAATTCAGTTGATTATATACACACAAAAATATATGTGTATTGAAATCCCACTTCCATTAACAATAATTCTAGGCCCTATAGTTGCAAAATGAAATTTAAGCACAACAATTTTCTCAAAACAACTAGTGGCATCTACCAGCATCTGCAGGAGACTGAAAGAACAACTCTGAAAAGTGTGAGCCATATCTATTCATTTCAAAAAAGGGAGAAGGATACAGTCTTCATAGTATTTGACATTTTTCTCAAATACCCTATGCGAGTATTCTTAATGCCAGGCTCCCAATTTAATTTTCCCCAGTAAATTTCTTTTCCCCATTTTCATTGCCAGCCAGTACATGACTGAAGCTACATCCTGCTCTTCCTCACAAGAAAGAGTTAACTGGACTAGAGCGCGTTCCCTCTGTCTTTCAGAGCCAGGCAGCTGGCAGAAGCACTGGAGATGGAGTCCAGTTTTCAGGAAAGATATAGGCAAGCCAGGAGTATGGGCTGGCAAGCTCAGCTGTTCGGAAAAAAAAGTGTACAATTGAAGACTAAGAGCTCAGAAAAGGAGTTAATGAAGCAGGTTACACATTCTAGGCACACGCCATCCAAGTGGTGGAAGGAAACTGTCAGCTGGTCCACCTGGAAAATTCTATGGGCATGAAAGGCCCACAGAATGCATGATGGATTCAGTCAGTGGAAAATAGTGGGAAAACAACAAAAGGGAAAAAAACAAGAGGGAAAAAAGGAAAAAAAAAAGAAAAAAAAACACGCTTTATCCTTTTAAATTTTCAGTGTGTGTGGACAAAATAAATAAGTAGTACTGATGAATATATCCAATTAAGAAAAAAAACCCAAATGAAATAGATGAAAGAAGACAGGTTCTCAATAAAATTATATTAATTTAGCTTCAAAATTTACAAATTGGGCATTTGCCCCATAGTTACTTCAAAACAAAGCCACTTCCACAAATAACAAAGACAACTGTATTCTACTTTTAAAAGTTGTGTTCTGTTGTGCTTTGTATGTGACCAGATATATTAATGGTAGTGCTAAACGTAATAAAAGTCTCAAACTCATAATTACTTGCAGATGGACTTTTTTTATTCACAAAACTAGTAATTCTCAGTCTGTTGCAGAACCAACAGCTTACATTAAAAGACACTTACAAGTAACTCACGCATTTCTTGTTAATTGAATTCCAGTAGGATTCTGTATAAGAGAACAGGACTCAACAGAAACTAAAATTAATATATATTCATAAGGTCAGAAGCATTCTGAGCAGAGATAAAGTCATGAGGCATGCCTGGTATGTTTCCTCCTCTCCCTGGCACTACACAGCCCTACTGCAGTTACCTGTTGCCTTTTGACTTCCTTCAAAAGACACGTAACTCTTCTTCAAACCAAAGATGAAGGTTCAGATTTAGAAAAATACATGGGTAGCTATCCATAGGTACCAGATACTCATTGATCCTGGTGGAAGGTAAGCAGCAGGTAACTAAGTACTTTTGAAGAAATGGACCTAAGTTTAAACACAAAGCTAGGGACAAACTCACCCCCTCTCCCTCAAATTAGAAGCTAATATTCTGACAAGAGAACTGCCTCAGGAATCCCCGCTTAAGGACCAACTCTTCAGATGTAATTTGGCACTAAATGGAATCCACTTAAGTTTTCCAACATAGTCATATATCCAAAAAGTCAACAGCAAAAGACATACACAGAACATAACAGAGTAGTTTCTCTTTTCTGATGGATGTGATACTAATAAAGTCAACTCTGATAAAAAACAACTGTCCCAGCATCCACTATCCTACAAGTATTCCAACAGTGACATCCGTTTCCTCTGTTTGAATCACTACAGTTCTTGAAAATAAATTTGGTCTAGACAAGGAAAAGAAGCAAATGACATACAAAGAAACTCTCACTTGTAGCTAATACAGGATAGGATTAACTCTTCCTTTAACCTGATGAAGAAACTTTTATAGGTAACAAAAAACCTCCTATTAGACTGTAAAATTGTTTACAGACCACACCTAATCCAAAAATAACACTAACTTTTATGGTCACAGCATTTATTTTTAAAACACTTGGCAAAAATAAAGTATGTTTTAAAGTAGAAGGGCAACTGGATCATAACAGCTCTAACAGCTTCTGCTTGTTCATACTTTTAACTCCTTTCAAAGCATCTAATGCTGCAATGATTTGCCAACCCTAGAAGCCAAACTATATCCAATAACAACACATCAAAGTTCTTGGCTGACAGGTACTCACTAGTTCTATTCTCACACCAAAACATTTACAACCTCAAATATCTCAATACTACTGTAAATAATAAGTATCTTGTAACACAACATACTTCAAAAGCAATTTTTACTAGTGCTTTTCACACGCATGTACACATGGCGTCCTGCTTGATCTCTGCCAGAGCAGCACTTCCTTTCTTTAGAGCTCCTCAGAGCGCCATAGTTTGGAACTATGGATTCCCAACACCAATGTGAAGTCATTGATAACTCAGAAAGAATGAAAAACAAAAGAAAAGAGATCTTTAAAGTACGTAATATGAGTAAAAATGATAAACAGAGTACAGGGATGCCCATTACTGAGCAGTGTAACAGCTGTCATTACAAGCTGCTGACACACTGGTGTATTTACCCAGCTATCCACAGGCTGAGAGTTATCCATACCTATGTGAACAAAAGAGGTACTCCCCTATAAAGGGCTGAAATATTGGGAGGAAAAAAAGAGACTTCCCCCCGGCTCCAGTAGTATTATTTTCATGATTACATCGCTGCGCACTTGACAAAAGTGTTACTCTCTAGCATTGCAGTAGTGGGCATCAATCCAGGCAAAACTATGACTAAAATAAAAAACACACGCTCCAAAAACCCACAGGCAGTTGGTTATTCCTGTATTTTTGCAACTGGAACTGTGATATATTTTACAAATTATAAGCTATATATTTTTTTAATCTGCAAAATCTTGCATCAGTAAAATTATACTGAAAACTTTCTACCAATCACAGCTTTCAATAAACACATTAAGACACGTAAAAATGTTCATTCTCTGGTTGGAATCCAAAAAATATTCTAGCTATCAAATAACATTTCAGCTTTACTAGAAAAATTTTACCTACCCAAATTTGGAACTGTTAAAAATAATGCAGAAATAATACAAAATAGCCCATTTGGTTTGTAGACATTATGTGACTCATATTGTTCTTAAGTTATATACCATACATACTAATAGTGGCACTGGAATCTTTTTAACCAAGCAAATTGTTCAAAAATTGGGTTTAGGACTGTGCCTTACAGTAGAAGGAACCTTTATGCTTCTGAATGCAAAGCTGGGAAACTGCATTTACAGTGATTCTAGTATAATTTTCCAGGAACCTCCAGTCTAGATATGATTCTCCCTATATAACCACCTGCAAATACCTCTCTGACATTATAAATACTGCACTGTGGGCAGATACAAGCATTTGGCATGCTTCAGGCCACATGACTGCCTCCAGTGTAAAAGAAAGAAGACATTTTTATCAAGGTTGCTAGTGAAGGAAAGAGCGGCTTTCTTGAGAAAGCAAAACATACAAGAGAAGAGAAGAGCAATGCACAGATGCAATGCTCAGCTTCAAAACACTTACATTTGCAGCATGACTTCGTTCAGAAACACACCGTCCACTAGCGCCACATATTCTTCCAGGTTGGTCCCATTTCCTCCAGCTAACGGTCCAAATGTCTTAACCTAAAATATAATCATTGCCACTGTGACACTAACTCCACCTTATTCTCTGCAACAAGGCGTTTATCCTTAAGCAATAAGCAAGTAAATGAATAATGTGTAAAAAAAATGCTTACCCAGGTGACAAGAGGGCTAGACATAAACTGCTCCAAAAGGGGCGTGAATATTTCGTTCTCCATTTTACAAAAAAAAGGTTAACATCAATGCAGATCCTCTGAAGCAAAAAATACGAAGAGTCCTTCACTGTAGCACCTCTCTAAAACACTCAAAAGATTTGGCTGGAGCAAAGGAACCCCATTTTTACAAGGCAACGCAGCAGCAACAAGAAAGTGCGTGGCAACTAGGATCTATCTTCTTCTTTCCGTACCAAAAAAAAACAAAAGGAAATTTAAAACACACTCTCAATGTTTT
>NW_010583992.1:1073812-1087862 GCF_000705375.1 Tinamus guttatus | reverse complement strand
GCGAGCCCAACGGCCGCGCGAGCGGAGAGCGGGGGGCTGAGGTGGGGGGGGGGGATGACAAAAACGATAATAAAAAGAACCTCTTTGACTCGTTTTGGGGGAAAGCCGGTCGTGGGAGAAAGGAAGAAAGGAGAGGGTGGGGAAGGGAGTCGCTACCGCCCTTGAGGAGGAAGATGGGGGATTCACCGCTGCTTGGGCTGGGAGCAGCGCTCCGCGCCCCGAGCGGGCTCCCAGCGGGAGGAGGGGGCGTCTTCCTCCTCCATGAGGAGGTGGAATCCAGGCACAGCCCCACGGACACAAAATCCAGCTTTCTGGAGGGATTTAGCAGGGAAAAGGGGGGAGGAGGGCGCGGGAGGGGGCGACCTCGTTACAGAAAAGCAAATGATGACAAGCAATTTGCTCGCCTAAGCCATTGTCCCTAAGCTATCTCCTGCCACTTGTGCATTTCAAATCTCGAGTACCGCATTAACATGCGGGTTGGTGTCTGCTTAACAGATTATGTAGTTTATTCACAAAGCATTGTACAAAAATCTCCAACTGAAACCTCTTCCATGTAATATGAATTAAACTGCAGCAGCGTTTTTCAAGATACCTTTACTTCTGCGCACACATACACACACATACACACACAAAGGCAAAAGATGCAGTAAAGTGACTGAAATTAAATATTTGGAGGAAAAGAAATCCTAGTAGACTAGTAGCTGAACAGATTAGATTTTCTAACCCAAATGTCTGGATGTGGTATTTATCCTAATTGATTAAGATTTTTAAAAAAATCCCCATCAGTGACCTTTTCCCATATATAGGAAACTGAGGAGAACATTTAAGAATAAGGAAATATACTGTGGACCTCGAAATATTACTATGCAATTTGTATTTTATGGAATTAAATAGTTGCAGTTAAGTGGCTTTGTTCTGATCGTTGCAATGATATTTCTTTTTCAGTAAAACCAAGTCTTTTTTTCCCACATCAGCTCTTTGGGGTGAACTCATGATGAGCCTTCCCTGAAACGAGAAATAACAGAAACCAAGGGGGAAAACGACAGTCTGCAATGAAAATAGGGGTCTAGTGATACATGGGTGAAATAAATGCCAGTAAACTAACTACTAGCCCTTAAAGACAACTACAAAAGCATTTTTGTAAAAGCCTGAATAACCAGCCACGAAGATCCCAGTCTCTGGCAGCAGTATATAATACACAATTGTGCATGCAATGCTATGGGGCTTCCCTGGCTCATCAGTTTTTCTTGCAGGCTCTAATTAGACAACAATGACTTCAGCATAAAACATTTTTTGAGAATTAAAGACTGGCTAGTAGCAACTTTTAGCCCAAATATTAGTCACATATCAATAACTGCAGCTGGTTCATCAATTCCTGAAAAATATTTTATGGTGAGTTAAACAGTTCTAAATATTTCTGGGTTTAGTCCACTGGTTATATAACACACAATTCACTTCACACACATTCTCAATATTGCTATCGCTCACTGTTCCTGCATCTAGACTACTATATTTTAGATAAATATTGCATAATGTCTTCATTATGAAACATTGTAAACTGCCTTAGTCCAATAGATATTTCCTTATAAAAGGAAACACAACAGGAAAATTACAATTTCTGAAAAAATATCCAGAAACAGTCGTGTTTCATTTACAATTTTTAACTCTCAATCCTTAAAACTTGTCAGGAAACTTTATATAGTTTCTGTAACTTGCATCTTGTCAAACTATAAGAGAGTTTACCTCATTTTCAGGGAGGTAAACGCTCACATCAATTCAGAGTGAGCTGTTGATAGGACAGCTATTTTCCATGTTGTGATAGCTTAAAAAAACTGGACAAGCTAGAGGTTGTTCAAGTGGTTTTACCACTCATCGCACCAGTAGCTATGGGAAGGCCTGCAGGGCAGCCCGGCAGACCCTGGTGCATTCATTGCTGGTACCTCCCGGTGCCATCTGCCCTACGAACGCCGCTCTCCTGGAGCTCAGCGGCAGAGCCACGCAAGAGGGTTATTAAAACGCAGCCATGCCGGCAGAGCTCGGGCTATTTGTCATGGGGTGGGGAGATGTTTAGTTTTGATTTCATTACGTGTCTTCAGTACAAGAAGGACATTGAGCTTTTAGAGCGTCCAGGGCAGAGCCATGAAGATGATTTAAGGGACTGGAGCATTTGTCTCATGAGGAAAGACTAGGCGGGCTGGGCCTGTTTAGCCTGGAGGAAATAAGGCTGAGAGGAGATTTGATCAACATGTTCAAGTACCTGAGGGGTGATTGTATGGGGGATGGGGCCAGACTCTTCTCCCTGGTGGCCGGTGACAGGACGAGGGGTAATGGGTGTAAGCTGAAATACAGGAAGTTCCACCTCCATGTGAGGAAGAACTTCTTTACTGTGAGGGTGACAGAGCAGTGGAACAGGCTGCCCAGAGAGGTTGTGGAGTCTCCTTCTCTGGAGATCTTCAAAACCCACTTGGACGCAGTCCTGTGCCACGTGCTCTAGGTGACCCTGCGTGTGCAGGGGGATTGGACTAGATGATCTCTAGAGGTCCCTTCCAACCCTAAGCAATAGGTGATTCTGTGATTTCTGAACCCTCTTCTGACAGACCTTGCTTGAAATTAATTAAGAGAGAAAATTTGAGGTGTTCTTCTAATCCCAGAATGAAAACAGAAGCCTTCCAGTTTTAGCCTCGCTGTTTAGCCTAGGAGTCTTGAGAAGTGTTAGTCTGGAAAATATTTAGAAGTCATGGCTCCACTTTAAGGGGTTAGGCATCATCTCTGCAACCTGTAACCTGTGGTCTTTTTGGATGCATTGTTTTTTATCTGGAGACAGGTATCTATCTCCTAAAGACAAACTTGATGACTGTACTTACAAGGACAAATCCAGGAACTTTAATACAAAGATTCAACATCAGATGTAGAACATGAAAACTATTTAGAAAGTGCAACTCAAAAAAGTCCTGCATGAAAAGCCACAGATAAAATGAGGTTTGTTACAGGTTTGTTTTCTCTCTCATTAGCACTCAGCAAAAGTAGGAGGTATGTAATACTTTTGCTGTAGGGCCTACAGAATATTATTTCTTGGGCTGCTTTTGGAGAAAAATATGAACAAAAGCTACCCATCTTTAGGTGAGATAAAAGACTTATGTTTTTTATTTGCAGCTGGAGTTGAAGAGAGGAGGAGTGGCAGCTGTGGCTGCAATTCTCCCATCCTGGTCTGTACTGATGGGTTGCAAGGCCACTTCCTTGGCCCCAGAGAGTTCACGATAAGGCCCCGTCTCCAAATAGTATCCAAGTGTGGGCTGGAGCTTCATATAAGTAGTGTTATAAAAGTGCAGCCAAAACTCCAGAATTTTCTAATATGGGCTGACATTTCAAGGAAGTACCCTGTGTAACTGCAAGCCAATGGGAAGGACAGTCACCTCACTTGTCCTGTGCTTGTACCCAGAGAAATCTATTTGCCCATCACACCAAGGTGATAGGAATAGATGGGACAATGCAGGGAAGAGCAACAGCACTTACGGATGGAGTTTCTAAGCCTGCTACGACTTCCCTGAAGTCCCAGAAAATAGGTTACATTACAAATCACTGCCTGTTCCTCGGGAGTGGGAAGTAGGGGAAATCCCTCTGTGGCACGTAAATAATGGAGGGGAAACTCCACAACAGTTCCTGGAGATTTCTTTCCTGCTAGTGCTTCTACTGTAACAAGATCAAAATTCCCATCAACTTTAAGGGTGTTTTAAGTGAGAAAAAATGAATAAAAATAGTACAGCAGGGACTTGGGCAGAGTGACAGTTGTCCATTTAAGATTTTTATGGATCCTTGACATTTTATAACTTATGTCCAACTATACAAGAAATTTTTCCTTAAGTTCCTATGGAATTTTTGATGTTTCAGTTTCCGGCCATTTCCTATCAGTGGCCACCACTGAAAAGAGCCCATCCCCGTCCTCTGCACTCCCTCCCTTGAGGTATTTATATACACTGATTAGATCCCCTCTCAGCCTTCTCTTCTCCAGGCTGAACAGGCCCAGCTCCCTCAGCCTCTCCTCATAGGGCAGATGTTCCAGGCCCCTGATCATCCTTGTAGCCCTGCGCTGGATTCTCTCCAGCAGCTCCACATCCCTCTTGTCCTGTGGCGCCCAGAACTGGACACAGTACTCCAGATGTGGCCTCACCAGGGCTGAGTAGAGGGGCAGGATCACCTCCCTCGACCTGCTAGAGATGCTCTTCTTAATGCAGCCCAGGATTCCATTGGCCTTCTTGGCCACGAGGGCACACTGCTGCCTCATGGTCAACTTATCATCCACTATGACAGCCAGGTCTTTCTCTGCAGAGCTGCTCTCCAGAAGGTCGGTTCCCAGCCTGTACTGGTGTCTGGGGTTATTCCTCCCCAGGTGCAGGACCTTGCACTTGGCCTTGTTGAATTGCATGAGGTTTTTCACCGCCCAGTTGTCCAGTCTGTCCAGGTCCCTCTGGATGGCAGCGCAGCCCTCTGGGGTATCAGCTACTCCTCCCAGTTTGGTATCATCAGCAAACTTGCTGAGGGAGCACTCTGTGCCTTCATCCAGGTCATTGATGAATAAATTGAACAGGACTAGACCCTGGACTGATCCCTGGGGGACCCCACTAGCTACAGGCCTCCAACTAGACACTGCACCTCTGATCACCACCCTAAGTTCTGAGAAATAAGTACAGAGAAGGCAGACAGAGGCACATTCTGTATGGCTATCTGATCAAAACACTTTTTCTTTTTACCTCACTCTCAATACAGATGCATCAGTTTCCCATCAGGTAGATACTAGTTGCAAAGCAAAAACGTTACTGAGTTTCCAGCCATGCCTAACTAACCCTCTTTTGTCCTGTAGATGTTAAATCCTTCATTTTCAATTGAATCACAAACTACAAGTACAATGTATGGAAATCTAGGAGTCATTTCCAATAATTATTTTTGTTATAAAAAATAAATAATGGCTTTGTTAGCAGGCCCTAACTTTGTGTACTTAATCATGATCATTAAATACACTGAATTTTAGACACTAACTCAAGAGAAGTCAATATAGTGCAGTGATGGATGTAGATTCGTAAGGATAGGGCCAGATTCTAATTCTGTCTGTATCACTGAATTGCACCTCAGACAATTTTTTTTCACTCTTTTATGTCTTAGTTTTCTTAACCAAAGAACTGTGTTGTTACCTAAACTGTGAAACAATTGGTTAAACTATCTTACTTAGTATTACTGTTTATCTGAAGAAACGCTTAAGCTGCTGCTTCCTTTTCAATCACTTAGATTGGCAAGAAGTATGTTACTATCTGGCAAGTCTGATGATTTGATCAAAAACAAAAATTGAAGTATCTTTCTTAATTTAAGTGCAATAATTACTCTTATATATTTTGGTAGGCCTAGATGCCTGGGCATGTTAGACAAATACTACGGCTGAAAATTTATTTGAACTTAATATTACATTAATCCAGATCTTTCTGCTGTTTGTCCAATAGAACATTAGCCCATTTTGTTTCTGGCTTTAGTATATGGTCTTTTAACTAAGCTGCCAAATGACTTTTATTAACTATTCCTTGATTCCTTGATTCCTTGATACCATTCCTTGATGCTCCTTGTAGTGCATAAAGAAAAGAAATTGAAATTGAAAAGAAATGTCAGTGATCTAGCAGTTATCTAGGACAATAGCTTAGGTTCTGACTTCTGTTGTGGCCAGTGGAGTGAGACAGAGCAAAAGCTCTTGCTGCCATGCCTTCTGTCAAACAAGCTCCTGCCAGGATGAGTGGTGTGTTTTGTTTTTTTTTACAAAATGGGTCAGAAGGATGAATTATAGAGCATATTATGTGTCTTCTCTGAGAAGGAGCAAAGTGCAACGCAGTCTGCTAATTGTTAGCAATTACAACTAGAGGTGCACATGCACATAGGTGGCTTGGAAAGCGAGGCAGCGTAATTATATCAGTGGCACTATGTCATCTTGGACCTCAAATGCACAGAAATGTTACACTGATTTTCTTCTCTACTGTTTTATGGTATTTATCAGAGCAAGCACTTTTGCCCTTCAGATTTACAAAATAGAAAGGTTTTGTACCCCCTGCGATTTATTTACCTCTTCAAATTCTATTTGCCTCGGCTGCATTCTGTTTTAACATTAGTTTTCCTTTGGTTCATACAGCACTAGATAACTAGTAATTGCCCCTTATCCCTAACCCTTCACCATGGTACTGCCTCCTTTCTTTCATCTCCCTCTTTGCAGCCTTGATGTCGCTGGCTTGAGCAGCACTGGGATGAAACCCGTATTTATCAGCTCAGCAGAGGTGATTAGCCCCCATTTCACACAGAGCTGGGCCTCACCTTCAGTGTTAGCATATCTCATTAGAAAGGCATGCCTCACCAGCTGGAGCGAGCGTCTAGGATCTTTCCCAGTTTAGAAAAATAATGAATGGGAAGGAGCACATTTCTGTGTCTGAGCGTTCCGTTTTTGAACATGGACATAGTTATGCCCACAGGAGGAACGAAGGCTGTGCAGCATCTTCAGAACGTAATCGTAGCAGAATTCAAACTCTGTTCAAACCATCACCGTTCCTCCGTGCACTCTGCCTCAAGATTATTAGTTACTATTTTCCACATCTGATTTTATGCCTGGTTATTTGACAGAGTCTTTGACTCGAGAAAATGGCCTTTCTCTGTATGAAACACTCACAAACAAAACAATGAAAAGTTTAAGCCCTATTTTGCCCTCGTGAAAAATTTTTGACAGTCTTGTGGAGCCAGAAAGACATAAGTTGTTCTTTGACATCATTAAGAAAACAGATATTAAAAAAAAAAATGAACTAGTTAAGCAGAAAGAAAATAAAGGTCAAGAAAAAGGAATATTAAGGAAAAGCTGTTTTTTACAATTACTAGAGGGCATTCCTCACCAGCCTTCTTGCAAGAGCATGGATCAGGAGCCACATAAAGCAGCCTACTCATTCACACCTCTTTCAGAGGCTGCCTTTGTTTGCAGTATGTCCAGATGGTTCAATTCACTATGATATAAATTTACTTGTGAATTCAATTTAATTGAAGATGAACACAAAATGGAAGTTCTTATTTATTTCTCTTCATCTCTGGAACACATGCAACAGAGGCTTATAAAAGCACCACAAATGCTCAGAGCGTTGACTCAGTGTAGATTTAGTGACTCACAGCAAATGTTTTCAGTAGCCACAGTTACTTAGGTAGTTATTGGCACACTTGTACCATCTTTACTCATATTAGGTATAGTGAATGAACTAGTGCTACACTAACAGTAGCTGGTTATTGTCTATATCCTATTAAAATAATTTAACAAGAAAGTTCAAAGATCCTATTACAACTATAGTTTGATAGCTACAATCACACTAAATGGAAAAACGATGTTAAGTAGAAAAATATATATATAGCAACTATTATCACAGCTAAGATTCATTTTAAATGTATTTATTTCTCATATTTTCTGTCAGTTTTACCCTTTTAAAATCTAAATTTACCTTCTCTCTTCTTAATTCAAATATTTTTCCATGACAGCTAATTTCCCCGTACTAAAACCAATGAGGATACATCCGTTCACGTTATGTAGGATTTCCTGAACCCTGTCATATCAACAGCTGTTTTCTGTATATTTCTTTCCACAGTGTCTAAATATTTTTCCATCTTCCTTGGGTGGATTCTTCTTGCTTACTTTATATATATACATATATAAAATATTTTTTTTCTCTAAGGAGGTTCAAACAATACTGTAGTTCTTCAGAATTTTTACCTATTGCTCTGTGATACTGCCACAATTTCTGAGATAGTGTGATCTAAAGGTACAGCCTAGTGCGCTAGCAGCTTAAAGACAAATGTATGGTTTGGCAAAAATGTATTTTTTTCCTCTGTAATTTTGGGTTCATACTGAGATGCCAGGATTTGTTATGTATTCTGAAACAATTTCACTGATTTTACATTGCTTATAATATTCACAAACAGTCCTCTACAATTACTTGGATTTGATTTTTAAATAATTCCAGCAAGATTAGATTTCCGATCTAAGTGTAGTTTGGTATTGATTCTAGATTCATAATTCTTGTATCAGCCAGAAAGGATTATTTTGGGGTGTAAGATTTTATTATTTCCAAATAAAAGTAACATAGGAAAAGAAATGTGTCAAATATTAACAACAACAAAATAACTAACAACACATCCCTTTTCACAGGGCTTTTCAGAATGTTTTATGTTAAAATAAAAAATATTCCTTTCAGCTGCTGTGACCTCTAAGACCTTTTTGGCCGTATAAATAGTCCACCTTAACAGTCCACCTTAAAAAGATGAGATTATTCAGCCTGTTAAGTCTGTATCTCTGTAAAAGAAAAACACCTTAACAAAGAATGGTTTGTTGCTGACCTGCAGCTGGTTATGGTATTTCATCTGAAAGCCTATTTAAGTTCTTAATGGCAACATTTATTCCCTGTCCCTCAGAGGAGTATTTTACAAACAAGAATAATTAACAAATGAGGATAGCCAATTTTGAGCTATAATTTAGGCTAACAGTCCCCCAAAAGGGGTGCTGGCACTAATAATAATCATTATCTCAAGGTATCAAGAGGGCTTGGGAGGCTGATGAGATCCTCACTGGCAGGGAGGCCTTTCCCCTGCAGTGAGGGCAACGGGACCGGCAGCAGCTGGCAGAAAAGCAGAGGCTGTCGCATGGAGCACAGGCAAAGTGGGAATAGCGCACAAATAACCTCTGTGACTCAGATTAGGTAGCAGGGGTTCAGACGCTGATAATCTGTCACCCATAGCCTCCATTAAAAAAAAAAAGACTGACATGCCACCAGCTTGCGAGGCTTTTCCTTACATTTCAGAGCTGCTCCTGCTTCTACAGGATGGCTATATGCTCTTGCAAATGATTTGGATTGCCTTGACTTCATAGCTGCTCTGCTTTGGGCTCTGCTCTTTCCTCTGTCTAGTTCCTTCAGCGCCTCTATCCCCCTCGGTGACTGCAGTCACAGGGAAGCGAGTAGCGCTGAAGCACTGCTAGTGCTGCTGTTTCCTTTATAGCAGCGTGAACTGTGCTTAAGAAATTAGTCAGGCATTTAGGAACTGCTAATCCTTCTTGTGAAGAATACAAGGCTTGTTTCTTCCAAGGAATTCCTCACTGCAGGGCCCAGCACAGAGTTCAGTTTTACCTACTAAACCCTCTTGCAGCAAGACGCAAGACAACGATATCAAAGTAAAAATTAGGTTTTCACATAATGTCCTTTTCTCAGTGACAATTCTTTTGTGGCTCTTTTCTCCTACCACTGTTACGATAGACCACAGCGTATCATTGATGCACCATGAAAATAATTAAGCTAAAATAAATAATATGTGGCAGCAACTAACACTTCTTTCTCACAGTTTGTGCCTTACAAAAGCGCTTCCTAAATCTGCAGAAACTATTAATATACCTCGCTAGGCAAGACCAGGTTGATAAGAGAGTATAGCTCGGATACGCAACAACTTTGCCTTTACAAACTAGTCATCAAATTTTAGCAAATTCCTGCTTGAAGGGTCTGTACTCCTGTACAGACACTGATACACACTACACAGAGCTATGTGTGGAGAGTGAGAATGGGATGGTAAGCTGACTCTGGAACTACAAGCTTAGAACCTCCTAGTTTTCAATGCCAAGCTTGAAAATAAATCCTTCTGTGGCCTGCAGCTAGTGGTTTAAAATTCTCAATTTACAATATTCAGAAATGGAGTATATGTTAGTAGAGCAGCAACACATTGGATTTAATTAGTATTTATATATCTGCTCCTCAAAGAACTAGTAAATTATTCCAGTGTCTAAAACCAGTAACTAGAAAAATCCAGATGGTCTTCAAGAGGTAGCAGAAGATGCTTACTAGCATTCAAGCTTAGAAATACCCTGCAGGTCCTTTAATTATCACAAGTTTGGGAAACTGAGGCTCCAGCCAGGAAGCTTTCTAAGGAGTGTAACATAACACGTCCATAACAACAGGAAAACCAAGATGTTACACATAGTGAGAGCTGCTTTTCTCACTGCATGAAATTCTAATGTGTTATTTTACACACAAATTTAGTAGCAAAAGAAGGAATGAGAGAAGCAATGAAACAGGAAATAAGTAAACCTTCATGATCCTATGATCTTGATTTTAACTGAAAATTAACATTTTTGATGTTTAAACTTCAAAACTAAATTCATTTTGTACCTGAATTATAAAAGTGAAGACTCCTTTACCTTTTGTATGACTTATTTTTATCTGCGTATTGCAACTGTGGTTTGAAAGCCCTGCTAGGAGCTCCTGAGCTCTTTTGTCAATGCCCTACACAGGAAAGCGGCGGTGAAACCTCCTCTACCTGGCGCTTAAACCAATAGTGCCCCCTTGAGGACACTGGTTTCCTGCGCCTCCGGGAATAGAGAGCTCGACAGGGCTGCTTCAACCACCAGCTAAACGAAATATGTTACCTCTACCTGCAAGTAAGGCCCCCCAGGAAGGGGCCGCCTCAAACTATAATGTAGAGATACCATAAGAATACAGAAAAAAAAATCTGAAACAAGGAAGCATCTGACAAATACAAAAACCAATTATCTGTTTTGCAATAAAGACTCATATAAAATGTTGTGCTTCCAAACAATGAGAATAGGGGGAAAAAAAGAATCAAACGTCTGGGCAAGTAAGAAGGAGAGCAAAACTAAGCAGGCAAGATGTATTCTGACACATCGCATTATCAGAAGGAAAGCAAAAAGCAATGCTACAGCCAAAGTTTAGTGATATAGGAAGACTACAAGAGGAACAGTTTTTGCATATGAGAAATTCCAAAAATGTCATACGTATAAAATTCTGTAAGAGAGCTGCTAATTTTAAAATGAAGAGCAGCTGCTGCTGCTACAGGGTGTGCCCACATTGGGGAATGGAACACACTAATCGTACTAAGTTCGGTTACTGCTTATTGAAATGATCTGCATGCACATGATGCAAATCTCGGTACTAACTGGCAAAATACTGCACATCTGCTCTTGTTAGAAAGTAGCTATTTGATTGCACACTCAGTTGTTCCTGTTGGTTCATGTTGCTGCCTCAGAGCTGTGTATTATTTCACGGTCCTCCAGGCGCATTCCCATACAGCCTACCTTCTCCCAAGGCCCTGTAGTTTGCTGATCTCGTGTTGTGACAGAACTACACTATCTTTGTACTTAAGGGACTTGCATTAGACTCAGGTATCAAAGAACCAGGTATGCAAGAGCCTGGCTGAACCTGAAGGACGAACAGCATGCTCAAGTGGCTAACTAATCTTTCAGCTCTTGGGTCAGTGACCAATTCCTGAATACCCCAAACATCCCTGTTTTGCAGTAGAGACCTTGGCTTGTTGGCATTTGACTTTAGCCTCATCATATCTGCCACTACTGCATGTCATTAACATTACACTTTGTGATGCAGATTCAGTATATGTATGTTCTTAAGCTGGATATCACATATTAGCCTAATGGGTAGATGACAGCTAATGAGATTCTTCTCCCCCAATCAGGCATATGTAAGTGGTGACTTCAAAGGAATCTGTTTAAGAATCAGTCTTGCTCTGCATATCCGAAGTCATCTGTTCCTAGCCATCCAAAACATCACTTGGTCTCTCACAAACTATCAGGGTCTTTTTTCCAAGTTCTCTGTCCTGGTTTCTCAGCACCAGATACCCACTCATGTATTCAGCGGTTTCTGCACTGATGCTTTTGTACAAAAAAAGACCACTAGAGCCTTTGGGAATAAACAGTAACTTCTACACAATGACTTACTTGGCCACTGTCCCACCCTTTTATGCTTGTTTGGCTTCATAGTCTGTCCTTTTAGAGGTAGCCTTATTTCCCATCCATGGTCCCCTCTGGGGCACTGGATTCACGAATGAAAGTCCTGCCACAGAAAGTGTTCACCGGGTACATGGCAAGGAACTGGCCATTTGGTGAAGGTCAGCTGGAATCTCTCTGTCCTATTATAGATTAGTATACAGCACAGAACGCCACATGAGGCCTTTGGGAGGCATTTTGCAAGGAAAAAGTATTGCATTTCATCTGTACAAAAGCTTTCAAGACATATTTTTCTCATAGAAAATTCTTCTGGCACAAAAATGCATACAAACAGCACGGAGCCAATATTATTAATACCAAACATGCTAAACTGTATTTATTTCACTGAAAACCATGTGTATTTCTGCAGGGAATATAAACTTAATTTTAAGTAGAGGAAGTGCTCTATTAATACTCTGATATTACAATGCAGAGTTGCTTTGTTGTTCGCTGTAGAATAGGTAGCTAAACCCTTCCAGTCAAGTAAAGAATCAGGAAGGGCCTTGTGATCTACAGCAGCAAAGCAGAGCTGCCTGGTCTCATGTCAGCTTTCCCTAAGAAGCACTTTTTTTTTATTTTATCACACTGAACACATATTACCAGTATTAAGACTCCCAGCAGAGTTTCGGATGCAATTTCTAACATCCCCCCCAGCCCTTGTCCTCCATCCAACACTCTTCATGGCCTAAAGTCCTGCCAGGATTTCTGCAAGAGTGCAAAAGCAGGGATTAGCTTCACCCCATGAGCCTTGAAGCCCTGCCTGCCAACCCACAGTGGTAATATGCAAAACAGCAGCACTCCATAAACCCTTGCACAACGGCCATCTACTACACGCAATCATCATAAGCATCTTAGGAGCACGTGCTGAGCTCTGAGGCCCGTTGGGTATGAGACTATCCCAGTGCTAGGCACTAAGAAAACACCATAAAAAAAAAAAAGTTTTCCTAAGCAACTGAACAACAAAAAAATCTATTTTCTCAATTCACAAAGGAGCTACACCTCTTTAGGTAGAGATCCAACCAGATGTTAATCTTATCAAATGTCCATGTATGTAGGACCACAAACCTGGCCAGGCTGACCCTTGCAACAGCAGAGGGCTGCAGTAGTGGCACTTAGAAACGTGATGCTGAATGGGATGCCGATGCTGAACAGGAAGACTGCAGTGTTTGAGAAAAGGACTTGTTGGGCACAATAGCAGAACATCAAACAGCTACAAGGGTGGCCTTAGAAACCTCTTTATTTCAGCAACAGCAATTTATCTTAGACTGTCCAACTAGTTTTTTTTTTTTTTTTTTCCCTCCACAAAGCATTGAACCAGAAGCTAATAGTCGAGCACTGATGCCTTCAACTCCAAAGCAGGGTGACTTTCAGTCCTCTATCCCTTAAGAAGGTAGAACCAAGATCAAAGGGAAAGGCCACAGTGAATGACCAAGAGCTTCGAGCACTGAGAACTTCACATACGTCTGCCTTGCACTGTTACACTTATTTGAAATCACTGATTTTCATGCTATTCATTTCACTTCATTCCCTGTTTTCTGCAAAATCCAAATAGCCTGCTTGTTCACACCTTTGTAAAAAAATAGTATTTCAGTTTATATTATTTTATGACAGAAATTTATATGCTTTCTGGGGACAGTAAGACATACATTGGGTGAAGCAAGTCCCATATAGTGCCAGCATAGCTTCTGGATTTAAGTTCTACTATAAAGTAATCCATAATAGAGTAAGAAAATAGCCCAAAGTTACACACAGCACAACTTTATAACGAACATACCATAACAGCATAGTTTCCAAACTATTTTGCTAAAGTTATACCATTAAAGCATGAATAAAAATCCCATATCCTGAGTACATAGTCCACAAATTTAAAATACTTAATAAACGTGCTATTACAAAAATCAACTACGAGAAGTTACGCAAAGCTTAATGAAAACCATACCTGCGCTGGAATCCAACCACCAGTGAATCCCCCAAGCAGGAGCCCAAGCAGCCCTCTTTACGCTACTAGCATTTTGTCTGCTTACCACGTTGAGAAAGACTCCACTCCTCATCTCCCAGCTTTGTGAGAGTGGGACCTTCCTGTTCTCACACATACTGCTATGGCGAGGGCATTGCCAGATTCAGGTAAGGATATTTTCAGAGAAATCCTGTGCAGCGGCTCCTAGCCATACCAGCACAGCTTCTGGTCTCCCTGTATTACAAAGAGAATCTGGGGAT
>NW_010583992.1:1020897-1063817 GCF_000705375.1 Tinamus guttatus | reverse complement strand
TTTTTTTTTTTTTTTTTTTTTTGGGGGGGGGGGGGGAGAAGCCTGCCGAAGTGGATTTGCTTCCGTTGCTTTCGAGGTGATGTTAAAGATGCGGTAATTTACATGCGTTAGTTCATATGCTCAGGCAAGTGACTTTGGCCTGAACTTTCACTGTGATCTTCTTATGCCAAATGAATTGTTCATTCTGCTTCATTTCATAACAATGTGTTTAGAAACTGTTTGGAGACTTTTAGTACTTTTCCATAGCTATTTTAAAGGATCTCTTTCCTAACAAAACAAGGTTATTAAAATTGCTGTTTGGCCGGTGTGTCAGAACAGTAGATGTCCCAAAATGGAATTCCTGCAGTTTTATGAAAATTTTTAGGCAGAGATGAGAATTTATCTCACAAATGGCAGTCTGCAGTAAGAAGTCAATGGTTATTGCTTATGTTTTGTAGTCCAGCTGGTCTGTGCATAAGCTTAGCTCAGAAACATTTCTAGTTGCATTGTCTTCCCTGGTTCGCAGCAGGAGAAAGAACTCACAGAATCGTAGAATAAGTTGGGGGAGCACCCAGATTTAACTGGAAGAATGAGTAGTGTGTGGGAGGACTATGATAGATCTGCAGATCTATATGCAGGGTACTAAGGAGACCTGTGTAGGTCTACATGCATGGACAAGAGAAGGGGAAAAAAGACTCCACAACCTCTCTGGACAGCGTGTTCCAGTGCTCAGTCACCCTCAGTCAAGAAGTTTTCCCCTGTATTCAGAGGATCCTGTATTTCAATTTGTACGTGTTGTCTCTTGTCCTGCGTCTCTGAGCACCAAGAAAAATCTGGCCCTATCCTCTTGACACCCTCCCTTAAGATATTTGCATGCATTGATAATATGTCTCTCAGTCTTTTCCAGGTTAAACAGGCCCAGCTCTCAGCCTCTCCTCCTAGGAGAGGTGCTTCAGTCCTCTACTTGTCTTTGTAGCACTACGTTGGACTCTCTGCAGCACTTCCATGTCCCTCCTGTACTGGGAAGCCCAGAGCTGGACAAGGTCCAGAAGGTCATGTCTTGATAGCTTTTGAGTATCTTCAAGGATACATATTCCAAAACCTCTCTGGGAAGCTTGTTCTAATGCTCGGTCACTCTCATAGTGAAGTAGTTTATCCTTGTGTTTAGACGGAACCTTCTGTTCTTCCATTTTTAGCCATTGCTTCTCATACTACCAGTGGGCACCACTGCGAAGAGTCTGTCCCTCTCTTCTAGACCCTCCCTTCAGATACATATATGCATTGATAAGATCCCCCATCAGTCTCCTCATCTCAAGGCTGAGCAGTCCCAGTTCTCTCAACCTTTCTTCATGAGAAATGCTCTAGTCCCTTAATCATCTTAGTAGCTGTTTCTTGGACTCACTCCAGAATGTCCGTGTCTCTCTTGCACTGGTAAGCTCAGCACTGGACACAGCAGCCAACCAGGACCCCCAGGTCCTTTTCTGCAAAACTGCCCTCCAGCAGGTCAGCCCCCAAGCCTGCAGTGCTCCATGGCATTACTCAAGGCAATATGGATACTTTCTGCTGCTCTTCCCTCATCCACAAAGCCAGTTGCCTTACTGTAGGATCATAGAATCATTATGTTTGGAAAAGACCTTCAAGATCGTCAAGTACAAGGCTATCACATTGGTTAAGCAGGTTTTTCTTTGTGTGAATCCATACTAACTACTCCTGACCACCACCTTGTCCTTCACGTGCTTGGAAATGGTACCCAGGATTATCTGATCTATCACCTTTCAAGGGATCGAGGTGGGGCTGGCTAGCCTGTAGCTCTGTGGTCATCTTTTTGCCCTTTTTGAAGGCTAGATGACACTTGTTTTAAGCAGAGTGATATGATATGGAAGCAAAAGCAAAGAATTTCAAATAATATCTTATTTTTTAATGGATTTACAGACATCAAGTCGGAAGTAGAATGATTATTACCATAGTTAGTTCTACTAGCTTGTACTTATTCTGTTCTCCCATCCATCCTGGCCTGGGCTCTAGGATACCTTCTATAGTGGTTGGGCCAAGTTGAGCAGTCCGTCTTGTGCTGCAGTTCTTGTTAAGGTCCATTAAGGATTTTTATTTCGTGTTTAGAGTGAAGCAGACATACTGCTGATTCAGACCACAGGTTCTAAACAAATCAATTTCAGTTAACCTGAATTAATTCCATTCTATCCACTCTTTAAGGCAAGATCATTGTGTGTATTTAAGCCCTTCCCTTATATGCTGAGGAGAAATACAGGTGAAGATTCTGGACTTTTACAGCATGGAAGAAACAGAGAAATCTGAAGTAGTTTCCTCTAGGGAGAGAGGTCTAAACTGGAAGATCACATGTTTAGACAAAATAATTATGCAAACAGTCTAAGTTAGGACTGGCTTCTTCTTATTTTAGGAATCGGAGGAATTGATTATCCTACACGAGAGTAATGTCAGAAAACTCTCCAGAAAGCTGAACAGAATTTACTGGCAGTAGGAGATATATGAACTTCAGTGAATTTAGTATGAGGCATGTCTGTGTAAGGGTGTCTTCCTGTCAGTTTGTTTCAACCTCAGAAATGACAGGAATAAAATAGAGTACTTACAGCAAATAATCATGTCAGTTACAATCTGTGCTGTGGAGAGTTTTTGGATGACTTGCAGAAGCAATTGAGAATAAGCTCTTTAAGAAAAGTTTGACAAAGTATTACTGCAATATTAGAGACATTTGGAGTTATAGTTATATTTGCCTATGCTATTTGCTTTCCTTTCTTTTTTTAATGCATTACTTCGGGTAAGCTTAATTATAATATCGAGTGCCAGAAGATGAAGACGAGGTGTCAAATAAAAAATGGATATCACTGGCTATGATTTTCTTAACTCTTCAGACAGAGAACTTCCTCAGTGGTCACTTTAGGGAGGGGAAAAGGTAGAAGAGTTAATGCTGGTTTGCTGATCAGCTATAGTCCATGAGTTAAGATAGTCAGTGGCTCAGTTTAGCAACTCAGTTTAACTCTCATTCTGTGCGAGAGTTCCTAGCAAAAATACTCATTTTCAGTAGGAAACTAATTCATTTGTATTCTGGAATACTTGGGTCCCCTAGATTACCTTGTTTTGATGTTCTTCCAGATCTTTGAACCTTGTTGGGTGACAAAAGACTGTACCAAAACAAAAAGGAAAGAATGACCACAGGGTTATGAAATCCCGAACTCTGAAGAATCCAAAGTCCTCATGCAAACACAGTATTCCATAATACCACTTAAATCCCAGGAGGTGTTGACTGGAACTATCTTTGGCACTTACTTTCATCCTCTTTTGGCTCAAATACTGAAAATTGAGAGCAGTTGGTACAAGCTTTTGCATTTGCTTTCCATGTTCTGCAGCTGTGAAAGGAGCACGAGGACTTCAGAGATGTCCCGTCCACCATGCAAGACCAGCTCTTGGCTGGGAAGCGACTGAGGAGTGCCAGCCTTCAACAGCACTTCTCTGAGTGCTCAGGGAGGAAAGGAAGGGAACAGGGAAACAAAACCAAGAAGGTTAGGGCCTGGAGAGCTCTAGTAGAGATCCCCTGAAGGGGAGAGATGCAGAAGACATTAGAGGCAGTTAGGTGAGATTTATAGTACCTGTTTGCTGAACAAATGTTTGCTACCCTTTGTATGTGCTAGGTGAATGTTTTAAAAGCATTTCCACTTCCTTTTTTTTTTTTTTTTTCGATAAGAGATGTTTTGCCTATACAGAAATGAAACATTAGATTCTCATGGTTGTATTGCTATAGGTTGCTAAAAGATGGAAATGGGAAGTGACTTCTCCAACATAGCAAGTTGGCTAATCTCGAAGGGAATTGAGGATATCTTACTTCTAAGCCTACATTTTAATGATTAAGTTTTATGTTACCTCTGCTCGTTGTTCAGATGAGAAATTTAATTTTGAATATGCTTTTGGAAATCTATGCTTTCCAAAAAAATGAAGCTGTTTTTTTCTCTTCTGTTGCTTCCATTCTACCATACTGAGATTATTTGCTTGATATTTCCAGTCAGGAGTTGTTAATATGACCATATAAATGGTCTCCTATACTATACAGATAACCATTTTATCTAACTCAGGATAGATAGATTTTAAAAAATAATTTACTTACACTTTTTTTTTTCTTTCTTTAATGTAGGCAGGGCTGCCTTTGCCTGCATCACACTGACTTCTTGTTAAATGAACAGGAATACCCTCCCTTTAAGTATATGTAGAGAAAATGTTCCTACTTTATATGTATCAGCAGCAGTCTTAGAGGGACTGCAAGTTTACATGATATTTCTTATACTAATACTTAGTTTTTTATGTACATTTCTACTGAATTCTGAAACAGATTTCTAACCAAATAATCATCGGTTTCTGTTGCTTCTTTTGGTGTTCCTGTTAGTTAATTACAATGTGTTGTGACCAAATAAATATTTGATTTTTAGTTTTTGAGCTATAGGTTTTTCCTATTTTTTTAAAGAGGAAAAATCTGCAACCTTGAACACTAATTAAAGCAGAACATTAAATTGCTAAAGTACAATTAAAGTAGCTGGAATGTGTAAAAACTAGAATATTTTATTATTATTTATCATGCCCTATGCTGTCATATAATTAAACATTCTTTTAAAAGTATAGTTAATATTTTAGCCTTTCAGAGTAAGGTTAATATTTCTCTTTAATGAATAATTTAATTTTCCTGGTTTGTATTTAATATTTTAGTACTTGAAATACTAATTGAGGAATATTTGTTTTAAGTTTTTGATGATGAAGAAGAGAGCAAGTTGTCTTATACAGAAATTTATCAGGAATACCAAGCTTTGGTGAGTATTAATCACTAATTTTGGTAGACTTCTAAAAAATATAATTAAAAATGTTTAATTAGTATTTATTTAGATGGACTTCTAATTATCCATCTGTTATCTATAATTTTCCACCATTACCTGTGAAAAGTTTTATTTAGATGTCCTTTGAGTCATAGTCACCCTATGTTTTTTTTTAATGTTTCGATGCCAGAGATATAGAAAAGAATTATTAACATAGTCATATTTCCTAAGCGCTGTTACATATTTTTCATTTATATTGCTATATCTTTTAGCTAAAATACTGTAAGTTTGGTTTTTCTGTCAAATTAAAAATGACCAGCAACTTTATTACTGAAAGAAAACATATAAACCTTGTATTTTGTTCATAACCGACTCTGATAAATCTTTGAGACAACCTTTAAATATTAGGAAAAAAGCTACAAATTATTTCAGGGGCATTCTTAGAATACCTATAAACCTCTTAGCTTCAGTGCACATGGAATTCTAGAATATTTTTTGGCAATAAGGCACGATAATGGTTCAATTAAAAAAAAAATGCAGATCAACATCCATTTAGTTCTGTGTGCCTGTTACCTGTCAGGGTCAGACTGAAATTATGTGGGAGGAAAGAAAATAACATGAAATACTAGCCAGGACACCAGGGAAAAGGCATAGAGGTGAGATTCTGGGAAACTGGAGAAGCTAAATAGAGAAGTAACCAAATTCAGCAACGACAATCAATGTTAATCTTAACAGTTAATGAAAGTAAATTAAGCCTGAAGTATCAGAAAATCAGTTACAGTCTGCAAGTGATTTTCTTGTGAGTTTGACAATGAAAGAGCAGCAAAAAAGAATACACAATTATGAAAAAAAAATCATATGATTCCAAGGAAAAACCTATTAGGAGGTAAGGATTGAAACTTTCTTACAGGTTGAAAAATTACTAGAAGGCTATCTTAAAGAAGTTGGAATCAATGAGGAGAAATTTCAAGAAGCTTTTTCGTCTCCTCTTGCAAAGACACACACTTCACAGGTATGTTTTTCACTCTTAAGAAATATATGGACTTTGTTGTTGTTGTTAATATAGCAGGGCTGAGATAAGTGTTTGAAATATTTAGGAACTTTAGATTTTAGAATAGAAATAGTTTAGAAACTTTAAGTTCTAATGCAGGTTTCTAAAACCTGAGTTAAAGTATTTGTTCATACAGTGAAATATGACCGGCAACATTGTATCTTTAAGCTAATGACAGATATTTGTTAGGTGTCAGAAACTTTTTATCAGAGCTTTGTCTTCTGTGTTAGGTTTGTGTTTTTGTTTTCCTGAAACAAACCCCAAAGTTTAGGATGTCAGCCACCTTTAGTTGCATATGTGTCAGCTTTTCCTTAGTCTTCTACCCATTTATGATAGGAGACAAACTTAAAGGTTGAAGCGATAGATATATTCATTAAAGGCAAAAGCTGATATTTTTCTCTAGTTTTGTAATAAGATGGTAAAATCTGCAAAACAAAAATTGGCCTTGAGAAGACAAGACAGAATTCTAGGTTTCATGTCTCTGGTTTACTGGGGAGAGGAGTGGGCGCTTCTGCTGCCAAAGTCATGCTCTGTTTACATACCCTCTCCTAAATGCATAACAAGATCCTTCAGTGTGTATCCCTCAGTCAAACTTGCTGTTTTTGTTTAGTAAGTCAAAGGAATTGCAGTAGTAAAACTGGCCAGGTTTTGTGATGATATTATTGTAGCCATGATGACTCAAGAACCTGGCAAGAAAAGAACTCAGTATTTGTTTTGTTAGCTTAATTTATACAACTAATTTATGATGTAGTTAGCTAAGTTATATAATATATAACATGTAACTATATGTAAGCAATATATAACTTAAAAATTAGACAAATAGGAGCATTAAATCTTAACTGCTGTGAACATATCTTCAACAGAATTTAGATCTTAAGATAATTTCAGGCAGACTGAAATTATTGAGATTTCTGTAAGATATTTAATGAATTTGTGATTATTTTCCCTGCTGCAGGCCATTTTGCAAACAGTGTTGGCAGCAGAAGATTTCAGACTATTTAAAGAAATGATGGTCCAGAAAAATATTGAAATGCAATTGCAAGCTATTAGAATCATTAAAGAAAGAAATGGTAAGAAATGATAAATGGGCAATTTAATTTTGTCTTTGTTTGTGTTTTGATGAGTGCTTGATGCATTCATAAACAATAAGTGTTGATTTCTAGTCCAGTACCAGTGGAAATAAATAAAAAAAATCAGTTGATTTTAGTGGGACCAGAGTTTCAATACTTCGTCCTTGTGTTTTTTTCTCAGCCGCTGCTGTCTGTATTCCTCTCTAATAAATAGAAGAATAGAGCTGAAAAGTTATTCTGTGAAATTTGTCTTTAATTTTCTGCTAAAGGAATTTTTGTTGATAATTGGGAGAGTGTTAAAGTAATTATATCACTGCTTTATATAGTGCAGGCTCCACACTATCTGCTGTGTTTATCTTGCAATACACATTGCAAGATACAGTGTGATAAACGCCCTTCTGGAAACAGCTGTGGAGATGAAGAATTAAATGGAGCTTTTCTTTCTCACTCCTGGCTGAAGAATGGTATCAAATGGAATACAAAATAATGTTTTTATAAAGTAATGCATAAATTTTTGTCCTGATTTTTGATAGGTGTGTTGCCTGACTGTTTGACAGATGGTTCTGACGTATTCAGTGAAATTGAACAACAAGAAATGAAAATCCTCAGGGAAGTTTTAAGGTAAAATTGAATTGGGCCTACCTCATACGCTTTTTTTAATAGAGAAAAGTATACAGAGATTCTATAGAAAAAACTTTTATTTAGCCAACTTTCCTCATCTTCGGGTGACATGAATGTTCTTGAGAGAAAATGAATGGCACTAGAGATGAGTGTTTGATCAGGAACAGTTAAAGACACGGGGATAATGACTCCATCACGCTGAACTTGCACTGTCTTTGTGACACACACATACAATGGTGCATCATTTTTCCAAGCCCTGTCATTTCTCTTCTCCCCTAAATCCCAAGTTAATCAAAAATTAGACCTAGGTTGTAGACCTGCAGGGACTCTCGACAATAGGGGAATGTTAGCTGTAAATCCCTACTTCTGGGGACACCCTAAACGCAGAGCTGGAGAGATAGGATCAACACTGTATGTCTGCTTAAAGCAGCTTTATTACTCCTTAGCACCACTAGAATACTGTGCCCTGCTCTGTGTCCCTTAAAGCCTCGAAAAGGCAAATTCTGCTTTTTTACTCTGCTTTATTCTTTCCCACAGCTTCTTTCTAACTGTGTACAATGACTCTTGATATAACCTGGGGTGGGTGAGGACTGATACAGAAAGATTCTCTTCCAGTTCACGCGGACATTAACAATCCTTAAAAAAATTGATCAATTTGCTATTTTTTTTAAATTATGCTATTTTTCTCCTGTATTCTGCAAACACTTTCCTTCCGATTTTTAAAGCAGCAAATGAAACAAGATAGATATTCTATAAATTCTTATACAGTTATTTTAGCACAGGGCAAATTAGTACCCATAGTTTTCAGTGTGTAGGTTTATCATAGTTACTTATTTCTATTAAGATGTTTTTTCATTTAAGTAATGAAAGTATTTTGAAGACTTTAAGAAATCTACATTATATTTACATTATATTCAGACTATCTTGACAGTCCTCAAATATTTAAGCAATGCAAAATTTATATTTACTGATACTGGAGTTTACCTGTATTTTGTGTTACAGGAAGTCTAAGGAAGAATATGAATTAGAGCAAGAAAGGAGGAGGACCAAAGAGGTCAGTAGATTATTTAGCCAGATGAATTATGCTGATGATTAAGAAATACTTTGGTACTTTTGTCTCCTATGTCATCTATATCACTTTAAGGCAATATGTAATATTCTGTATGTACTATCCAAAACAAATAAAAAATCTGTCAGGAGGGTCCTGCTGACTTTTCTTTTTGAAAAGTCTGCTCTGTTGTTAACATTTCTATTCATGGTGCCACTGACATTAGTGTTGTACATGATACATTTAACCTTTAGTGATCTGGTGGAGCTCATACGGGCAGCATGGTCCCTCTTCAGTGTCAGAATGCTAAAATCCTGGCAATGGATGTCAACCTTTGAGATCCAGAGAACATCTGAATTAGCAATATTGTCAAGATCAGAGAGACTTCAAAGTATAAGCTTCTTAGAGATGATAGCATTCATATTCCTTCAGGAATTTTAAGGTTCACTTCACAGACAGTTTAGTTACTCGTTATTTCTGCACAATGCTGCAAGAATCTAATCACCGGGAACTAGAAATCTCCGAATTAGAATGTCTCTTGGTCTCCAGTAAACTCTGTAGAAAAGGAACTGAATGTAGGGTAAACAACTAGTAATTGCCAATGGGTAAACAACTAAGAAGCAAATCTGTTAAGCAAGGCTTCTTCAAGGAAGCAGTAATATAGCCAGTGGACCAGTGGAAACGTGGCAGTGAAGCTCTTCTTCACCAGGAAAACACACAAAAATAGCTGAGATATAGGTTGTTTCAGAAGAGGGAGTACGGTTGCTTTTCTAGATTTTTTTCCCATTAAGAAATTGAGTCTGGTACATTGGAAAAGAGAAAGTATTCTCTGTTTCTTCAGCCTGAACAGAGGAAACCGCCTGGCTACCAAACCTAACTGTCACAGAGGCAGTTAATGCATTTCAAGTCCTGCTCCCGAATTCAAAGCCATAATGAGTGCCGAAGGCTGCTATGCTGTTGAGTGCAAGTCCCAAACAAGTTGGGACATTCCTCCAAATGAAATGTCTCATTCTGCATCCTGTAGAAGAAGGATATCCAGCCAGAAATATCAATATTCTAGCATTTCACACCAGACTAGAGTAGCACCAATCAATACCTTCAACGGCCCCCCACATTTTAAGGGTTTATTGTACTATGTCCTATACAAACACTCTTGAGCCACTTAAGTTCTTAAGTGGCTCATTAATGTTCTTAAAACCTTAATTGACAGAACAGATTAGAAAACATGCGTGTGCGAGACAGTGTCCCTATACATACATGGCTGAGTAGTTACTTTTGTTTACTGTTTTTTCCCTGCTCATTTGTTTCAGGCCAGTCACTGTATTCTTGGCATATATGTGCATATGGATGTGCACAGTGCTGTAATACTTCAGTTTATCCTTCAGGGCTAACAACATTTCATTTTAGCTACCGCTGCTTTATAAGATAAGCTTCGTAGTAATTTGGGAAGCAGGCTAATGCATCCTTCATTATTAGAAAACATGAGTCTCACTGCGTTATTTCTTAGAGACAAAGCTCACCTTTGTACTTATGTGTTATTTGATCAAAGGTGGAGTTCTTAATTTTTTGTTCTTTTTGTCTAAAGGAAACTGTAGCAAAGAGCACGTGGAAAGTGGTGTTTAAATTTACTTAAGCAGGACTGACCCCTGCAGGACGTCACATGTAAAGCATGATACACAAGCACTCAAAAGTTCTATTTGTAGTTCAGAAAAAAAACACCAGTTTACCTAATGTTCTAAATTCTGGCTGTTGATTAGAGGTTTTGAACTAAAAAGGGGTAATTTATGACTATAAACCAATATGAGCATTCCTATTAATAAAGCAAAATAAAGGTTTTTCTTTTCTTTGCTGTAACAATACAGCATATAGTTTAAACAGCCCACTTTAGTTAAAAGTTCTTTTGACAATTTTCCGGGGGTTGGCAGTTTAATGCCTGATGTGTGGTGCTAGGAAATGTAATGTTTGCTTTTGTTTGCTTTTTGTTTTAAGGCACATGATAAATGTAAATCAGATGTTCCAAACAGTTTGCCAGGAGATACCAGAGAAGCTGTAAAAGTTAAGGAGTCCACTGAGGGAGCTGTTGCTTTTGAAGGAACTCCACAGTTTTCCTTAGGTAATTTTCTCCAAGTGTTTTGCAGTAGCTAGTATGCAATATGATATTATTTTCAAATCACTGACAAATCAATTTCATACCAGGATTTTCAAAACTGGGCTCTGAGTAACCATCTAGCTTTGGACATAGTGTCCAGAGGTGCCTGCACTAGATGGCCTCAGAAGTCCCTTCCAATATGAGTATTTTTAGGATTCAGTAACATTTATAAACCATCTCAAACTATAGGAGCAAACAAGGGAGTCTAAGAGCAATTTTCGTCTTTCATTTTAGGTGCATATGCCATTGTTATCGCAAAGAACAATGTTTTCCCAGGTAGTAAATATTTAATAAGTTATGATTTCTGTACCTGTGTGGCCATGATAGGTTTAACTGATACTTGTACAACATTTTTTGATGGTAATAAAATATTTTTGAGAGAACCAGCCATAAACTTTTAAGATTCACTCATGCCTATTGGTCAGACTACCAAACTGAATCTGCTTCGTAGTTTCACTTTGGATTTGTTGCATTTTTGTTTTTGAATACAATTGTAACACTTAACAAAATAGTATACTAGCAAGTGGAACTTTCTTAACTTTCACTTTACCCAAGTTTTGCAGTGAAAATTGTCTGAATTATTTTGTAGATGACTTTAGCAAAGGTAATGACCAAGCCAGTGCTTTTACAGTGAGGAAAAACTATTAGCTGGGAAAGAGGTGCTCTTTCTTTCTTGATATATTTGTGCTCCAGTTAAAGCACAAAGAAGGCTGATTTTTCCAACACATTTGGGAACTTCTTAGATAATATGAGTGTATATATATTTGTGTGTGTGTGTGTGTATATATATATATATATGCACACATACATACATGTGTGTATGTGTATATATGGGTATGTATAAATACAGTCATCAGAAAGAAGTGCTGTATCACTGGTATCTGTTCTTTTTATGAGCTCATGAAAAAATAACTTAACATTCTGAGATAATTTACAATAATAGAACTCAAATGATGGAAAATAACAGCCTGTACTTTCTTCAGTTTATTTTCCTGATTCTACTACTTGTCTTTGTATGCATTCACACTGAAATCGTTCATACCACAAAGCCTTGAGCTGGATACTTTTCGCCTTAGCGGTACCTGTGGAATGTACTTGCTCCCATTCAATGGCCGTCAATGGGTGAAGTGTCTTAGGACCCTCTGTTTCTTTAAACTGAGTTACTGTCTTTCACATTAGAGGGAAAAAAAACCCACCACCAACAAAAAAGCCACTGACCTTTTAAGTATCTTTCTTTTCTTCTGAAGTTCTGTTAGTTTCCTTTGAATTCTTCTCCTCTCCCTTTCACCCTCAGAAGTATACAGAGGGCTTCTTAGCTTTGGCTGCAGGTGTACATAGATACTTTTCTTCTTTTCCTGCCTAGCCCGCTTGTATTTCCCTTATTTTTGTGTAGTCGTGCCACCTCTGCCTCTCCCGTAGTGGCTGGTTTTCTGTTTCAGAAGGCAGGTGTTCCTAGCAGGTATTCTGTGTGCAGGACTTAGCCCTCTGCTCAAGAGGCAGGAGATCTTGGAGCTTGGGAGCCGAGACTTGCAGGCACTGAGTGCAGCCTTTCCTCTGTGCTAAGTGCCCACTCGTGCTGGTGCTGAGGATTCTTGATGTTCTTCAGATGCCAAATAGAAGATAGGTCTACAAGCAGCTTAGCACCTTTTAAGTCGTCTTCAGCAGTGTGGGACTGGCATCACACCTGTCCAGAGAGGTTTCTGAGAAAGTTTGTCAGAGCTTACCCTCTATTACCACCCTTTAGAAAAGTCGTTTGGAGGGAGAAGGCAAAAAATCAAGAAGAATCTCTCCTGGAAGTGTTCTTGTTTCAGAATCTTCTGTCATCCAGAATTGAAGAATTGCCTCCAGAAGGGTCTGTTATTACCTGCTTCATGGGCTCCCAACAAAAACTTTGTGTCTCAGAGTGGGATCATCTCCTCTGTTGGAATGGCTTCCTCAGGGTGCCAGAGTCAGTGCTGGGAAAGGACTGGACCCCCGGAGAGCTCGTGTCCCTCTGCGCCAGCAGAGTGCCTGCCTTCCGCTCCGGTCCTGATGCGTCGCTGCTCCTCGCGGCCCCCCCGGCCCGCGGAGCCTGGACGCGCGTTTCTCGCTGCCGGGGAGCAGGGAGCAGGCCCAAGCCCACAGTCTGGGCTCTCTGGGCAACGCGGCCCTTGCACGAGACAGGAGCTCCTCAGAGCCAGGGGAGGAAATCCTCCTCTGGCCCCAGCATCCTCTCGCTTGGGCTACACTTTATCTTTCAACTGCCCAAGCAGCTCATGAACTTTTAGTTTTCCTCTGTGATGAATTTCAAGCTAATGTCAGTTAACTTAATTTTACGTTGGTGAGCCCCTTAGGAATAACTTAGGGATTGCAAAACCAGTTTCCCAGAGACACTGACCACCCCCTCTGCAGCATTCCTGGTGAACACTACCCATGCCTGCACCAAGTGGTGCTTTTCACATGGATAATGGGAGGATGCAGCATCTGCAGGAGTGGTCCTAGACACTGATATTGTGAGAAGATTCTGCATGAAGCATCCTCATGGAAAAGCAGGTTGCTTCGAGTCATCCACAGCGTGAGTGTACATATAGACAAGTTCTCAAAGGAGAAAAAAAAAAAGGTTACATACAAGTAACTATATTTCTTTGAGATGTATTGTCTATTTGTACGTTCACTGTCCACCTTCCTTCCCTTCTCAGTATCTTTTCAGGTTCGTGGGTTAAGTGAAACTGAGGGTCCTATGATCATATCCTACAGGTACTGCTAAGACAAAAACATCTCCAGCTTGAGTGTTTGCTCTATGGACAGCCCCAGTGTAAATGCACATACACACAACACATTGCAAAGAACTGCTCTCTGGTAAGTAACTCTCCTTAAGCATCACGTTGACTGGGGGACAGGTATTTGGCAGGCAGCACAGGTTTATGCTTTGCTTTTTAATAGGACAAACTTGGTGTCAGGATTTTTTTTTCTGGCAGTTGTAACTCTGTCCTCTCCTAGTACTTCTGAGGACTTCTGGCTGTCATATAAAAAGACCTTGTTTTCATTTAAGAACCATCAAAACTTTGATGTGAAACTTCAGTGAAATGGAAATGGCCTGTTTTCTACTTTTCTGTCTTGGTTGGGTTTCTATACTTTGAATACCATTTCTTCTTCTTTGCTCTTCCACCTTTTCATGATTTTATATAAATATATAGATATATATATTTAAAAAAATCTTTCTGAATTAGGAAAAAAACCACCATTATTGAAGAATAAATGTGTATTAAGTAAGTGCCTTAACTTAAAAAACAACTGAGTGGTGTTTATGCTGCACTAGGTACAGCAGGGCCAGCCTTTGCCATCTATGATCTGGTAAAGTCCAGGGAAAATACTTTTACATTCATACAAGTTATTTCTCAAGGTAACGTTTCAGCAAGAATGTGAAATCCAACACTGCAGAGTTACAGTTAGCTACACCCCAATACGTGTATTGGCTCAGATATTATTATTATTGAAACTGTATACAGTAAAATACAGATTGCACTGTCAGTACTGTTGTATCTTTACTGACATTTTCAGGGTTCTCCCAGCAGTCCAAAGCTGCTTCATTTTTAATAAAAGTACAACAGGAGCAGCAGCTTGCCTTGCCCACGCACAGCTCTCGGCCTGGTCAAGAGAAGCATTAGCAAGTTGCGGACCCCGTGCCCTGCCACACAGCCCCGTGGCGGGAAGGGCTTTTGCTCAGGAGCTGCGATGCCATCAGACACCCGTGGAGTCTAGTGAGACCTAAGGAAAAATTAGCTTTGGTACCTGCAGAGAGGTTACGGCACAGTTGTCACCGTGCCTGCTTCAATTGTGCCGCTTCTGCCAACAAAGAGGGAGCGTTTGTGCAAGACCAAAGTCCCCGGTGAGCAGGACACGGTGCAGCACCATCTGCCCGAGCTGAGGGAAGGGCAGAGAGCGCAGGGGATGGAAGCGGCTCCAGCCCTGCCCAAGGCAGCCTGCAGGCGCTCCGGAGCGACCCCGAGCTTCGCTTCCCGCTCCCAGCCCGGGCGGAGCCGTTTCTCCGGGGCTGGAAGCTGGAGCAGGGTGCGTGGCGGGAGCTGCCACAGCCTCTGCCTTGCGCTCTGCTCGCTGCTGCCCCTGAGGAGCACGATGGAAATTGAAAGTTCAATCTAGATATGAACCGGTCTAGTAAAGTACTGCCCTTGCAACTACATTCTGATTATAGGTACTTCTAGGTCCATAGGCACTTACTCTAATGTCAAACATTGGTTAATTGCATTTTTAGTGCAATGACAGTATTTTAGCAATGTTTTTGAAAGGAGCTTTTATTAGTCAACAAAGAGAGGAGAAACATGATTTTGGAAGTGTTCCATTTTCAAACCAGAAACATCCAGCTATTGAAAGAAATTTTAAAAAGAAAAAAAACATTAAGTTTACTCTTTTTCATTGGTTTCTATGTGAAATGGCTTCGTAGAGGAATCACAGAAACCTTCGAGGAGAGAATTAAAACCAGTGCAGCCCTTAGAGAAAGGAACAGAGCGCGGGGCTCAACCTTCCTGTGCCAAACTGAAAGAAGACACCAAGAAAAGGGCACCTGGAAAACATTCTGAAAACGCAGCACGAGAAGCTGGGCTGAAAGGACCCGTAAGTTTGAAAGAACCAAACAGACATAGAGCGCACTCTACACAGACAGTATTACATTGAGAACGTATTTCCTATTACGGGGCTATCGTGCATTTCCTATTATTGAACCAAATTATCAACATAAAAACAGTTTTAGGGTATTCAGTAAGTTAATCTATGTGAGGTTTGGAGGCATCACCCTAGCGTTGCAATAGTATTCAGCTTTTGCCCTTGTGAAGATTTCTGAGTAGACAGCTATGGCTTGGAACTTGGATATTTTTTTTTTCCAGATAGTAATTTTAGAGGTTAAGTGTTTTAAGTATTTTTATCTCAAATGCACACATAGGTAATAATACACGTAATTTCAAAATTAACTTTTGGTATTTAAAAAAAAAAAAAAAAGAATTTATCAGAACTTGAAGAACAGCACCTGAGGCAACGCGAGGACTACTTAAAGAAAAAAAGAGATATGCTGATGGCTACGAAGAAAGAGTCGAGAACTAATGTATTGTTACCAGCAAGTACCGACCAGAAAGAAGAGGCGTTATCTCCAAAAGAGGTGAAAATTTGAAAAATTGTAATCATCCTGACTGCTTTATAAAAGGCACAATTAGCTTCAGTGAACATTTAAGTATTTCTACTGACTATTTTAGCAGGGGAAAAGCGACAAGTGGACCGTGTCTTTTTTTATGCAACATTTACAATGATTGTAGAGGAAGGGTGAACACTGAACCCCTGGGCAGCCCCTTCCTTCCCTTCTGTCCGTCCCGCTGCCTTCCAGCACCTTTTGCAAACCTGGGCTAACGGGGAGCTCTGGCAGGGCCCCAGTGTCCCGTGGCACTGCGGGACAGCGGGTTGGGCAGCTGCCACCTCCGCAGGGGCTGCTGCAAGGGAAGTCGCTCAGCTGGTCCTTGACCCGGAGGAAATTTCCTCTCAGCTACTCGATTTGGCTCGTACCTGTTTAATTAGCCTTGAGCATTAAAAGCCAGGATACGTACCAAAAAGCCATGCAGTTTACTAGTGTATTTTTTTTTCCATTTTTTTGTTTGTAGACAATGTCAGAAGAGAAACAAAGATTACTACAGAAAAGGAAAATGCTTGCAGAAAAACTGAAAGAAGAAGTGATTAATAAGCGGTGAAGTTAAGAAGGTCGCTTATGGTGGAACTTAACAACACGAACAGCTTCTTTTAGAATAAATTATCTAACAGTACTTGGATGGATTTGTATTCAGATATAATCACACTTAATTTTTTAGAGCTTTCACATAAATAGCTCATCTCCTTGAATATTTGAAATTAAATTGAAATACACCAAAAACATGTATACTCCCCAGAATGTTGGGGACTTGTCGACTTTTGCTGGAATGTACTCAGAGTGAGGCCCTTTAACGTCACCTCAGCATGCAGGTCTGTCAACTACTGGCCTCAGCCATATCATATTAAGTAGGACAAAATCATATACTGATTAATTACTGAATAATTAGTTAAAAATAATTGTTAAAATATCTAGGAATGTGAATCATTTTGAATATTTTTTCCAAATATGAAACTTTGTTCTTTTCCTTTTATTAGAATGTCATTATAAGCAAATGACTTTTCTGCTGTGAAATGCAATAAAGTAATTTCACAAAAAAGTGATGCAGCAACCGTCTTTCTAAGAAACAATAAATGCGTCTTGAAGCCAGGAGACAAAACTTTTAGACAGTAACTCAGTATTACACTATTTTATGTGTTTGGGGCAGTTTACCAGTGCCTTAGGCCTAACTTGCTATGAATGCAACTTGTGAATAGAAAGAAACAATTGCTTCGGTTACAGAGGAAAAACTATAAACATCACAACAGCAATTTAAAAGTTCCAAAGCCGGTCTTAAAAAAAACAACAAAAACTCTAATTCACTAGGGTTCAGCTCAGACATAAAAAGCAGAGCCTGTAATTTGCACAACCTCATCACGTAGGTGATTGTAATAGCAACATAAAATAAAGGAAACGACCCAAGTGATTCAAGTTTCGTGTAACTTTTTATTAAAATAGCATTTTTAACTGATACACGTTGGCAGATGTTGGGATCTTTTCTAAAAATGTGGGTGGTGGAAGGAGCCCGGATACGTGGGCTGCCACACGCAGAGCCCGGCAACACCAACCAGCCCGGGGGGAGATGCTGCCTCGGGGGCCCAACAGAGGCAGCAACCCCTGTATTGGCTAGCGAGAGCTGCGTGTGTCTCCTGCTACACAGATTAAAAAAAATAGAAACAAAAAAGTTCAGCCTGACATCTAATGGCACCTCATACAATCCTTTTCCAGTAACTACAAAAAACCCCCATGACATTCTTGTTTTTCAGCAAAGATTTGGGGATCGTGGCAGGCAGGGGGAAAACTCTTCTGTCAGAGACTCTCAGGGAACTTCTTTTGGGTAGCTCTAGAGGGAGAGCTGGGAGAACCAAGGTGCACAGCCCGGCTAACAGGATTTTTCAGCCTCGCGTCGCCAAGGCGCGCGCTGCTTCGCTTGGAGCCGCTCCGGTAGCACACGCGGCGCCGCGTGGGCTTCACCAGCAAACACCTCCTCACCTCTGCACCTGCAGCTCACAGGCTCTTTTCATCACACGGATAAAATAAGGAGTCCCATTCCCAGCTGCCTGGAGCCCACAACAGGCAACATCACTTTTCCCAGGTCCTCTCCCATGAGCTCTCATCCTCGGAATGCCTGGCTAGCTGGGAGCAACTCCCTCGTTCTGCTGGGCTTTGGATCTAATTGGATATCATTGCTTTAAAACTGCGTGGACTTCGGAAGCTGTGAAGAATATTCAATAAACGGCCACGCTTAAAAATTATGCGTTAACTTACTATGTGCAACAAACCAAGCAAGAGCAGTAATTATGGAATTACAGGGTCACATTTTAATTCCTGAATTTTACAGTTCAGCATTAATATCACCACATGTATACAAATGGTGTAAAACAAGTACAGTGGTATTTTTAATACAAAATAAACTTCTGTTTTATGGAAAAACTATACTTCATATCTACACAGACAGCCCATCTTTTTCCAAACAATAGCTAAAATTAAAATTAACTACAAAAATCTCCAAAACAGAGAAACTGCTTCAGTTTAAACTATTCCAGGAGAAATGGACCCATAACACATATTACAAGAGAGTGATCTATGTGGTGGATTGCAGCTGGTTTCATATTTTGACATTTCTGACACATTAATTGTTGTTGGGAAATTTCCTCTCACTTCATGATCTCAGATCACATATGGGCAAACTAACATTAAAATATTTACAGTTCACTCGCTGCTTTTGAAAATAAAACCTAGACTGTTTGCCTCTATCACTTCACCTATTTTTGTTGCCATTTGCTTACCTACATGGAATGTGCTTTCATTTTTAAAAAAAAAGCAGCTTTCATGTTACACCCAGATTCAGGTACTGCTTGTTGATTCTGCCTCAAAGACTGGTGTCTTGTTAGTAGTAATTCCATCTTGGTCCAAAATGACTTTGGTGTTAAATGCCACTAAATTCATCCCTAAGAAAAACCTGTTAGTGTTTCTTATTACCACCTCAGTTGCACAATGCCAACTTGCAAATATGAAAACACGCTTGCTGCTCAGAGAGGAGACAGCTCAATGTAACAAAGCAGAAAATAATTCAATTCTGCATCACCCATAAAATGGATGTGACGGCTGTACGGGCGTGCAGTTCAAAGCACGAGTTGGATACCAGCAGTTCCTAGAGGTATTTTGGATGTTATCGTTCCTTGGCATAGATATTATTGGATGTCTAAATGAGTAAACAAAGCTGTCCGTTTTGAATCCAGCTTCCTCTCTCTCTCTCTCTCTCCTCTTGAGAAATACAAATTAAAAGTCATTTTTAATTGCTTTAAACAATGCAACATGCACTGTAACTGCAGCATTCCTCCCTCCAACCATGAGAAACGTGGTTTAATTTGTAATAATGGTCCCCAAATCTGGATTGTTCTTATGCAAATACAATGAGTTTTCCCTTAAAAATTTTTTAAAAGAGGCGTTGCTAAAAGAACACAACCGACAGCACCATTACAAAATTAAGATTACTGGGTTCAAAATTTAAGCTTGACATTTTTTCCTAGTTCTGTTAAACACTGGGGAAACCCTGCAATATTTAAAAAACTGTTTACCATACCTTGCCCTCCCTACGCCCTCCCAACACCTGAGACTTTCGATTGCTGAGAAGCCATCATCCAGGTTCTGAATACTATCCCCCCCCAACCTTTTTTTTAAATTTTAAAAATTTATTTTGACAGCCTGAATGGCAGACTCCTTATTTACTAGAAAGATATCAAGTTCTTGGAAGCCTTGTGTTTACAGAACTAACCCTTTCTAGTTGATATACTGAGTTTCTTTTGCTACTCCTTGTATTATCTTAAATACTCGTGGGAAAAAGCTTTCTGAATCAGGTTCTTTTTAGCTCTTAACAGTTGCAGCATTTGAAACCCCATAATAAAAGTTTATTCCAAAGTTTTGGTTTCTTTTATGAACCCAGACGAGGTCTTTTCCTTGGAGATGTCTCCTCCTCTTCATCATCATCTTCATCATCAGGATAATCCACTAGGCCAACCAGACTTCCCTGCCAATTTAAAAAAAAAAGTCTAATGTTGAAAAATATACCTTGAAATATTCAATTTCCGTACAATACCGACAATCAACTTGTGCAGGACATGAACCTGAGAAACATCAAGTCTCTCTCAGGACAACATTCAAGCCTACAGGTAGCTTTTAGAAATATTTTGCTTCATCTTTTTATACTCTCACTATTTTCCAGGTAAGGCATGAGATGCTTGAACCCATTTCCAATGACCTTACTATGAAACATGGCAGAAGCTCCAGGCCCTTCCAATGGGTTAGCTGGAAAACCTAGTGTGCCCAGTGCTTGCGCATTCTGCTGTGAAGCCTTAAGTTTCTGCAGTAAATTTCCACAAAGTTAAAATACTTACACTTAACCTCTCACGAGTTTTCAGGCTACAGATTAAACTAAAACACTATTGTATAACACGAAAGTACCAATTAGCTTTCTGATTAAATACTAACTACTTTGGTAACTGTGGGTCCACTAATCCAGAAAATAAAAAACCAATCCCTCCAATGTCTGCCTGCACATCACACACAGAACGCAGCAACCGGGCAGTTAAACAAAGCTGAGGCGTGGAAGCAAGACTGCGCCCAACTCGGTGATCAGAGGATCCTAGTCCTACCTAGCACGTCTTCAAACCTCCCCCAAAACAGCAAGGGCTTTAACTGAACCGAGCTCTGTACGAGCTTCTTCCCACGCGAGGTATCTGCCGAGGGCCTGACGCTGCCCGTGCCCCACGGCGCTGGCATGGGCTGGCGCCGCCGCTACGGCCCCGCTCCGCCACGCGCCCACCTTGGCGGCCGCCACGGCCGTGGGCAGGGTGGCGTTCTTGGAAGAGGAGCCGTTGGAGCTCGCTGGTGACGTCTGAGCTGCCACAGATTTGCTGTTCGCACTGTTTGCACCATTAGCTGCGCTGGCAGAGTGGGAAAAAGTGAATTTGAATCCCCCAGCGGAAGTCCTTTTTGGAAGATTCTCTTTGTCTTCACTCTCTTTAGCTAAGGGACAAACATATTCATGCTTAAGTATTAGTTGTACATCAGAAAGCACAATCCACATCATAACATAATTGCAAGCGCAGCTGCTGCTGCTTTTGCTCTAAGTCAAGGGCTCGCCTGGGGAGCTCGCTCAAGGCCTGCATCAGGCATTCACACAGCGGGGCGCCGCTTGCTTGGGCTGCACAAGTGCATGGAAGGGCTTATTTCTGCAGGTCATTTAAGCTACCAGCGTGTTAGGAACAACCCAACCCATCGTTTTAATCCTACGCTGGCTTCCAAAGGCACATGGAGAACACATCGCCTCCTGCTTATGATTTGCAGTGGGAACACGACACAGTGTCATGCACCATGCAAAGACCTGACAGATAGCATGTGCCATACTGACAAGCCAGTATTTGGTAAGTACCTTTCTTAGTATCCATAAATTTTTCATAGCTATCTGGAAAATCATCCTCTGGTTTTGATTTTTCAACTGGAGGTACAACAGCTTCACCTTCTTCCTCTTCATCTTCATTGAACCACATTTCTTCATCTTCCTCTAAGGCTCTGGCATCTCTGCGAAATCTATTGCTACGCAATATAGATGGGACACTGTAAGAAACACACGACAGGTGACTCGAGCGCTGCTCGCAGCCGGAACAGCCCTGGCCCCGGCACGCGGGCGCTCGAGGCCACGGCCGCCCCCGGCGCCGAGCCGGCCAGGAGGGAGCGGGAGCCCGAGCCGCAGGCCAAGAGTCTCCTGTTCACAAGCTACAGGATCGCTGAATTTAACGTTTAATTCACTGGCAACTACGAAGTCCAAATAGGGGGTTACTCCAATTACAGAAATTTTCATCATGAAAGAGAGAAAAAAAAAAAAAAACAGGCTTTGCAAATTTTGTCCTCCTTTGGGAATCAGCAATGTAAAGATACTACATAATGACATTAAATAAAAGTCACAGGAGACAAACTGGGGAGTACCTGTTCAGTTTCTGGTTTTGTCGATCCTTTTCTTGCTCATATTTTGTCTTCAATCCCTTGAATGTCTGAACATATTCGATAGATTCAAGTGCATTATAAAAGTTTTCAACTATATGTGCAATAAGTGACTTGATATCTTCCTGCATAAGCACAAAACAGTTTCTCAGTCTCAAACAGTTAACATGCAGAAATTCAAAAAGCTTTAGAATAGTTTCATTTTAAAAGTAACTGATTCATTCTCCAATGTAAAGATTATTATGAAGAAATATAAAGTCATCTGAGATTAAAAAGTCTATAGAAGTAGTATAGAAGTATAGCAGTAGTATTCCTGTGTAAGTGGAAAATCATCTCTCTTTTTCCTGTCTCGTTCCAGTCTGTGGTATTTTGAGCAATCAGAATCATGACATTTCCTATCTAGGATCAGGCTTTCTCGAGAAAAACAAGGAGGGTTTAGTTGCACCCTGCTCTCCCCACAAGGCTTAGCTCTCTTTCTCATCCTCCGTAGCTAATCCACACACAGGGATGATCAGCCACCCTCCCTTGTTGGGAAAACTCGCTGCTACCAGCGCATCGAACCACCGACTGCCCTGTGTTTCGGGGGGATCCCCGAGATCGGCCAGGGGCTCTCGGCAGTTGCTGGAAGGGGCAGCAAAGGCCGCCTCTCCCGCGGCAGCACCTCCGAGGGCTGCTCCTCCCTGCCTCCGTCCTGCCCGCACACGGGCACCCATCCCAAATCTCTGTGGCAGAAAAGCTGCTGATCCCAAGCGGGCACTGAGCAAGCACGCGTGCAGCGTTTTAAAGGATGAAGTGTGCTCCAACTTCTAGTCAAATCCATCTCTTTTAGACCCCACCTACAACACACAGGTTTGGCTCAGTGCCACTGAATGCCATTACTGAGGAATTTCACGTGCAGGCTGCAGCCACAGAGCACCTCTGAGGCCCCCCGAGTCAAGGATTACAGTCTACACTGCAGACAGACCAAAGGGCAGGAACGCGACAGCCCGAATGGAGCCATGCGCCCCCACCTCCTCTCATGACACTGCAGCTATGTGAACACCTCTCCTCATCACAAAAAGCCATATTAGAATAATTTCATTTTATGAGGGGAAGGGTTAACTTAAAGAAAAAAATTCCTATGCACTATTAACAGTTTCCATTCTTTCAATGGATAGCATCTGCTACAACAGAGAGCTGAGTGACTGCATCCTTCTGCCAGAAGGAAATAAAAATTAATCTTTCTTTATTGTTGGAAGTCTTGAATACTCCAAATTTCAATACACAGCTCACGTGGGTTTTTTTTTCCAGAGGAGATGAAGCAGCAGCAGCTATATTTTTAGCTGCTATTACTGAATTCATGTACTGTCTCTTATACACATGCACACACACATACACACACATATATATAGCCTACAAGTATTCTTGGAAGGAATAAGCATATAAAATACGAAGCAAATTACTGGCTATTTGAATATTTTAAACATCTACTTTCTTGTTGTTTTGTGCTTTTAAGTAGCAATGCACTATTTCATGTGAAATATTTGCATTCTCCATTTCTACCTAAGACACATGAAGCTACTGCTTAACTTACCACTCTGATGAATTCAAATAGTTCAATCACAGCAGAGTTGAGCAGATTGTACCTAGTTCCATTATCCAAAAGAGCATTTATAACTGGTTCAAACAAATTTCCCTTGGTGATATAACGGTTATAAAATTCATCTTTTAGGCCAATTATCCTCCTCATAAAGCGAAGAGCACCTATACGAAGAAAGAAGTTCAAAAGTATTTATAATTATTATTACTTATTAGCTATTCTTCTGGGCTCCAGTGTGCTTCTCTAGCAGAGAATATGAAAAAGGCAAACTGATGTTACTAAGAGGAAAATGTGCTTACAAACCAAGAGCACTAAAAATTATTTTCTGATCGTTCAAAATAAACATTTGAGAATTTATCTTTATTCCCCCCCCATTTGAATGTGATCAGAATCCACTCGGATCTTTTTGAAGCACAACAGCAAGAAACTTCAGCACACGCAGTTATTTATTCCTTTTACATTATGCCAGCCAAGTTCACTCCCATGCTCTCCTTCCAGAACCAGTCACTATTCCCTGAGTACCATGGTTCACAAAATCCTACTCACTCTCCCCAAAGAGCACTAGTTGTTATGGAGAAACAACAGTTTTCCCAAATAAAGGTAAACTGATACCAAACTCAGATAACTCTTATTATCATAAAGACTCAATGGATCATTATGGAATTGCAGGGATATAACCACAAGTTGCACTAGTCTAGGCTAACAGGTCTTTGCCACCTTTATTTCAAAATACTAGAAAACTAACTAACAGGGAAGTAGCATGAATTTTTGGTTTAAAGCATGCGCATGTATCCACACACACATTCCCCACTGCACATACAAACTCTTTGAAAATGGAAATAAACAGCAGTTCCATACTCACACAGGGCCAAAAAGGTGTGTTTTGAATTCATCAAAACCAATACTCTTCTTAACAAATCTTTGTTCATAATATAATTTTTGATGTGATATGTGTGATGTTCCACACAGAAAGTGAGCAGCTCCAAAATTAAGGCAAGTAGTTGTGCCGTTTGATAATTATCTATGAAAAAATACATGTTTTGATTAAAGAAAGAAAGAGAAAGGGAAAAGAGAGAAGTAAAAGGTCATGTACCAAATTGTCCCAAAGCTTGGTTGTCACTGTGGTTCCTGACATCATTTTATCTGCCTACAGAGCTGCTTTAAGAAGCTGGACAAGCTGCCAGAAGGAAGCAGCCTCTTGCCCCCAAAACAAAAACTAACAAGAAGTGCCTTGACGGCCACCCCAGCCTCCTGAGCTGCTACTGGGCTTTCCTCCAGTATCAGGGACTTGCCAGCTGCAGCTATCCAAAGTAACAGTGTGTGTTAAAAGAAGAAATCCCAGATTTCGTCACCTTTATACACCTAATTAGCATTCACCTTGCAGGTGCTTTTTTTTTTTTCAGTGTTTTAAACAAAGGCTCAGCTATGTCTTAACTTACTGTATAATAATTAATGTTAACAATAATCCCAATTAGCAACCTAACAGAATCTAAAAATATAAAAGCATAAAACCCAGTGAAGCTGAGGGAGATGAAAACGTTACTATTCCAACTTCCTGACTTTTAAAATGAAGCAAGACACCTGCATCTGTGCTAATACAAGGTATTTCAAAAGAAAAAATATGGACATCTTAACTTAAAAAAAAGTAATATCACCAGTGCGTGAAACAAGTTTCAGAGGACAAGGTGAGTTAAAACTTACCAGGACAAATTGTATTACTCTTAGTAGACCCAACTACTGCATCTGGAAAAAGAAAAAAAAAAAAAAAGAAAGAAAAAAAAAAGAAAATATTTTTGAAATATTGCAAAGTAAATATTAAAATGTACATAAATAATCTTTAAAAATGTTATAACTTTTAAACAAATAAACAGGAGAGAAATAAACATATAGTGGAACATGCTAGATGATACTTCTATATTCAATTTACATTACAAAAATTCAAGTTCAACAAGGTGAAAATATTTAATCTAAAAATCAGTAATATTACTCCTCCCTAGCCTAAAAAAAATTAAGTTCTAAGGATTTGCTTAAGACTTTCAGATTATCTATAAAAAAAGTCTATTTAGTGCTTTATAAACAGATATTTAACTTGAGACAAAAATGAAAAAAAAATACTCATTAGTTGTTTTTTTTTCCTCTTCTCTTTCAATCTATATTTCTTGGACTTCTTTTCTTATTTCTATATTGTTGTAAGCACAAAGTAAAAGCTACTTTTCGGAATTTATCACCTGAAGACACTGGATACCTAGGATGATGCAATACATCATTCTGTTGAATGGCATATTTTTGTATTTTCTGTTCTAAAAGCACTTGTGAATAGAAGAGACTCTGCTTTACAATAAACATTTCTTAAAAAATGTAGTTGTAAAAGTAGTTGAAAATTAATGATGTACATATTACCAAAAGTGCAACTAATATAATAAAAGGAAAATTACAGAGCTACTAGAACTTCTGCCCATCGAAACCCTGTCATTGGTAAACAACTTTCAGCAAGTGCATTTGTAGCTAACATCACAAATCACTTCATTACCAGTAAAACAGCTGAAAATATTACAAGATAAAGTATATATATATAACCTTACCTTTTTCACATTTATCTTCTGATGTATTAGCCAGAAGCGGTGCAGTAAGAACATGCATACAATGGTTGTAGAAGAAATTGAGAAATTCACTTTTTTCTGTTTTCTAAAACAAATATAACTTTTATTAAATACCAATATTTGCATGTATTGTTTTAAATAAGGAGCAGCAATATCATAGAAGCCTTCAAAGAATCTTAAGTGACTTCCTTAGATCTACATCTATCTATCTGGCTGGACCTATAGCATTCTTTGACTTCACTGGTATAAGATATATTTACTGAATTGAACAAATAGCAGATCTCCGAGACAAACCAGCTTAACTATTTCCGCCCCTCCACCCCACCCCCCAAAAAGCAGATGCAAATATATATTGAAGAGACAGAAGTGTCTGATCAAAGAACTTCACAAGGTTTGTTTAGACCACTTTGAAAGGTAAAGGCAGTAATTTTACCCATATAACCTGCAAATATTTACACTAGACTATCATCTTGCCATCTTGCTACACAGTACATACATATTAATATGCAAGCAGGTTTACAATATTTTTTCCTCTAGTATAGTATGCATTAAACACTGAAAGCACTAATAACAATTCAAAAAGCCTTATTTAAAGAAGTTAATAAATAGTGGTACACGTGGTACAACATTGAAAAGGTAATGGACACACAATAATTTTCTCTTGAAAAAGTCTGAATTCAGTATGACAGCAGTTAAGGGAAAGGAATGATCAACAAAGTTTCAAATGCCAGTGTCAAGAAATATTCTGCTTTCTCTTTGACATCTGTAAACGCATATAATTTGGAATTTTACAAGAACACAAATATTTTCCTCGTATTGGACTATTTCAACAATGTTGCACCTTTATTGTACCATTAGTATTAAAACACTGACTTGGTTTCCAAGAAAGCCCTCTGGGTCTCTCTCTACATTTCAGCATCTATTATCCAGCTAGCAGAAGTTACTACTAGGCGACTACTATTTCACTGAAGCACAAGACTTCTCATTTTAACAAACACTTGCACAACACCCAAAGACATACTGCTTATTAGCCCTTACTACACTGCTTATATACCCTTATTATACCGCTAATACAAGTTTCCATTTATTTTTTAGCTTGATGAAATTCAATACTGGACCAAAAAATGATAGTATTTAAAAAAAATATATCTCTTTTCCTATTCCCCCCTACCACAATAAGATCAGGAGAGAGTATCAGGCTTTTAATTTTGCTGAGACAGTAAAGTGTCTTTACCCCTTTGCATTTTCTTACATTAGCTGTGGCCAACATATTCTCTGGATCTATCAGAGTACGTAAGAGCCCCATTAACTGAACAGCTCCCCCAAGCTCAGGATCAGTATCGCAGATCATCTGCTCAATGACCACATTGATGAGGAGGATATCCTGCAAACAAACAAACAAACCCATTAGACACAAGGCTGCAGAAGTGGAATACTAAATACACTCGAAAATGCTTTTACTCACATCATCACTCTGTTGGGCCTCTTGCATTACAAATTCTCGGACCATAGATGGACTAAACTCTACCAGATAAGAAAATATATCTGTAGCAGCAGATCTAACTTGCAAATCGTCCAATCCCTAATAAAAATGAGATCAATTTATTACAGATAAACCATTCCAGGTACAGCTGCAAAGAATCAGAGAGGTATTTGAGAACATTATATATAGTACTATACAACAACAACAAAAAAATCTAGCACAGACACAGCAACACGGAGAAAAAAAGGAATAAAATAGAGTAAAATCTTTTCACCACTATTGCTCTTCCCCTCAAAAGAATGCAAGAATTCCTGTAAATTTGATAGCTACGACTTAGGCAAGAAAAAGTTGACATGCTACAAGCAGACAGAACACTTGAGATGCTGATATTCAGTACCCCTTTTCCACAATTTAGATTTGTGCAAAAGAACCAACTGAAAATTAATTGCAGGTACGTACAACTGTTTCTACGCTCATTCACAGGCAATAAGGCGGCATTTTTCTTATGGCATGTAATTTTTCTTTCTGATAACTGCATAATCTTAAGCCTTAAAAAAACACAAATGGGACAGGAAAGATTCCCACTAGTCTAGCCCTGGAAAAAAGTCATTAAATTAGGATTCATCTTGTCATTTAACATCTATATTACTACAGGGCTTTCTTAGCAGTCAACATCTAACTGTTAACTTGTCAGATTGTTACTCTAAGACATAAAAATAATAATTATATTTTCTAAGCAACAATGGTGATGATATAAAAAGCATTAGCAGCTACTTTCAACTGAAGGAGTGATAAAAAGTATGCTTCAGCATTGTGGCATAAGATAATTTGCTTCATACCACTGGAAAGACAGAATTACATGATCTTTCAGAATAGGAACAAAGTAACAGTACAAAAAAAACATTTCCTTGGTATTATTCCAAAAACTAAGAAGTTACATGAAAAAATACAAAGTTATATAAATATATTAATTCAGCTGCTTTAAAAAAATGTGAATTTCTTTTGAATTCTGAACTTTACACTAAAGCTTCAATTTTCAGAACAGCAAAGCTGCCCAATGAAATTTAGAAATAAAGATGCCTACCATTTCTAAACCAAATGGCTAGGAGGTCATGTTTGGGTTTTCTGTGTGTGTTTGTTTTAAGAATAAAACAGCTTTAAGTTTTCACTTACCATTACAATTTCAAGAGCAGGAAGGATTCCCAATTTTGCTAGTGTTTTGAAAAATGCATCTCTGTTCTGAGGTTGTAATGTCTGAGAAAATGCACAGAATTCCTTGAAAAAGTTAACCTATCACATAAGGAAAAAAAAAAGCAGTATAAGATACTTTTGATACAGAAAAGAATGAATTATTAACAAAACTTGAAGAAAATGGTGATTCTGTGGTAACAGTGGTAAAACAAAACCAGGAAGACATGAGTATAATCAGGATAGTTAACCACCAAGAAAACAGTTTGTCTTTCTGGTAATCAAAATTACATGTTTGTGTAACTTGAGTTACAGAGTATACTCATGTCTATATAGAACTCAAGTCAGAGTGAAAATTAAGACTCATCTCAAACAACATTCATACTTTGCACGAGAGAAAGATACAGCTGAACAACCGGGTATCTTTTCTTTAATGACCTTGAAAGAAATTTGGCAAAGTAACAAGTCTCAAAGATGACTGTTTATTATCACAACAAACAACAACTAAGCAAGCAAAAAAAAACAAACCAAAACAAAAAAAAAAAAAAAACACACTTTTAGCTATTGTATCACTTGTGGCATATGAAGGATTTATAGTTCTGTTTGGCATGCCTTCTTTCAAAAGACAATAAAATAAAAGAGATATTTCCTCCACTGACAGCAAGTCTAGATTTTAACAAAATTGTTTACCCTAAGCACATAAACATATCCAGGGATAGATATTTCCAACATATTTACACTAACGGACTATTGATAATCCTTAGTTGCAAGAACTACCAAGCCCAACGTCTTACCAGTTCACATCGTTTATCATCATCTGTAGCCTCATCTGTTAACTGTGCAAAAACTTCGGACAAAAATTTCTCGTCTTCCTGCATAACACATGTAAGAATACAACTTACACAAGACATCTTAAGAGATAAAATGCTCAAAAACTATATAAAGTCCATGTTATGGTTAGCTACTTACTTATCCCTTAGAAACAAAAATACACCCATTAGTGGATTTGGGAGATAAGCTATTTTTCATACACTGACATTTCACTGCAAAAAAAGGGAAATGAAGTATACGTATTCAGAGGCATAATTTCCAACGCACTGTCATTATACTCATACCATATCTCAGAAATAAGTCTAGGAGATCAAAATCACATAGCAAGCTGAGGACAGATGATGATTATTAGATCTGCTTTTTAAAGGGCTAACCTCAGAAGAACTTGTGGTTTCCTTTTGTTCTCCGCCATGCCACTTGCCGCGTTTTAACATCCTGCCCTACCCACTTTACTCACTGCATGGTCTCCCAGGCACATTCACATACCAAAACAGAAGAAAATTACAATCTTTGATCCAGGCTTCCTCCCTACACCATGCATGTAACCCAATGGGCAGGCAATCTATGTAAGTCTACAGCAGGCATTGCCACTCAAGGTGCAATTTTTAGCATGCTGTTATCTATGCTGTTAACACTCTGCACTTCGCATCAGAGCACGTATCAAGTTACCCTATTTTGGATCTGCAGTATTGCCAACATTTTGGCAGTGTACCTATACTGACACATCACCAGCTTGCTGCACACGCTTCCCCCGTTAATTTCATTCTCATTAAACAAGGCTCCCACACTTGCAGAAAGCTCATTTTTTCCCCTCTTGAAAGGCTTTTTCATTGTTATTTGCTTTTCACAGTGAGACCCCCCCCCATCCCTATCAGGAGAGATTTGTTTTTAAACATGCAAGTCAACAGTTCACTTCTGGTTAAACATTTCAGTTACACTGTTGCTTACAACTCAAAGAAAATCAAGGTGAACAAGAACATCTCTCAACAGTTGGGACTTTTCCCACCTTCTTTACACATTGCTTTCTCTGTACTCCTTCGCATGGAAAAAATAGTGTTGACATTCTATCAGAATGTCCCTTTATTATCTTCCAAATACAACACAAATCTTAAACTGCTTCATTATCCTCCAACATTACAAAATCATCCAACACTATACTGATTTAACTCTATGAACTTTACTTATTGAACAAACATGAACAGAACTAGAAGCATTCCAAAAAATACACAGAAATATTATATAAGGAAATGTAGCTAGCTCTTATTTCTACATTTTTCTATGTCCTGTCACTAAAATGTATGAGTTTCATTAGGTTCACGTAGTACAGAATTGTTAGTTATGGGAATGTCACAACATTTTTTTTCTCCTGAAAATTTTAGGACAGCTGGAAAACAACGTTTTGCGAAAACAAACGAAAAGACCACAAAAAAAAAAAAAAAAAGAAAGAAAACCCCGGAATCAACAACAGAGAGTGTGCAACTTGCAGAGACTTAGCAGTCTATTCTAAGCTTTGCTGGCTTTGGCTTAACAGCTTAAGCCTGTTTAAAAAAAAAAAAAAAAAAAGTATCACAATCAATAACAGATCAGCTAGAAAATCCCCAGCACAGAATACTTGGCAAGAGAAGGACTCTTGCTCGTATACGGCTGCCGAGGGTAGTCCTCATGCCGAGGCCCTAAAGCATGGCCCAGATTTGTTTTTCCCCTTCCCTCAGTTCCCCACGTGGCTGCCATGCGCCTATAGCGGCACGAGGGTCTACTGCTTCGCATTGCTTAGACAGGACCTTTACTGGAGTAGCAAAGGCAATCGTTTATTCCTACAAACTGCACGCTCCTAGGGAGCCCTGCCAGTGTACGAGCGGAACAAGACTTCCCATTTTTTCAAACTATTCAAAAGAGCTTTATGGTTCTTTTGCCACATGATAAGAGTTGATTTTCATCAGAGAGTTGTAAACAGAGTCCTTTGGAGCCCAGCTGCGTATGAGCAATTCCTTTTCCTCAAGCATGCTACATAGGAAGATCTCTTCCCCATTTATCATCATCTTAGCTTGTAATTCTGAGGAGAGGTCAACTGCTGTAGCAATATCAATACCAATTGGAAATCAACTTTTATGTCCCAATTACCATCTTTAGAAAGAGATAAAGCATCCTATGCACCACCTACTTTTTCTACTCTACTATGAAGATGGTAGTGACTAATGATAGCACAAAGGCAACACAAGATTGCACCATTTCCTCCAAAGAGTAGCAGGGGTCTGAATTAATCAGGAAACCACAGTTTCACACACGGTTACATTTTAAAAGGTACAAGTAAATATTCAGTACCATACAATCCAAATGGAAAAGCAAAAAAAAAAAAAAAGAAAGTAAAATGGGAAATACTTATTTAATACCCAGTATTTAATTTTGCCATTAGGATTTAATTTTTTTTTCCTGCTATTCTATTCAAACAAGGTAGAAAGAAACATAAAAGCTCATCCAAGTACAGTAAGCAAAGTAATTCTCTTTTTAATTTTGTAAAGGTTTGCTTTTTTTTCCTTTCTCCTACTCCATTCCTTAAAAATATTCCTTGCTGTATTATCATTTCTCCAATGCCTCCCTCTTTCCACTACTTTACTGCTCTCTTCTCCCTGATACATCTTCCTATTTCATGGACTATCCATGTCCCAAACTGACAGTTTAGCAAAGCTCTTTTATACACAAATCTACCGTTTTTCAAAAGAAAAGGGTCAGAAACAGAATAAACCATGTAGGAATCCATTAACATTCATAATACAGTAAGAACTGAACAGAGAATAGCCCAAATATCATGAAATGCAACTCTTTACAAAGCTTCTTTCTATAGTCCAGCTTGGTGGTCATATCAGTTACTTTAAGGCTTGTACACTTTAAAGTGCTCAGTAAGTTTCTCAAGTCCTTGAGACAGTAACAATTTTGTCATTTATTAAATACCATTTTCAGATACTAATAGGAAGCAAACTAATTACTTTATACCACAACATTTGAACTCAGAACCAGAAAAGAACAGCAGTAATATAAATGTTCTGAACATACTCAGTTGAATCACAGACTTCACAATCGTTATAAAGATGTCACAATGTCAGCTGAGATACAATACAAGAAATTACTTGTTGCCTAAGTATCTTTGTGAATCTTCTCAAAATGCATACTGTTGATTCAGAATCAAGGAGAGGAGTCTTTAGCTATGTACATTCCATCTTTAAAATATTAATATGCATACACAAAATCTAACGAAATATTTTTAAGTCAAAAACAAGATACCAGAAATCAGGGAAACCTTTCAAAAGACAATGCAAATGAATCAAAATGTACATGATTAACTTACGTTATGCTAAAAAGCTGTAATCAATTTCAAAGCTAGAGCTAGAAGTATCTATACATAATCCATCTATACCATATTAAAAACCACTTACCTGCAACATACTGACAATCTCAACCTTGTTGAAGAAAATAAAGGAAGTGAGGGTAGAAAGAAAATTCTCTTCAAAAACAGATGGTGTCGGCAAGATGATGTCCTGTATATACTGTACCCTGTAAGTCTGGTGGATTTTTTGCCTGAGTTCAGAGTCTGTTATAGGAATAACCTCCTTAAATTTTGCTGTTTTGGTCAAGAACTCCCTGTGCCGTTTTGGCTGAGCCAAAGAAGGATCATACTCAAGGCATCCAACAACATCCATAATACACTCATCAGAAAACATCACCTCAAACAGAGTTGCTTTATTGAGGAACAAAATTCCTCTGATAATTTCATACAAATGATGTAAGCCTTCTGTGTTCTCTAAATTCTCACAGACTTGGAAAAGTTGCAAGAGTTTTTTAATGTAGCCCTCATTCTCTAAGGCCAGTGCTAACTTTTCTCTACGGATGGGCGAGGAGAGAACAGAGGTAACTAGGTCAGCAATCTCTTCAAGTTTGTTGAGTTCACAAGCAGGAAGGTCGATTAAAGGACTGGTTTCAGGCATTTCTTCTATGTGCTCCTCTTCTGACTCAATAAGGTCCTGTGTGACTTCCACTGAAGGATCCTTACCTTGAACCTAAGAAGAAAGTACGCACAGTTATGTCTCATCCCAAAATACACATAGGAATAAACAAATTGATAACTTAAGTGGTATTTGCATCAGCACCTTTATGCTCTCTGCTGGCTAGAAAGTATCTAGCCATGTAGTAGGTACGCCTGGTACATGTAAGATTTAAGCATTTCACCAATACTCTCAGTAGTATGCTAAAAAAAAATATATATATACGCATACAAAAACAGAAGGGCATAACAAAAATCTTCTTTCAGTGTCTCAATCAGAGGGGTATGAGGACTTCAACCCACAGTAAGAGCCCACAGCTATAGCAATATTAAGTGAAACATAATCAAATGACTAAATACAAAGGCAGGATGCCATGGATGCCAAACTTGAACAGGAAGAGAGAGAAGCTATTGTCTCCTGCCCTGCACCTTCCTTTGCTTTGTCTGCTGCTCTGACTCCTTTTCCTGCTGCTCTGATTTCTTTCCCCAATCTCCTCATAAATCTTATACTTTTAATTCCCTTTACCAATCCAGTCTCAAGATTCACAGAAAAAAATAATGCCAAGAACATAGTAAAGTATTCGGGGCGGGAGGGGGGGAAGTAGCTGTACCTGGCAGATTTTTTCCCAAATTTCATCACAGCCAGCTTTTTCTTGAAAACTCAGTGCTAGATCATAATTCTCTGCTTCTGACCAAACAATCAAGGTATCCTGTTTAAAACATAAGAAAAATATTAATTTCTGAAATATACTACATCAACATTGCATATTCATCCATATTCTATTAAATCACGCATCTAGACAAGGAATTACTGCAATTATTTTTATATTTGTCAAGAAATAACATAATCTTCTGAAATACTAAATAATACTCAACTACTGATCCCATAAGAGACATTGCCTGCTACTAATTGCTACTGCATGTCTGCTACTAAATCTCTCTTTTTTCATTATTTTTAAGATATATCCAAAAACACTTAAACACTTTTTCTGCAACATACTTCTGAGCCATGAATCTTAAAAGCGGAATGCACATACCACAAGACATTGGAAAATTGCAATGTAAAAAATTATTTTTCCATACCTAACATATAGACAAAAATACACAATTATCTTGTTTGCCTCTCAGAAGGAGCTTAGTAGAAGTCTAACCATTTGAGAAATAATATATCACAAATCCAAATGCTTAAAATAGTTTTGCTGGATTAAAATAAATACAGTTTGCATAATATTGAATTTGCAAGTTACTACTGAAGTTACAAATATCTTGCCAAGAACTACTTTCACTAAAGAAAAAAATCTTTTGCTTCATTATTATTGCCTCTACTCATTCCATCTGTGCGTCTGCACAATAAATCTGGGAGATACTTCAAAATTTCTGAACAGACTAAAATAAATTATAGCAGTTATTTATAACACTGAAGTTTTCTACAAGTAATTCCGTCATTTCTTATTGCAAGATTGTCAGCTACTTTATTATCGCTCAAATTGGTTGATTTCAATATTAGAATGGTGAATACTTTTGTTTGGCATCTTGCAGCTCTGAAGAGCAGGAAAATAAATAAACTTTTCTAACAACAGCAAATTCAGAAAGTACATCAACTTTTTTTTGAATAGATTATCAGTAAGATTAGGGCACTACACAACTATATATACACAGAAGAAAAAAAATAACTGTAGAAGCATGAAAGGCACCCTGAGAGTTTCTCTCCTGCAATGATTCAAGGTGAGGAGGACAAACAGAATTTGACAACTCTATATGGCTTCCAAAAGTATGCTCAGTCTTAATGATAGACAGAACTTTTCAGACCAGTTTAATATTTGCCTGAAAGGCACAGTTCTAATATGGCACTTGATGCTCTAAGTTACATGTTTCCTTTTACCAATTTTTCTAAAACATAATTTTCGACTTATTCTACTTATATGACACTATTAAAACAGATTTTCTTACTTCAAAATAAGATCATTTTTCATCATTTAGGTAATTCATACACACTGAATAAGGATAACTGCACAGAAGAGTTGAAAGAATACAGCTAAACTCAGGCCAGCAGAATATTATAGTATATTTGAAATTTTTAAACTACCAGTTTGTAACAGAGTTGGCAGATACGAATGCCTGCCTGTGCTTCAACATTCGAATGCAAACCTTAGCATCCTACAAGAAGCTAATCTTCATCTTGATATGTTCAAGGTGAGCTGCTCTCTGCTAACTTTACAGTACATTTCAACAGCTCCAGCAAAATGGTTCATTCTCTGTTAAGTTTGCAAGTCCTTGAGCTGTTACAGAAAATTTTGCAACACCAACAAGCCTTTCCTTAATTGCCAATAAGCTAATTTACTTCCAAATTTGCAAAGGTCGATACTCACTACACAACTTAGAAAGGATTACGAGCATTTATTCTTTACCTCATGCATCACTTTGGTCAAAAACGAATTATGATGCAAGTAAGCTCAAGAAGCAAACCCAAGCACGTATCTGGTTGTCTTATGGGCACCTGATATATTTGAGGAAACTCTCTGCAGGAAGCAAGAGAGACTGCTGTTACCTCTCTCACCTCTTTATCCCCAGGGCTTTTTTTGGCTCCCTTTGTGGAACAAATGGTAGGAAATGATGATGCTGGTTACCGTCTAAGACCCATTCACTACACTAAAGATGAACACATGACTTGGCATTGTAAGAACTATCTAGTTATCATTCTTAATACATCCTTCTAAGACACAGGAATACAAGTGTAATTAATGTTTTTCCATTCTTTAGCTGTACTCTCTTCAAGAAGTTGGTTTTACAATGTAGTTTTTGCCTGTGTTAAAACAGTACTTGTGTTCTAGTAGTACTCAGACCCCACCTTTGTCTATATACATTATGTTCATCAATTGAGATTGGGGAAACTATTAATTTGAGTCAACTAGAACAAAAGTATAGGCTAACAGAGTGGGAAGAGTCTCTTCAAAATCTTGTTCTCTACAGAAGAGATTACTGCCTCACACAAGTGATCCTCTCTGCTTGTGAGCCTGCTGCCTTAGTCAGCTTTGTTGAACCCTTTTCAACGAAAATCAGGTTAGTTTAGATAGTTTAAACAGATCTTTAGCCCAGTTATCCAGGCTTAAGCAGGTTAGGGAACACTTGCCAGTATTTCCACTGGCAGATGCAAGATGCACAGGAATGCTGACAAACAACTGGAGTGGGACAGTAGAAAGTAAACTCTGCTGTCCGCACAGCTATCTGAAAAATATGCACCTCTATACCCTCAGCAAACACAACTTACCAGCTACTAAAATAAGTACTCGCATATGCTATTAATTCTTATTTGTTTCTAAAATAATCCTAACCTCTCAACAACAGTATGTAGTTCCTGTAGCTGTGATTGTTTTTGTTTACCATAATGTTTTTTCTCATGGCAACAACTGCTGACAAATACCTATCACTAGGTCAGCTTCCTTCTTCCAGATGAAGAGAATCACCAGCTACACTAAGCAACAGCATTTGATTTACACAAGCTCATTTTCATTTAAATTTTCTAATTTTTTACACTTGAAGAGACAGTTTTCCTTTTACAGAAAGGACTGGACTCATCGCACTGTGGTCTTACCTGCTATGCATGAGAGTTGTTTATACCAGAGCATCACACACTATACGCACACTTTTGTCCTACAGTCACAAGTGTTATTAGGCAGTCTCTCTGCTTTTGGGCTCTGATTCACATGCACAAATGGTACAGCTTCCTATAGCTGACAAGGTTATTGCTTACAGCTGTCCATCCTCATCTTTGACTCATGGACAGCTGAATCACTTAGGTTTACAGCGTGCCATTTTAGAGTGAGCAGTTGAGCTAGGCTTGGGGCAATAGGAGGGGATAATAATAATCAATATACACACACACACACACATATACACAGTCCTTGCAGTTTACAGTACGATCTGTTTATATCTCTCTATACTGTAACGTGCAAGAAATGAAAGGTCTGATTACCTTCCTGATCTGGTTCAAAGTGAACAGCACAGAAATGAAATACAGAAACAGAGGACACTGGGCTCTGAAGTGATTCCTTTGTCTCACTGAAAGTACTCATTTGCAAAAAGAGCAAGTGAAGAAATAAAACACGCAGGTTTTTAAATAGTTAAATTCTATTTTGAAATAGGCTTTTAAGCAAAGCACTTCATCTTCTTCAGTAAAGAAAAAATTCACTGAAGGGTGCCTGTGTTTACTACCATTTGAAGGTGTTTTTCTCTACAACAGGACAACACAAAAATCTGTCAATGGAAGTTTAAACAAAGTTCACAAATATTTTAAAAAACAGAATATGAATTAGCAGCATCAGCTTATTTTTCCCCCCATACAATTCCCTACTTAACAGCTCCCATCTCTTACAGATTAGTCCAAAATACGAATTCTTAAATATCATTTCATGGCAGTTTTAGAACCTGAAATTCTAAATTTTAAGAGCAGAGCATGATCTATGAAATCACTGACATGTATAACACTTGTAATGTCAACATGATTCCACGGTAACACGAATCCAAACAAAGATGGATTCATATATGAAAAAGTCATAGCCCTGAGTGACTTAAATAACAGGTACACTGCAGTGACTCAAATGTTCGCAAGCAGCAGCTTTAAACCTAGAAAAATCTGTGAGAATTCAAGGCTTACTTTTTATAACCCATACTGCCCACATCAGTACCTGTAATTTCTCTTTGAGTACTGATGAGCATGCACACTGCTGAACAATCAGGATCCTTCCTGCTCCCTTTCAAATGCTTCCATTCACAGCCAAGATTTTGTCTATTAACTATCTTTATTGAAAATAATTTCATTAGAAAGTAATCATGCAATATAAAATTTAGTTCACTTCCAGTACAAGCCAAGGCAAGCCAAGAAGATCACACACGGCCATCTTCCAGACAGCTGGTTCAAGAGACTACCTGCTTACCAAAGTACCAAAAGTGCCTCATGGCAACTGCTCACGCTGGCTTTAACAGCACCCAGGAAACACATTAAACTGCACTTTAAACAAACTGATCATTTTGCCTGAAGCAGATTGCTCTTCTGTCACAGGAATGATGGCACCGTGGACAGTATTTGCACACATCCTTCATCTTAAATCTACAAATGTACATAGAGTACCTAAAGGAGACTTTGCATCATAGGATGGTGACCAAAGTAAGAATTTCTGTAGCAGTTCAGTCTTTGGGCCACATGACTAGATCATCACTCCCATAAGTGAGCTGCAGGAATACAGTGCACACCTGCATCCCTTTCATTACTCCCTGCCAGGTTAGCTGGGGAACAGCAACCTCAAGCAGAAGGTGGAACATAAGGTGTGGCAACAGCTTTTGAAACTGTTCCTTCAGTCCTTCCTCAACTCACCTGACCAAGCCCACTGGTAAACATGGGGCATCCAGGGGAGGTACACAACTCTCATCAGCTATGTCCAAAATCCAGGTGGAACCAAAGCTCTCCATGTGTCTAATGTTATTTGCATACATAAAATTAGATATACTTTTATGTGGCACAATGAGCAGCCCGGCACCTATGTCCAGTTTAAATCCTGTTTCTTTTGTGAAAGAGGTCATGATTATAATACACCTAACACCCTGAATACTACACATAAACCAGTGAGCACAAACACGACTGAAGAGGGCAATCATAACACAGGTATGCCCTGTTTATGAAACGGTTAATCAACACCTAGAACATAGCCCTAGAAGTTGTGCATGTTCATAAAGCTACAAGGTTTCAGACGCTGCTGTTCCGTGACTCTAGAAAGTCTCCTAACCTCCTGGCTAGAGCCCATTCTGGTGCAGGAGGGAACAGACTATTACTTCAAGACTTCTGCCAGATCTGACAGATATTAATTGAACAATCAACAGGCCACAGAAAGACGCTGCCCAATAAAATGGATAATCATTCATTGATGGGGATGAACAAGGTCTGGGTAACCTTAAAACTGCTTACATGTTTTATCTGAAAACTGCTGAACACAGAACGCAGCACGAAGTGTAATATTAGGAATGACATACCGATGCAAAGTAATTAATAAACACACTTTCCCTTCCCCCACCACCCCCCAGGATGATGGGTATGAAAATCATAATATATGTGTTAGCTATCCTTTAGGCCATTCAGGTAGTTTTTAAGACAATGGATCTTAGGATGGTTTAGGTCTTAAGTGTAGACAGGATGTGTTTCCTTTACAGCCTACTGCACCATCTTGTGGCTTTTTCCAAGTCCAACAGAGATCAGCACCATAATGAAAAGTGGGAGCAGAATTCTGAAAGAAAGAACTTTCCCCATAAGGCCATTCTAAAAACATCTCTCCTTGGCAGATTCATATGGCCTTTGAGTCTTCTAGTTACTTAGCTATAGGCTACTTCAACATTCAAAATTTAGGCATACTAAAATACTTTTCCTAATTCTTTCTACTATTTCTAAACAGCACCTGCTCCTGAAACATCCAGGTTTCAACACTGCAATCTTTGAAAGCACAGACCAAAACTCAAAAACTAAGAGCAGACAGCCAAATTCCATTCTTTGCTATTTGGTGCTCACAACAAAGCACACAGAAGTTGAGAACAAAGCACTAGCAACTAAAATCAGTAAAATTTCAGGGATCAGACAAATCCAGAACTGCGGCTGAAGTTAATCCGCAATTCTTCCTCATCAACAAGCAAAACCAAACTTTTTCAAAACAGTGAAAAGCAAAGCAAGCCTTCTGCCATAAGAATACAAAAGCATAAGAATCACTAATAAAAGCCAACCAAAATCAACTTCGAACTGAAATGAGCTTCTTAAAATTGCAGCCTAGAAAGACTTCTCCAAAACAGAAAAGGAGAAACAAAGTTCTTTTGGTTATCTTAAACTTTGCTGCCATTTAAGTAAAGACTCTCAAATAAGAAGCAGTAATAGGTAATTAAAAAACAAAAAAACTCCATGACTATAAAAGGAAGCAATTTAACTTTTCAGCAAAATAATCTGCATTTGTATTTCATTATGTATTAATTCCCTCTGCAAACAGGAAGCAGATCAAGCCTTGTGACTTTCATAACCCCACAAAGCTTTCATAAAAGCTCTCTTTCCTCAGCCTAGCCAGGCCAAGCAGAGCCTACCAAACTACATGAATGACCATTATCTTGTTGGCTAGATACACCAGTATATAATGAGTGAAAATATACAAACTACAGGTAACAGAGCCTTCTGAAAAGGTAAGCCCAAGACTTTAAGATTCCCTCCTAAACTAAAGCCAACCAATCTGTGTTCAGAGCTAAATCTTCTATTGAATGAAAAAACAAACAAAATTTTTTGAGATTCGTCTGTTCATGATTTAGGATTAATGTGATTGTTTTCCAGTGATGATAGAGCCCTGGATATTACAGCGATAAAAAAACAGTATAAAATTCTAAGCAAAAACAACAACAGGGAATCTTACTGCACAGAACGGAAAGTTTAAAAAAAAAAAAAAAAACAGCAGCAGTAAGTCATGGAAACGATGTAGACAGACACATCAAAAATGAATGCAGAAAAAGAAAGAAAGTGATAAAAGCAAGAAAGATTTAGGAAGCTAAGTTTTTAGTGGCTTAACAAAATTTACCTATTAATGTAGCTCTCAACTCTTTCACTTCACTAGTTTGTAGAAGGCTTACCCCCAGGAAAAGCAACTGTACAAGTAATAAAGGCTCATCATGGCTAGTAATTTTACTGAAGAGTATAAGTTTTCCAGGCTTAAAACGGAAAAAAAAACATGTGGGGGGGGGGGGGGAAGAGAAAAAGAAAAAGAAAAATCCCAGAAAAAAAAGTTCCTTGGGATTATGTAAAAAAAAAAAAAAAAAAAAACCCAGAAAAAAAAGTTCCTTGGGATTATGTAAAAAAAAAAAAAAAAAAAAAGAGAGAGAGAGAGAGAGAGAAAGAAAAAAAAAACACTATAGAAACATATATATTGGAAAATAGTTGGGACAAAATTTTCCCTTCCTAACAGGTAATTATTTCACAAAATCCGGGGTGAGAGACAAAATTACACATATATGACTCTTATCCAGTTGCATACACTCTCATTGAAACCTGAGGTCCGAAAACATTCTTAGGAGAAGAATTTAAATTTCTAGAATGTAGACAGCTTGGCATCTGAGCTTGGCTTCTGAGTTAGTTTTTCACCTCTGTGGAAAGCAGCACCACCAACTGCACGTGACACTATTTTGCCTTTTCCTGGAAATCACAGTTAGTTTGAGCACTGAACAATGTCTCATTGTCAATAAATAAAAGAATAAAAAAGCTTAGTAATACTTGCCTGTTGTTTTTGATATGCAGTATTTGGATTTATCTTCGACTCTAACAGTAGTGAACCTGAAAAAGGTACCAAGACATATTTACCAGGTTAAACAAAATATGTATCTCCATGGATTTTACGACTGCCCAGGTGCCGGCCAACATATGCTCATTTCAGACAACATCTTTCAGAAAGTCCAAGATTTTCATACATAATTCTCTACAATGAAGCCAAGCAAAATATAACTCAATTAAAACACCCAAATTAAGTTTTAAGGGGTTCTGCCATTTTTTCCCTCCTGAAGCGTGGTGTGACCAGAGTCATTTAATATACAAAGTTGCACCAGACAACATGCTGCACAGCATAAAATATGCATTTGTCCACAAAACGCCCTTTTGCTATTATTTCCTTGAATTGTCCTTCAGAAGTGAACTGTTTGCCATAAACGCAGAGGCTCTGTGTATACAAGTAATGTATGCAGCCTGGCAACAGCTCCAGAGTAATTTATACCAGTCTTAGGTGGTTTATTTAGCACATTAGCACCTGTTAGCTGACAAAAGCAGCCACGGCCTCTCCCCACCACCACGCAAGACCCTGAGGATGACTTTAAAGTGCAATAAAAGATAAAGGAGGCAACACCACCCGATCACTTTAATATATGATGAGCACATTTCTTAAAAGAAATTTTGTAGCACCGAAGAAGGTAGAGAAGGAGCACTCCAGAACACAGCAAAATTACTCTAAAGCCGGGCAAGATGTCGCTGCACGTAGCAGCCTCACCTCTACTAGGCCGCGGCTGAGGTGGCTGCAGGGGTAGCAGGCCTAGGGCCGCGCTCGCCAGTGCTACTCCAACTTATCGGGAGAGAGAAAGTTTGCAGTAGGCGCAGAAAGGAGCAAAACCCTCCCGGGGCCTCGCTAGAAACACGCTGTGGAGGCCTCGCGGAGACGCCGCCGGGCAGCGCAGGGCCCTGGCAGGCAGCGGCCGCCGCGGCCTCCTCATGGGCCGGCGGGGCCGGTTCTCA
>NW_010583992.1:996873-1020379 GCF_000705375.1 Tinamus guttatus | reverse complement strand
AAATATATATATATATATATATACATAGACATTAAAAAATAAAAATTAAAAATCGCAGACTTACCAAAAAAAGCAGGTACCCGCCCCGCGAGTCCACCTCAGCACCCGAGAAAGGGGAGGCTTTCACGCAGGGCTGGTGTCCCAATACAGCCTTATTTGAAGAGGGAGATCTGCAGCAGGGTCGATTTAGTTGATACAGGAATAACACGGTTTATAGCACAAAACAGAACGACACCAGAAATCACTTTGAAAGTAAAAGTCGGAGTGTTCTCATAAAGCAGCAGCAAGATGACCATGTAGCATTGGATCCAGTCCCTTCTCCTCACACTCGACATGGAGCTGGGTGGCTCTGGGGCCCAGTACAGGATGGGGGCCCTTGGGGAGGAGGAAGACTTGGAAAGGTTCCTAGAGCATAAACTGCTTCAGCATGAGAAGGGGAAGGGAGAGCGGCTAAGCCACAGGCCAGGGTGTGCCCTGTTTCCAGGCAAAGCAGGATTTTCCTTGCTCTTGCCTAACGGAGAAAGCAGTCACACCGGTACCTGCAGCTCTTGCTTAAAGCACTGCCCTTTCTTGAGGCTAAGTCACATCTGCTTGCACGTGGGAGGGAAGAGAGCAGCTCACTGCCAAATATGACACTTAAGTCTCTTCCCCTCTTTCATATGTTAGAAAAGCCTTCTCCAGGAAGGCAAAGCATGATCCAGAGTGTTCGCATCTGTGTAACATGCGCATCTCATGTTCACCTGTTCCGCACCGACACACAGTTTGTAACAGACTCATTCAGGATTTCCCACCATCCAGCACACTGAGTGCTTGCCAACCACTGGTGGCAGCAAGATGCAGTTTTTCATCAGCTGACTTGTTTTAGCTGATCAGCTAAAAAGAAAGTCTTTGACATTTATTAAGAGGCAAATTAATGCACCTGAGAACTCGATAGTCTGCCTATTTAACATCTGCAAAACAATCCATGTCTAAAAATGGAAGAGAAAAAGCTCAACTGAAAAACCCTTATTATGGTTCTAAGGAATGGAGGTTCCACCCAAGTTGAACCCATTTTCATCTTTTCAGTAGGACTCATTGGCAATCACTGATTTTCTTCTTTGCAAAAGAAAAGTTAACCAAGATTCACCTTTGAGAACTATCATCAACACTTATAGCCTGAACATACTTTGATGTGCACATTGTATGGGAAAGCCACATTAAACAGTTTACAGCTCAGCTTCATACAAGTCTTCCTAGTTAGATCCTAGTGGACTTTTGCCTATTTTATGGCCTGATCCCCTCAAAGTTTTGCACATCAGGTCTATTTTACCCCAGTAAAAGCTCACTAAAACTGCAGAAGAAACACAAAACTCAACAATCTACTGCTTCAAGGTGCTAGCCACTCTTGGACTCACTCTCTCCTCAACACGTGCTCTTTAATTCCTCAGGGTGTAAAATTTCAAACATGGCCACTTTCCTAAAGTTTAAATACAGGAATTCTCCAGATATATAGAAGATATATAGTTTTTCACACACACACACACACACACGACACACACACACATATAGCTCAAGACCATACTAGAACATCATGGAACGAATTCACATTTCTCGCTGTGAACTACTATGAAAAAAGTAGAACCAGAATCAAAACAACAAAAATCTCCTCTTAGGGCTATGCAATAAATCTGTGACTTCTGCAACCATGAAACCAACATGCGCTGTGGAAAACCCCCACTCCAGAATATGCCCCAGTCATTCTCCTGTGCACACCGCAAAGATATGGAGCTTCTTGTTGTGTGGAACCATGCTGAGAAGTCCTCAGCTAGGAGGAGAGCTTGTACCAGGGTTGCTACCTCATAATTTGATTACACTAAAACTCAAGACAAACCTGTGGAGATTCTTCCTGAAGAAGGTTATTACAACCCTGATTTAACACCAGGGAAAACACAAAGATACAAAACAACACCTGCAAAGTGAGATTCAGGGAAACCAAAGCAGCATGTTTTCATTGTGCTGCTGCACCTGCCAGTAGCCCATTTCTTGCCATTATCATAAGGGAAGGAACTGGAGCTATTAGATACTGCTCTGTTGTTTATCAAAATGAACAATTCTGTTAACACGAACTGCAGACAGAATGAGTCATCCTATGTCACTCTATGGAACTGCAAGGAGTCCTTAACACAAAATCCAACTGATTCCTCAATAATTTGAAGTTTCTTGAAGTTGGGCATCCATATTGTTCCTTCTCCAAAAATCCTCAAAGTATAATTCTGCCACCTCTCATATTGTCATTAAAATACCGCTAGTATTAATTGCTGGCATTTAAGCTGCAGCTCCTGAAGCTTTCTGCCTAAGTGACTATTTCAGCATTGTCAGATGAGGGAAATTCCAGTCCTCTCGGCCTAGCAAAAAATCTAGCACTAGAGCTTTGTGGGAAGGTTTCGGAAACTTTATTATTCTTTAAGCAGAAAGCAAACACCAAGTTTTGTTCATATACAACAACAAAACACATACTTTACGTGGACATTGCACTGCCTTACTGGGTTTGTTTAGAAGTCACCTCTTCTTTCCTATGTTAGTACATTCACCAAGTGCGTTGTCTTGACTGCAAACTCTTCAGAGCAAAGAGCAAGTGGTTCCCAACAATACTCCAGGCATTGATACTTTAACAACAACAAAAAAGTACTAAAAAGAATACCAAGAAAGCTTATTTGCCTAAGAATAATTTCACCAGTTACACAAAACAGCTCAGAGAAGGCAGTGTAAATTAATTGTCTTGACTGCAAAACACAAGCAGGAGATTTGGGCTGAAGTAGTATTTTCTCAGCTCTCTCCATACTGAAGCATAGAAAAAAAGACCTTTAAATATGCATGTGGATTTAAGCATGATTTGCTTAGGAGGTAATACACTTTTCCTTGCTAAGGGTACATTATTAAATTGTTCACCAGAAAGCTGACAACATAAAACAGGCCAGTTAAGGTTACTCCTCTTACCTTTCAGTGGAACAATGGACATGGAGCCATTTTTTCCAGAGAAAGATCCCGTTTTGGACGAATCCTATATAAGCATCCAAAAAACTACTTACTAGAGGCAAATATTTATTTCCAAGAAGTATCATCCAGTAAGCAGTTAAGATACCAGAAATTTAATACCAGATAAGTATTGACATTTTTAACCGTTTGTGCCCCTTTGTGCAATGCCTGTTTAATGGTCTCTTAAACAGAATTCTATATATAATACGTATATTTATTGGGAAGACATTTGTATTTCTGCATACTAGTATATGAAGTTTTATCTGTATGTTATTTTGAGATACATTTCTGAACTGACCAAATTGTTTGTTTTAAACAATGTAGTTTTTTCTCTTGGGGGAAAAAAAACATAATAGGATCTGCAATGATTTTGAACCATAAGGATTTTAATAAGAATAATAACATAAACCATTAAAATTCTTATGGTTCTTTCAATAATCCACCCAAGAAACGTAATAAATAAATAAATAAAAATAAAAAAGCATCAATCCAGTGCATGGCTATAAACAGAGACCACACTAGCACAGAAAAAAACCCTCAGGTTTGACATTTCGTCCTCCAAGATTTCATGACTGGGAAGTCCACCCTTAACTGGACAACCTCTGTTTGAGCTGTCCTCAGAAAATGGAGCTGTAAGATATGATACGAGACTGCTGTCTGCAAATGCTGTTATGCAATACTGCATAGCAAAGAAGTTCAGAAGAGATGGTTTCATGTTGCAACTGCCCAGTTTCATTTTCCAAAGCAATTTTTTTTCAGCAACTCCATTTAAGATGGGTCAGAAGCTAATTATCTAGGGCAGCAAAGAAAAAACAGTATTTCAGACATAGAAAACAAAGCCTACTGCAACAGAGCCAGGTTCTCATTCTCTCCCAAATGTTATTAACTTACCTGTTCTCTGGTCATACCTGGTACCACCTGAGGAGACGAGTCAAGTACCACAGGCCATGGCCCACTTGGCTCTTGGACGAATCCAGGTGTCTGCAGCCAAGCTGCCTCCCTCCAGGAAAGCTCCGACTAGTGCAGACTTTCTCAATCCTTGGCTCCTGCCAAGCTTCTCTGCTCAGGTAAGGGAGCTACTTCGTGCTCCTCCCAGTCACTTCCCAAGCATTTATCTTTCCACCCCTTCCCACAGGGCCTAAATCTTGTTGCAGGTGCAGAAAGGCAAGTTGGTTGTACAAGCTGCCTCCTCCCGCCCTCATTACAGGGCATACAAGTTTTCTGTGCTACTACACTGTCTATCAAACAAGAAAAAAATTCCAACACCCCAACAGCAGATTTACCACTGTCTATCACACTGACTGACGGGAAGCATTAATACTCCTAAAATACAGGTAAGAAAACGCATTTACAGGAAAGAATGGTATTTTTCTATCTTTTAAAGTGTCAGTTATCACATATTCAAACAGAAGCAACTTATTTGTAATGAGCTAGTCAGAGAAAACAAAAAGTTTCTATTTTGGTAGGAAAAAAAAAAAAAGACTACCAAAGAGGTGGTAGTTTACGTAGTATTTTAATAACTAGAGCATCCATCAGTTCTATTGCATAAACAAGTCTTACAGAAAATTTTCCACAATAAAAGCAGCTACGTAATGGAAAGCCACTTCGATTGCAGAAGTTAGAATTTCTGAGAACAGTTATGAGAAATCAAAACATTCCTGAGCTTCTGTTTAGGAATTTTCCATTAGTATTTTCCAGGATATATAACCACCTGGATACTAATCCATTAGGTCTAGTCACAGTAAGCGGGGATAGTAATTCAAAGAATACAGTATCAGAATACAGTGCCGAAAGAACATGGAAAGATTGTCAGGAAAAACTTTTCAGTCTTAAATGATGAAAAAAAAAGACAGACAACTACAAGAAAAAGTCCAGACTTTTTTTTTTTTTAAATTTTAACTTAAAATAATAATAATAATAATAAAAGGCAGAGAAAGTCTTATTATACATTGATATTTCTCCTCCCTCGCATCTTTTTTTTTTTTTTTGTCAGGATGTCCAGAGCCCACTTGCTATCAGGTGAGAACTTAATTTCCTTATTAGGCATCTCCACCAACTTGAGCGCATGAGAAGGAATCTCTCTCTGATTTTAAGAGCCTGTATCTCACAGCAGAAAAACAAGTAATTCTGATGAGTCCCCGGGAAACATTTTGAAGTGTAACAGAGACTGGTGAATCCACTGATAGGTCATGATCAAATAGAAGAGTTTTAGCACTCAATGAGGAGATTTTGAGGCGGAAGATTTATCATTTGTTTATTTCAAAACAATTAATTTATTCCTAATGTTTTTATTATACATTTTAAAATTCACTCTTAATGATCAGGTTTCAGCCAGGCTGTTTTGTCCCCCTTTTCAGTCAGATATTTTAGCAGCACAGAAGTCAAAACACTATGACAGTTATTCATGTATTTATCTGAAACAGTGTCAATCATGTTGAAGGTGATACTTCTTGCAACTTTTAAAGCTTTGCTCAAAATTTCAATCTTGTATACAGAAATATCAGTAATGCTTAGGCTGGTCACATGTACCTAACAACTCTATTTCATCACTGTCACATCTCACCAGCCAAGCATACAGAAGAATCCCTTCTCCAAGGAAACAACTGCTGAATACTTCTCTCATTTCAGCATTTTTATTTTGAGATGGTAACAAGAGGAATCTTAAGCAGTGAAAAGTACTTAAAAATAATCGATCTGCTTTCCAGTCAATACAATTCCACAATACAATGTTCCTAGAGTCTCACCTATACTATGCAAGGTAAAAGCATTGGTTGGATTTTTAAGTTTTTCATCTCTTTGAAGACTTTGGAAGTTCTACATCACCTTTAAGTGTGAATAGCTTCCATTAAAAAAAAGCATTTTCACTATCATCCATCTGTAGATTCCAGTGAAGACTGCTTGCGTTTCCATGAATAAGCCTTTTCTCCTGAAAGAGAGAGAAAGTATTCTGTAAGAATCCAATTCTGCAGATTTTAAGTTATCACTGGTATGTAACATTTCCCCTTGTCAATCTCATTGCATAATTTCTCTTAATTTTACAACCAGACACCTTCCCTTCCTAGTGGCTTCCTAAGGGAAAAATAATAATAATAATAAAAACATCATACAATAGATTAAATCCTACGTCTGTTATACAATCAAATGCTTGTTAGGGAGACTGGTTCTAAAAAAGAGCTTTGGACATTGCAGTAGTTGATTCAGAAGTTTCCAAAAAGCAGCTTATTTTTTTCTTTTTGTTTCCTATGGTGTTCCTGCCACCTCCAGGCCCCCCAAGCCCCGATTTAATTTTGTTGTTGTTTTTTAAGCTCAGGGACAGAGAAAAGAGGGAACGCTTACACAGGTGCTTTAGGTTAACAACTAAGATTGTTATGGAGAAAATACACCATTTAGGATGTCTGAATGAGTCCAGGCATTTGAACCAATTTCATAATAAAAAGCTCTTTACAGCTGCAAACACAACATAGGAAACAGCAGTTTCATGAGAACTGGCAAGCTGCATTTGTACACCACTGAAACGCAATGTATAAAGCGATACAAAATTCTCTTTAGTAGTTGCCATCAAAGTGCAGTACTGAGTGGTGTAAAGTAGTTTCTGTGGCTTTACCAGTCACTGGGAGGAAGTAGATGACTGAGGAACTGTGCCCCCCATGACAATGCTATTTTTGTCCGTCAGGGTCTTGAGCACAGTTGTGGCTGGGGACTGAAGAACTTTGCGCGAAAGCCGCATTCTGCCATCAGTGGGGTCACGTCCAAAGTATTTGACCTGTTGAGAAAACATCCAACTTTCAGACCACCACAGTTACGTTAAACTACTGTAAAAGAATTTTTAATTTAAAGAGCAAGAAATATCATAGACAACAGGCACTTTTTAGCCAGTATTGCTCAATCAAGTCAGTTTGGTGCATGAGTGGTACGAGATACTAAATGAAGTTCTGATCGTTTGAAATGAACTTGTATTCAATCAACACAGAGGAAATCTGATATGGCAAAATATTTCCTTTGTAAATACAAAATTAAAAACAAACAAAATCACACTCAAATACTAAAGTATGAGCAGCAGTTTTCTGACAATTTAAGGTGAAAAAGAAACAAATACCTGAATTTCTTGGCCAACTTCTAATCCCAGGGCACTAGGATGTTTAATCTAGAACATAGTATTTTTCAAAAAGTTTTAGTTAAGTGTAAATAAATATACATAAGCACATAATATAGGTTAGTGTATAACTGAATCTTCCAACTAGACCACTAAATTTAATCTGTTAAAAATATACGCATAGATTGTTTGCATTACATTAGGCTGAACATCAAATACAAAATCCATTTTTTACTTCAAGTCATTCCACGTTTTCCTGCCAACTCATCCATGTATTTTCCCAGTACACATTCAATCCTTTGGTGCTTGCTTCTATCACTAATCTGAATTTCTCCTAGCAGCACACGCCGTCAGGTTTTCAAAAGCAGGACAAAACCAAATCCCAAATATTTTTCTTTATGCTACATTTCAGACAATTATAGATGGACTAAAGCAACTGAACACAGATCAATGAACTGGTTTATGCATGTTACATATCAGAAGATATTACAGACCTAAAAAACTCAATGATATGCATAAAGCATTGATAGTAGGCCTGCAGCTTGCATACAGACAGGGCTACATGCAGCTCAAAGCACACTTAGGTAAGCAAAGGTTAAACAAGAGTTGCGGTGCTGCTAATCTAACAAAGTTTTTAACATGGCAATGCACTCTACAGCTCCTGCATAGACTAATTTAACTAAACTTAACTAAAATAACTTTTGCTTAAGAGTTTCTAGTTTACAGTTGTTTAAGTAAGTATTATTACCTTCCTTTGATCAAGCTGTGTATTATGAAGCAACACAGGTGTCATGTTTGGATACAATTTTACCATGACTCCAGAATCCCTGCAAGAGAAAACAGCAAGAGAAATCTGTACATAACTTATTCAGAATGCTGACCCCAAAGCAAGCATTGGTGAAATTTGCTCAAAGATTTTTCCCCATCACTTTTAAAATCCTCTGAACAGCCATGAGATACCTCCATATTTATCCCTGATTTGAAACAAATGGAAACTGCTTATTTCAGGAGGCTACATTTCAAGTAAGCATCATGTCCTAAAGCGCATGAAGTCTCAATCAAATACACGCCCTTCCAATGAAGGGCAGACTCCCACCATTGCTCTAAATCACAAAGATGCAAAAAAATTTAGGGGCATTCTAATGCAGCAAAATTAAATAGCTGAAAGACAGACAGCAGTATTTTCAGTACAGAAAATACCAGGAATCATGCAGGGGCCAATGTCACCAGCATCCTGTAAAAATCAACTATTTTACAACATATCTACATAAAGAAACACTTTTTACTTCTATCTCAAGTTCAGAGCACTTTTCATACCTAATTTCAGTTATTGTGGCTGTATAGACTGCACCAAATTCCAAATTAAGTTCTTGCTGTAAGGGAAAAAACAAAACAAAGAACAATAAGACAAATTCACAAAACGCAAACAGAGAAAGTTAACAGCAAAAGACCATCCTTACATCATCTTTGCAGATGTCGCGGATAAATTCTCTTGCTTCATGCATCGCACCAGGTGTTGGAGCAAACACAGAGTATGTCTCTTCATCTATCTGACTTAGAGTTACACCTTAGAAAAATAATTTATTTGATGAAAGGATTTAGATGTACAGTGCTGCTGTTTCAGCAAGCAGAAAACTCATATCCATACTTAAGACTTGCACAGGGCAAAAGTATTTAGTACAGACCCACGAAGCTCTCAGATTCCTAGTCATTTCAAACACTGTTCTTTGGATTCAGCACTGGACAGCTTTTTAGATAACAGTACAGAAACCACCTTACAGCTACGCTTGCCAAATAACTGTATGAGCTTGTGCTCCATATGGAAACTTTCACACTTACAAAATCATTTGTTATGATCTGTTAATGACAAACATTTCTGGAACAATTTAGGTTTTTACAAATGAGTTTCAGAAGCTGCACAGATCTGATCTACACTTGAACGTATTAATAACAGATTAGACCTGCTTGACATCACTTCAACATTATATGGAGGATTACTCCCAGATGCACAATTAGTTCTCTCTTCCCTAAACTCCCCAAAACCTTTGTAATATGCACCAAACTTATAGCAATTCCCACTGCAAAATGAACTGAAAGTACTTCTACAAAGAGAAACTACACAGCTAGGTGCCATATTAGCTTTACTTAATCCTTCAAAACATGTGTGCATACATATATATAAATAAAAACAAAATGTAGTAAAGATTCAGGTTGTACTTAACATTAAGACAGCTAAACAGCAAGGCTGAACACAAATACTGTTATTCAGTCTGGAGCATTAAGCAAAAATTTTAGAAGTATCCTATTCTTAATAGTTATTCCTTTCTACTACTTAGGAAATGTCAGTTCCACAGACTCTACAAAAGTTTTGAAAATTTAAGTTTAGGTACTTCTAGATTCTGTAAAGGCATAAAGATAACATTTTGTAAAGGCTTAAAGATAGCATTCAGATTCACTAACAGTTTTGCTAATAACAGCCATGATACCAAGATCCACTGTTTAAAATTACACATTAATAATTTTCATATAATGAAGAGAAGCTTATATAACATTACCTTAAGTTATCACAGCAAGAATGCCTTACCTGTCTGTGCTTGAAGTTTTTTCAAATTGTAGCCTCCAGGACCAACAAATTGTATCCTTTTTGATAATGGAACATGGATAGTTTCTGAAAAAACATTTAAAGATACTTTGAAATGCTGAATATGATGTTTTTGAAAGCTATTGAAAATATGGTGCACTAATTTAGGTTTTAATTTCCTATGGATATTATCTGCTAAACACTGATTAAAATTACATTTAAAATTTGAAATGGAAAACAAAACAAAAAAAGCTATTTTGATGAGTGTAAATTCCCTTAAGCCATATCACTATTGACATTTATCTATCCTGATTTAGGGATAATTTCATATGACTTCAGTTTAGATCTGCTTTCCAGTACGTAGCGAATAAGATAATACAGAAAATCTCATCTCAAGAATCCTTAAGAAAAAGTAATCTGAGGTGGGCTTGAGAACAGGGAAGCACACATACCGGACCTTCATTGAAAAGGCAGATTATAGTTAAAAGGTAATTATGAGAGACATCAAATCATATCAATGACCAAATAATATTACCTACAACAGGGCCATTTTCCTTTCTATTAGGTCTGGGTTTCGCCAGTGTTTCGTTCATAATTTGTAAAATCTCCTTCTTTGCAGCTGTTGCGGGTGAGGAGGGAGGAAGAGGGCAGAAAGAAAAAAAAATGTGTAAGAATAAAATAAGGATACTTTTAGGTTATTTTCATTACAAAGTAGACAAGCATTCATTCTTAAAATATGCATCCTAACTTAAAAATGTATTACTCTGCCACAATAAATTGTCCAGTAGTATACATATTTTGCAGGTTGTGTACAGACTTTCTAAAAAATGGTCAGAAATTGCTTCAAAGTTAGTTTGGAGCTTGTTTTTAAAAGCAAACTTATTTTACTGCTTTTCTATGGCACAAAGACCAAACCTTTTTTCCCACCTCAGCACATATGGTTTGAATCAAGCATGACAAAAGTTTTAGAAAGTGCTGTGGCTCAGTAATGGAGTATTTGTTTAAAACAACCAACTCCAAAATACTGGCTGCAAAGGTTTCATCACATATTCCCTCCACCCTGATGTTATTTTCTATGTCTTTCTTTTTTCCTCCCCAATTTACTATGCCCTTAACTTCATTTCATTCTTCGAAACAAATTATACATTGCACTAAATTGGTGATCCTTAGTACCACACCTTTCGCATATGTCATTTTTTAATTCCCTTTTAAAAATAATAATAAAATCTCTCAAGGAATAGCAGACATTTTCACTGACACTAGGTGTGATGATATGGTAGCTAAGTGTGCTGGGAAGGCCAAATCTTTTTGGAGATGGAATGGTGTCCTCTGACTAAAAAACAAAATCTACTTATTTTGTATGAAGTGCCTACATTGAAATATAACCTTTCAGAAGGCAAAAGCTTTTTAACAATATGAGAATAACAAAATTAATGATTTATTAAATTTATAATTTGAAATAAGAAAATGTGTGCAAACATACCTGTGGCTTGCTGAATAGCTTCCATTACAATTTTTATTGGTATTCCTGGTAGTTTTAGATCAACCTAATGTGAGAAGAGTTAAATGATAGTAATATATAAATAAAGCTTTTTTTAGGGAAATTCTCCAAGTTTCACTTTAATGAGATTTAATGTTAAGATACCTGCAAGGCAGTTATTCCTTTATTAGTTCCTGCCATTTTGAAATCCATATCACCGTAGTAATCCTCAATTCCCTATGAGCACAGAGAGAAACAAACAAACAAAAAAATCTTCATGCCAGCGTCATATTACACCAAAAGTTTCAATAAGTCACAGAATAGTTTTGCAGACTTGTAATTGCTTCCAATACTCATGTTTTGCTTTGCCTTTATTTCACTGTACTAAGGTAACATGGTGCCTTTTCCCATATTCTAACAGCTTTTGTTTACTAGTTTCTGAACAAATACACAGTTTATTTTGTATCCTCAATAGCTGTGCCAGTGGAAGAAGGAGCAGCAGCAAGACAATGTGCATTTTTCACAGAAACTTTGCCAGCTGCTTATTCTCTCTTCCATATATTGATTTTTCTATTTGTTTTGGTAAAATGTTTTGCCAGACTGGACCATGATGTAAATAAATAAAACAAGGAGAGGTTACATTTGCTTGCTTCAAAATCAGAAACTCTCCTCATCTAGCTCAGCATGGAACTCCACAAACATTTGAACTGGCATAGCTAAGAAGGCAACACTGACCCAGGAATATGCAGAGAAAGGACAAAACCCATTTGTTCTGGCACTGCCTCTAGGCACCCTAACCCCCTTCCTGCCACACAGAGCCAGTTCTTCAGTGGATATTCAGAATTTTCTCTCTAGCTATAGTGAAGGCAAGCGTAAGCCTCACTTACATCCCCTGACTAGACACAAAAAGCAGCAGATAAAACTAAAATATTCGGGAATAATGAGTCAAAATTAATGGCAACAGTTTATAAAAGCTTAAAAGAAGTGACAGAGGAATGATACAAAACTAAGACATGTGACTGGACATTAAAGATTATTTGGGAGACAAAAAAAAAAACTATTCAGTATTTCCAAGAATGTACATTCCAGAATTATCTGGATAAACAATGCTGCAAAAGAGGGGCATAGGGGCTATTTTATAGGATTAAGCAGCAATACACAGTAATTTTGCTAGAAACACTCACCAGGATGTCTGTCAGCAAACGATAATCCTCAACATCACCACTTTTCTCTGGATTGCATTTGGTAACAAGACCTATTGCTACACCTGCCACTGCACTTGATACAGGAACCCCTAATAATGGTAATGAAAAAGACAAAAATTTTTGTAACATTTAGTCACTCCCAAATTTAGGAATTACAAATTTACGTGTTCACAGGTTATGTAATATAATGTAATTTTAATTTATCACCTAAGTTTCACATTTCATACCTGCATCCATTAATGCCAAACTTCCACCACATGCAGATGCCATTGAAGAGGATCCTAAAGAGTTAGAATATAGGAGAGGAAGTATTAAATATTGATTAGAAGAATCTGCAACAAAACTTGCTAGTGATATTTCTTCAGTGGCAGTTTGAAAATTAACCTTGCTGCTAGCCAGAAGATGCTACTGCATGGATACGGGAATACCCATAACTACAGTACAACAACTCACTTTCTCCATTTTGCCAGAAATTTTCTCAAGTAGAAAAGTTTTTAGTTAGAAGAGGATGAAATAGTTTGAATCTTTCATGACACTGCTGCCAAAAAATCTCAAATATCATGATTAATTTTAAAAATTCCAGACAAGGAACAGGTAGCTACAAATGTGACTACTTCCCTTTCTTCACCAATCTTCTTATCTTGCCACAGAAGTGTTAATTAATTAATTAATTAAATAAAATCAGGACCTCAAATAACTTTGCCGCACAGGGGAAACCTGTAATCTAAGTGTCATAGAGATCATTCCTTTCCGCTTATCCCTTCCCTGCAGGTTCCCCTACCTAGGTCAGGTATGGGAGATGATTATGCTACTCTTTTCATGAAACCCATGGATCGCCAATTGATTATATATACATTGAGGCTAAATTCTAAACCAGATGGCAATGTGTCCAGGCACACCTAACTAATGGAATAAATACAGGAAAATGACATGGTTCGAGGACCTTATCTTTTTTCCCCCCAGTTGCGCGGAAAGATCAATTGGATAGTGTGGCCACAGCCTGGGGAGATGGGAAGGAACACACACACAGATAGGAGGAATTATTTTAAAATCAGTGAGGGTACCCGCTGCAGTCAACACTGAAGAACACACCTCAGTCCATTCCTCTACTTTGTAGCACAGAAATACTCTGAAATATAACTTTAACTTCAAATTTTTATCTCCTGATCATGTACCAAGCTCCTCCATTATTTGTGACCCTACACATCATCTTCATTTTAAGGACTTCGCACCATACAGTTACCTAGATTAAGCAGCTTGAAAAATAATTAGCTTAAAATGTCTAGAACTCAGTGTCACAGCCTATCTTAAGAGGCAGACTTGGTCTCTATCATGAGATTTTAAGTGAGAAAATCATAATACCATTTGACTCCAAGACTTCAGAAGTAATTCGTATTGTGAATGGGAAATCTGGGGGAATAACTGGTTTCAAAGCTCTCTCTGCAAGTGCACCTGTTTTAAAAATACAAAAAACCCCACAAATTTATCCACAAATAGAAACATACAAAACATTAAAGCTGAAGGCATTAAACTCTGTCTTAACTTACCATGTCCAAGTTCTCTTCTGTTCACACCTGTAACTTTACCAATCTCATTAGTTGCATAAGGAGGAAACTATGAAGAAAAAAATTGCATAGAAAAGATTTGCTAGTTTTTTTTTTCTCTCATTTTAAAGCATGTTTGACTTCTTGGGCATCTCAAGAAAAACAGAAAAAAAAATCAAACAACTAAATGACTTCTGTCAGTCACTTAGTCTACAAATCAAGATGCAGCTTAAGTAATATCTAGTAATTTTTAATTCCACAGAACAGAAGGGAAGAAAGCAGTTGCAACACAGCAGAGGAACAAGTGAACAGGCTTCCTACAAATAAACTTGTCAAAAAAAAAAAAAACAGAAAACTTTGTTTCTGTCATTCAGAGAGCAGCTATTGTAGTTATTTATTATTGGTTTAGAATGCTATCTAAATGTATGAAAATAGTTTATGAAAATTAATATGGTAGGTATAATCTTTCCTTCAGCACTATCCTATTCTTAATAATAAAGAAAAAATTCAAGGTTATTAAAAAGTCCGTATGAAATAGCATTTTACAGATTGCTTAATGCTTTTTTAGAATACCAGGACTTTTATTCAGAAGCTGTAGCATAAATACATATAGGAACTAAAATTAGTAAGTTTTAGCAAATCAATTAGACATCCTCAGAGGTGACCAGTTTCTCATTTAAAAGAAGACATGAAGCATCATGCATAAAGCTGTGACACACAGTAGAGCTCTCACCTCATAATGCAGCATGAAGTTTTTGTCTTTTACTCCACTATCAAATAAAAATAAGACTGTTAAAAACAAGCAACAATCAGTCTTACATACATTGTGCATTTTGATAACTCTCAATTATGCACACAATTAGAGCAAACACAAAATTGGTTAACTACCCATATTTTTCTCTATTTTTTTCCCTATACCACATGATTTTTAAACCATAGTCTACAATGAAACAAATGTCACACTTTTAATTTGTAGCCATCTAAACAGCTTCTCTAGATAGACTAGGCCCTGTCCATGCTTTATGGTGACACTGGTACACCAAAGAGAAGAGAGAGGAGCTGAAAGAACAGCAGCCTCCTTACACAGAAACTGCACATAGTGCAGTAACACTCTAGTGTAACTGCAAAACTGTTCTTGTTTGACAAGAAAAAAATCTGTGCTCAAAGAAGTTCTCTAAGAGCCAAGTTTGTGCTCCTTGGTGGTAAATACAAGAAGCTAATCTATCCAGACTTGCTTTTATTTCTACATACAGGCACTTATTCATGAACCATCCTACTGATCACTGATTTAGTAGTTTTAAATTAGTGAATACTTTTATCTAGCACAAACTAACTTCCAAGATCAACAAAATTAGAGAAGATGAACAAGCATCTCCATGCCGGAACATTTAACTAAAGTAAAGCTGACACACTAAAATGTTAAAAGCTCCTAAACTGGTAAGATGAGACCACTGAAAACCATTTGAGACAGACTTAGAAATTTAGACAGACTGATTCTGCTGAGGAAAAAAAAAAATGTATTCATCTGCTCATATTGATTTTTGTTTGAGTCAAAAGAGCTAGAATCACTGCTCACTCAAGATAAAACTTCAGTCTACGGGCTACATAGATCCAATCTGCCAACTAGAACTGCACCAACTTGTAAAATATAGATGAAAGGGGAAGAATATGCATCAAGTTGCAAGAGCGAATATAAATTCTAGAACAAAGAGAACCGACGTTCCCATATCATTTCCTTCAAAGAGACTAGACATATGTACACAGTGTATAGATTTAAGTTCAGTGTATTATCTCTCTCTAAACAACACTGGGCATTATTTGGCATATTCTCTGATTCTAAATCGGAGTCTACTGAATTAATGTCAATTTAGCTAAAAGCAACTGCAAAGATGTTTTGCATATGGGCCACTTACTTCAAAGCCTAAATTTATTACTTTTTTCAGTACTCATGAATTTCTGTGCTGATATTGAAGGAACTTTTATGAACTGTCTTTAAATCCTCCTTTTTTCTTCCCCACAAAACTACCGCCAAAACACCAGGAAGAAAAACCCCACATACCTCACAGCTGTTGAGATAAGATCTGATTTTACACTTGATTCTAATGAGTCAAATGTGACTGTACAGAGAACCTAGAATAAAAAGATAGCGGGAAAATAAACTGCTCTTTAACACTTCCATGTTTCATAACTTCTCAAACCGATAATGATGAATCGAAAAGAATAATTTCAGCAACAAGTATGATGTTATAATCTATCACACATCTGCAACATTTTCTTTTTTTTTAAAACAAATGGCACAAACTGATTCATAAAGATTACTATATTTACAAGTGCACACACTGAAGAACAAAGCAAGTCGCCAAAAAAAAAAAAAAAAAAAAAAAAAAAAAAAAACCACTCCAAAATGGATATATTGCTTCCAGACCTGCTAAGAGCCTCAGGAACAGTTGCTTCATTACGAAATTAAATTATCTCACTAAGTGGAAAGATGCAGCCACAACTATTCGTGAAAGGGCAAGATTGCTCTGAGACAGCATAGCTATTCTCTGTGGGATAAGAGCAATGCATTCTACTTTGACAGCTTTTGTCTTAACAAATGTATTTTTAGCATAAAAACCTAAAATCTGCAGAGGGATGAAGCAAATATGATTTTTGATGTTTAACTACCTCTTCGAGAAAGGAACTTTCTCGAAACAATCCTTCCCCAACAAAAAATCCAAAACAAATAATCCTCCCAACACAACCCTTCTCCCCAAGAGACAACCCCCCCACTTCCACCCCCCCCAAAAACAAACCAACCCATGAATCTAAACAAGATGCAGAAAATGTTTTTAGCCTCACACTTTGCTTATCAGACTCTTCAGAAAGCCTGAAGATACACAGGTTTGCTTCACCAGATTCTCTCTGGACCCCAAGGCTTAGAAGACATCCTACTGTCCATACAGCAAGCACCTAGATCTTGTCTACTCTCTTAAGGGACCCAGACATTTTTCAAGCAAAGCCTAAACAGCAGACAGTCCAGTTTTGACTCCCCTGTACAAGTGACTGCTTGTTAGCCTTTATTATTTGAACACACAAAAAAGGCCAATTTTACATTATTTCACAGGAAAAACACAAATCTATCAGCTTCTAATAATTATGCTTAATATGTCTGATGTTTAAAAACATTACCTGTGTTTGACCTCTCTGAAATAATGCTGATCCATGAAGCATTTTAAACATGTTCACTTCACATCTAATATCTCTGAGGGAAGTCAAATCTCTTCCATCACACCTAAAGTTAGAAGGGCAAATTAGGAGATCAGAGAAACTAGTCTTGAATAAAATGCTGACAGTTTTTTTTTTTTTTTTTTTTTAGGTTGAGTACGATACACTAACCTTCTATATTCAGTAAGAATAAGATTTCTAAAAATATCCTTTGAAACCATATTAAAAGATTCCACGATTTCATAAGGTTCAGCCTCTGGAAATTTTTCTGGAAAAAAAAAATTAAACATAAAAAGTGAACTTCATACAGCTTTTACTGAAATGACATGACCAGAGAACGAATAATAAATAAATAAATAAATAGTAAATAAATAGTACTAGTTTAAGCATCTCCTGAATATTAAGAAAGCAGAAAATAATACCTTTCAAATGCTCTTCTGTTTCAAGCCTTATTTTGTTAATTGCTTCATCTCTAGAAATCTAGAACACAAGATTTGCAAGCGGTTAACTCTATAAAGCCATTTTTTTCTCCTAATTCTGCAAAACTCAAGAAATAGGCCTCCCCATAACTTCTGACAAAAAGCAATAATGAGCCGCAACTAGTATTATTTCGATAAATAGAAAAAAAACTTACAAAGCACTTATTATTGCTATTATAGGTAGCGCATGCAGAGCCTAAGTTTTTATTAACTTTAGCTTAAAGAAATTAAATTCACTACAGCTTCATTATGATATTAAATCATATTTTAATTGTATTTTTTTAAGGATAGTACTTATGATGGTACTTACTTTATCATGGCTGGTGTCTGTGAATACTGCATAGATCTTGTTAAAGGCAAGTCTTTTGGAAGAAGACACAGAATTTTTGAAAATGGCTTAAAAACAATTATACAGTTAATTTCTTTTGTGAACTAGATTTTTTTTTTCCCCTACTAGTTCTATTAAAGTACCAGGCTCCTGCATTTTTAGACATTATCAGCACCGTCCTTGCTGCCTCCTCCCCAATCCAATTGCCTCCCTGGGGTTATCCCTTCCACAGCAAAGCTCAGACCAGCCAGTGCAACCTGGTTTCTCTTACCACCGTTCCACAGAACAACACATTAACTTAGTATTTTTAGGCTACTACTTTTGCCCTGTATCATTCACTACGCATAGAAAGAGACAGCTGAAGGCTGTGTTCCTAATTTTCTATGGAAAATATTTAGAACTTCTTACAACGTTAAAACAAACAAAAAAATCTCAAACTTTTTTTGTAATCACAGATCTTTATTTAATGATCTGGTATTCACCTGACTCGCAAGGGTTCATTTAAAAAGCATTTTCACTCACTTTAACACAATTTAAATCAAGAGTTATTTTTTCTGAACTTACTTTTTTGCGCATTCCACAATCTCTTCAGGAGCAACAAATAACTTCTGCACAGTTCTCTTGACAATACCTCGTTCCTTCACTAGCTGCTGAATTCCCTGAATTATTTGCTGGGTATGTTTCACCCCTACTTTGACAGCGTGACAGAAATCTTGTTGCAGTATATTTTCAGCTGTTGCTTCCAACATAACTATTAATGGAAAATCAAAAGTTAAATGAAGTACTATTATATAGTAGCTCATATATAGCAACAATCCAATTTTATATGTATATGTTATACATATATTTATATATAAAAAATATAAATGCCAAGGATTAAAAATACCAGTAAAGAGGCACCTACTTCATTTTCAAGATAAAGGCTCAACAGATTTTCATAATTAACTTGCTTACCAACTTGATTATGTGGGGCTCCAGCAACAACTAAGTTTAAAGTGCTAGACGACAGTTCTTTTCGAGTTGGATTGATAACAGTTTCTCCATCAACGAATCCTACCCTTACTGCACCTACAAAGAAATTCCAGAAACTTATTTTTGCGAAAATACAGAAGTACCTTTAAGGCATCATTTTGCTTCCAAATTTCTAAAAGCAATAAGGAAAAAAAAAAAGGATGTACTTTAAAATACTAGCACATTAGTTACATATAATGACAAACTTATAAGGCAAATAAACTATTTTTTTTTAAAACTGAGCAGTATTATATGCAATGTCTTTTTTTTTTTTTTGAGGACAGATTTTCTAGAAATAAGACAGGTAAAGGAAAAATTTAATCAGTTTTTCCTCTACTAGAGGGTTCTTCTTTCCATAAAATATTCATAGCATCATAGCAACACAAAACTCTTGGGTTCCTAGAGAAAAAAATGCTCTTATGAAGTCACTTTCTATGCAATGACCTTCAAAATTAAGTTTCTTCAAAAACTTAAGCAGCTTATAGGCAGAGGAAAAAAAATAAAAAGTAATCCTTATGTTATTGATCTGTATATTAAATCATTAATTCTAGGCTCTAAAATGTTATACCAGTGCATTTGGTTAGAAAATATAATGCTTTCCACTGCAATTAATCCATATACAGCTTATCAATGATTTTCACTACTTTAAACAAAAATTAGTGGTCCTTAGATTTATATGTTCTTTTAAAGAGAGGAAAGGAGAATAAACAACAAAAAAAGTGAACTATGGTCTATTTCTTCCATATGTTTAAACTCATCATTCCAAAGTACATACTTACCAACAGGACCATTCCATGGGATATCAGATAATGCAAGTGCGGCAGAAGCTAGAAAGAACAGAAAAAAGGATAATTAAAAATAGAATTATAATAAAATCTATTTTAAAAAATTGTCTTCTTACCTCCATTAATTGCCAGGATATCAGGATCATTTACTCCATCTACTGCTAAAAGATTACAAAGGATCTGGCATAAGATAAAAGATAATTAATAGTTTTAAGCCATAAATTTTTAAGTAGTCAACTACAAACACATCATTCATCATATTCACACAAGCTTACACTACAAAAGGAAAACCTATTCAGTTATCTAAACCACAAAGGTCCTAAAAAGAAAACAAAAAAACGCCCACTATTCAGACACCTAAAACTAAAGCAAAAGGTCTATTCCTGAAGATTTTTGTAGGTCTCATTAAATGCTTTCAGTGAAGATAAAGTAAACCCAAAGTGAGCAGAAGGATGCTCGATTATAGCATACATATAGCCTAGATCCTATCCTGTGAATATTTTGAAGAGGTTCCTAACTATTATACATTTTCATTCCTCCATTGTACAGAAAAATTATAATTTTGTCTCGTGAAATCCAGCAAAAAAACTTGAGAACTAGCATATGATAAAAAAAAAAAGAGTCCGAGACAAGGAAATGACAAACTGAAATGCAGAATTACATTGTCACAGTGGTTTTCAAAATGTAAGCCCGTTCTGGATGCTAATGGAAAAAATACGCTTTTCTTAAAATCGCATCTGCATTATTATTATTTTCACTGGACATAGCCATGTTTTCCACTCTAAAAGGCAGCTACTGCTAAGGACAGTGATCACAACTTACCTGTGTATCATAAAAGTAGCCTACGGGAAAGAGCGGTCTAATTGATCTATCTGCAAAAGAAATACTAAAGTGTAAAATGCTTTTGGATTTCAGTAGTCAGCATCACATAATAAACCCCATAAAATTACCTCAAGAAACTGATAACATGATTTAAATAAAAAGTCCAAACAAAAAGAGAAAAGGATGAGAATGAAGAGGGAAATTTATCGTGAAAGATGGCCTACCATAAAACTTCAACAGTATTCAGAGAAAAATTAGTGTAGGATTGGATATCCACAGTTATACAGCACATGACAAAAAATCAAAGATAATAATCTTCTATATTTTGTATAACAAATTATTTTTTAAGTTCTATTATCTATTAAGTAGTATTTGACCAGAAACGTCTTCCAACAAAGACATAGGATAGTTTTCAAAATGAAAACCATACAACGAAAAACAACAAAAGCAAGTATGTTCAGCATGTTGCATTACTTTTGTGACTTCTACATTTTCTTTTAGTTTTTTTACATAGTTACATTAGTGTACTAATAAAACTCTTTTCAGTAGCCCAGGACCTGTAGACTGTTCCTTACCCTCTTTTTATTGCTACCTTAAAATGCTGTTGTACATGATATCGATTTTATATAATACCTTGAAAGTCAACATTTATCTCATTTATGAAACATGTTTTTAGCCACAATTGAGATGACTTTTCCAACAGGATCAGGAGGAAGAAAATGAATATGTTCCCATCAGTAAGGCTATCTCTTTGTATTTCAGAATTTAACTTTGTCTTTTCCATTGCACCCAACAGATAAGCAACTACAAAGGTCAATATCTCATTAGGTCGAGATCTTAGAAACATTAATCTCAACAGAAGTAACTACATGCACACAGTCTGAGCTCATTTACTATTTTAAGAAACACTCCTAATATACTTTAGCAAGGAAATGCAAGCATGTTTTCTTCTGACATTACTGCAAAAGCTATCAACTCTGTAAACAACAGTTACAAATTACTGCTTATTAAACTGTCATGAAGATATTATAAAATAACTTTTAAAATCTGAAACCATTGTAGATAAAATGTTTTGCCCACCTACTACTCTGCTAGTAAGAATTTCTTTATCAGTGGAACCAAGTTCTCTTCTTAAATAGTTTGTAGGAATTCTTCCTGCTGCAGCAGCTTTCTGACGATAGTCAACCTTTCAAGAACAAAACAGATGACTGATTTCATAGTCACGGAATCATTCAGGCTGGAAGGAACACCTCAGGAGATCTCTAGTCCAACCTCCTGCTTACAGCAAGGTACATACTGAATTCAGATGTTACTCAGGACTTGGTCAAGTTGGATCTTGAGAACCTCCAATGATAGAGCCTGCATAACCTTTTCAAACAACCTCCTTCAATGCTTAACTATCCTCATTTGAAAAAAAAAAAAAAAAAAACTTTCCTTATATTTAGCTGGAACCTTTCAACTCCTCAGGTCAACTCCCACTACTTCATGGTAGCAACCTCAAGGCTACCATTTGTTATCATATCAGCCTTTCTTGGCCTACTTGGCACTTGGGTTAAGAAGTCAACCCTAACATTTTCCAGAAATTTCCTTAACTGCTCATGCCTCACCACGCTGCCCTTCTAGCAGATGTCACAGAAGCCCAAGTCCCTGCTAAGATCTAAGGCCCATGATTGGAGCATCAAGTCATTTAAAGGTGTCTCTGTTCCCTCTTTCATCTCACAAGCTTTAACCCCTCCTCTGATTCACACCCACAAGCTGCTGCTTCCAAAACACTCCATACTTTTGATCTGTTCCTTCATGTAAAGGCAGTTGCCCCACACTTGTCCGTCTTTAATAAAGAGCCTGTATTAGCTCATTACAGAACTCCAGTCACATCAACTATTTCACTATGATTCAGTTATCCCAATGTCATCCTAGACCTGCATCCAGATACTGAGCTCTCTGTCATATCCATAACGTTATAAATAAAAAATAGCTTTGTGATATCTTTGAATAAATAAATCAGTATAGCTTGTAGCAATGTGTTTTCCTTGTTTGTAATTTATTTAAATCTACATATAACTAACATTTGTCGACTCCAAAATTCTGCTTCCACACTCTAATTACAATCATGGGCACAAATTGAAATATAGCAAATTCCATCTGAATGCAAGAAAACTGTTTTTACTGTGAGGGTGGCTGAACACTGGAACAGGTACCCAGAGAAGCCGTAAAGTTACCATTCTCACAGACCTCAGAAATACTTAAAATGTGAATGAACATAGTCCTGGGCAACCTGCTCTAGCTAAGCCTACTTTAAGTAGAGGAGTTGGACTAGATAAATCTCCAAAGGACCTTTTTGACCTTGGTTATTTTGTGAGAATCTATGAAGACAAGTTCTGTCATTAGCACTTACCACTAAGGGCATAAATTGAGATGCAGAAGGCTTTGTTTTACTAACTGCTGTGACCATCACTGCAGTGTCACCTAGCTGGAGTGAAAAAATAAATAAATAAATAAATAAGCAAAGTATTATCTTAAGTTCTAAACTTTTGAACAAATCAGCTCTCTAGTTCAGAGCATTTCCTGCAGAAAGCCAACCACATAAATCTATGCTTCAAAAGCATTTTCTTCCCCCCACATAAAATAGACAGCAGGAAATTCATTGGGGACTGCTCTGCAGTTAAGGCTCTATAGCCCTTTAATAAGCTCTGATATCAAAATATTGTTAACAACCAGAAGTTTTAAGCACCTACTGTTTAAACACATATATATATATCTTTTACCTGAACAACTGCAGATCCATCAGCAAACCTAGCAAGTTTTCCAGAGGACAATTCCATTTTTCTATTAGAAAGAAACAACGTTACCAATGGTGAATTGGGACCCTTTTACCAATACACCCTGCATTCATGTGTACCATCTCAAATAAAGGATGGGAGATGCCTTTAGCATTAGATACAAACGTTTCTATGAG
>NW_010583992.1:969450-996469 GCF_000705375.1 Tinamus guttatus | reverse complement strand
CGCGTCCCGCCCCGCCACCGAAGGTTCGAGACGCCCCCTGGCGGGGGCAGCGCGCACGCCAGGGCCGATCGGATAAGGCGCCCAACGGCCCGCGGGTCAAATAGTGACTGTAAAGGCCCAGGGGAGGTCACAGCATGTCGGAGGCCTCGTGGTTAATGTGCTTGTTGTGTGGCTACGTCTAAATTCATCCGTTACCTGAAGCTAACAAGGATTTAAATTTGTGGGGGATTTCACCGATGATTTAGTTTATCACTAGTTTGGTTGTAATGCTGTTTTGATGTTGCTTGTGGGTTACAAATCAATTGTGTGTTTTGTTAATGGGATTTTTCTGTTAAAGCTGAATTTATAAAAAACAGATTCATTGGCTGGGAGAGAGCTCCAAGTAGTGATTTTACCTCTGTGCCAGCATGTTTCTTATCTTTCGGAAAGCCTCACAAGAGAGAAATCAGAAGAGAAGTGATCCAGAAACTTTGGACTTGGCCTGGACAAAAGGACTTAACGTGATCCAGATTCAGAATTCATTGGTGCAATTTTATTTTGCTACAAAAATATAGTAGATGGCAAAGCAAGAATGTCCACTGTGTTCTCCTGAGTTCATGTTTGCCCTGCTGCTGTAAAACAGAAGATTGTTTTGGAATATTTTTATGTCATTATAACTCATTAAAATTGCTCATGGCCAATAACTGTTCAAAGCTTCATGCTGTTAAAATAATGCATTTGATTTTGTAAGAGTCTGATAAATGAGTGGTTGAAAACATAGAAAAGACACGAGCAACATTTATCTTCTGCTATTGAGCGGCAAAGATGGTCACTTAGGGCTTTTATAGTGCCTTATATTAATATGATATCCATAGGGAAAGCCAAAATATTTAAGGCAGAGAATTACAAGTTTACAACTGACAAGCAAAGAAGATGCATCATACAAAGAGAAGAAAGCAGTACGCATGTTGAGAAGCTTCAACCAACTGATGTTGTCAAAAATTGAAAAAAAATAAAAACACATAATGAATGCCTAGTTGAGGAATATGTAAGGATGATTTTGCAGTAATCCAGAATTGAGTGTCTTCTAGCAGAAGTATTCTCCATTCACCACAAAGGACAAACCCACAAAAAGTAAGTGTAAAAACTCTCTTCCTTGAACACCTTTGCTGTTAACAGTAATCAATGTACAACAAATACTTTTACATTAGCTTTAAATTTCTCTCGCTTGGTCTTAGAATCTTCTGTGCAAATTAAATAGTAGCATTCTGTCATCCTAATTTCAGTCATGAATATAACTTCCATTATTCTGACATTGTCCTGAGAAGCTTTTTAAAATTTAAGAAACACTCATGCAAAATATATAGGTCAACTAAAAACATTATCCAAGTTGCTTTTAACTAATAATGAATTCTATAATGGAGAGATGTTGTTAAAAAAAGTCCAAAATAAACAGATTTTTTGGGGGGGCGATGCTTTCAAAAAATAATGGTTAACTTCATTATTTTTTCCATTTGTAAATGTGTTAGAAAAGTTAAACTGTTCACAAACAATAGCAAACATTTAAAATAGATCTTTTAACTTAAACCAAAATTATTAGATAGCTCTGAGAAGCTTTAACCTAGTTGCTGGTATTTTGCTTGCTTAATCGATTATACTTTTCATTACTGATATTTTTCATTAAATATTTTCTGTGGTACTTTTTCCCCTCAAAGTCATACTTAGTTGAAATTAAAGAGATTAAAATCGGGAAAGTCTTCATTTCCAGTGCTTTCAGATCATGCACTTAGAAGAAGTTGACTAGAAAACTTTGGTTGGATATTGCCAGGTAACTGCAAAGCATATACTGCCAGTCACTTCGCCATTCATGTTTCCCTCATGCTGTTCAAGTCAACATAAGAGATGTGTTTTGCTTCTAGAATTTGGTTCAGATGCAGCAGATACCAGTGAGCAGGAAGTAAAACTGGCACCGGCAAGAGCCACCTGGCACCCGCATTTTACTCAGCAAAGACCACCCAGAAGTTATTTTTCCTGTCATATTTACCAGAGAAGCTTCATCAGCTGATGCCATTCAACTCTGCTGCCTGTGTGTAGGAAAGTGTGCTGTTGACATGGCATTTTAAAATCTCCCCCCACAAATACTTTCATTCAGTTCTCACCTGGGGAAGTCATGCTTTACTAACTATATATAAATCTCATAATATTTTCATTCTAAAATAAGGCACTATATGGTAAATAGGTGGTCAATACACCATGCCCTAAACATCAGCACATTTGGACTCCTTTTCCTCAACAGAAATAACAAGCTTTAGAGCCAAGGGACCTCATCTGTGAACGCCCTACCCACAGATGTTCAGTAACCATAAATAAGAGCTAATCTCAGCTCTGGTGACAGCGCATGGGAAGATAGATTCCTCTTTGCAGTTTTATTGAAAATGCATCCATCCAAAGTCCTGAGGGCATGTTGGAAACACTAATTAAAATCTGAACACATTCTCCTTGGAACGATATCTAGAACTAATACCCCTCCCAATTTTTTTCTCCACCCAGAATTCAGAGATCACCCAAGCAAGGCTTTCACCTCTTGGTAGCACTGAGATAAGTTTAGCCAGTTAGCATAGCAAACCCCATGGAGGGGGATGTGGGAGTAGGAAAATTCTGGGAAAATCTCCTCCTGGCCAGGTTGTTTCCATCTCCTGGAGATGAAGGCTGGTCGCCGCAGGGGCCCCGAGGCCACCACCAGTCCCTCTTCCTACATCCTTGTCCCGGAAGCTGTGACTGCTGTGCTGTATTTACCTCTGTTGTCTCATACGAAAGGGCACCCACTGTAAATGTTCTCTTGTCTCTTGCTTCGGCTTTGTGCCGTCTTAGCAAAGTTACTCCAGAATCGCTTTCAAATGTGAGGCAGGTTCTGATGAGGGGGTAAGAGAGTCCTCAGTTTTGGAAGATACCAGTTTCCCCCTTGCTAGTCTATAAAAATGCATTGAATCTCGATACCTATTTTCATTTTCTCAGTTTCTCAGCAATCTGTGAGCTAAATGCCATCTCTGGATCAGTGCTGGCAGTTCTGAAGCTTTTTTAATTCTGACTAGCTTTAACTCTTTTTGGAATGGTTTGTACAGATATACCTTTAAAGGAAAAGTCCAGCCAGATACCACCTGTTGATCCAAGTGACCTTTCCAAGAAGTACTGACACATTGCCTGGTAACTCAAGCTACAGCTGGACTGTGGGGATACTTGCTTGGGATTCTGGTGCAGAGAAAACCCTGCAGACAAGGATCCAGTTGCAGTGTCACCTATCTAGAAACCTTTGAAATACCATATGGGGATCCCTTAGCACCCAGTCTGATATATGCATGGCAGAAGTGTGCAAGTCAGGCTGATGCCAGCAGCCTCCAGAAACCCTTAGCCTCTGCTTAAAAGCTAATAGGCAAGAGTTAGGAAGAAATAGATATTTAAGGTGCCTCTCTGATGGTAACAAATCCATAACAAATCAAGTTCAGTGTAAAGTGAAGGTTGGCCTAAACACTGTTGGTGCTATTGTCTTTGTGTCGGTCCAATTTAGCCCTGTTTGTGTTGCTACAGGTTTGATAATCCCATGGGATTCATGGCTGTGTCCCAGCAAAAGGGAGTAACTGATGGCTGAAATGTTAGACATAGCTTGCATCCATCAACATTTTAAATAGCTGTAAGCACCAAGTTATAGTGTGTATAGAGAAAAGATTTTGGAACAAAATTAGCACTGCATGGTGCAGGAGAACCCAGGAGATTCCTGTCATGAGAGAATTGGACAAATCTGGGCTGCGTGGAGGTACACTGAAAGAGGCTCAAGTGCTAAAATGTACCATCAAGGTTCAAAAGCCTGCTGGACCCAAACCCAGACAGACTTACATTTTCTGATACTGCACATATCAGGCCACATAAGGAAGATGCTGGAAATAAGGAGGCATGATGGCCCTCTGGCCCAAGTTAGTATTGGAATAAGCAGATAAAACCGCCACTTATTAAAATGTAGTGGTAGAAATGATAACATCAACAGCACTTCCATCTGGCTGACCAGGAACTGAAAATGATGTCTATGATTCATGTTGTCTTTTGGAGACAGACCTGAAACTGATGCAGAGATTCTTGTCCTTGTTTACTTAGAAGTGTGTAGGGACATAAGCCTTGACAAATGCAAATCAAAGTTTACAATTCTCTCCGTGCCCAGTCTTTGCTCACACTGTTTTTCTTTTTACAGAACCATTTAAATTATTACAACTCAGATGAAGCCTGTGCCTTCTCTGTGAGGTTTTCCTAGGAGTAGTTTATTCAAAGGAACAACATTAAGAAAAATATCAAAAAATCAACTAGGTACCTTCTGCTTTCTTTGATGCTAAGCATCCATGGGATCTACTTCAATAGTTTTAATACGCTTTGGATCATGATACAAGTTTACAGGAGCCTACAGTACTTTTTGACCCTTTTTAGGAGCCCCTGGCACATTCAAATACAGAAGTTTGAGATCCATAATGACCTGACTCCATCTTCGTAATACTGGATAAACGTTAATGACATTTATACCATGACAGCTACTTAGAGAAGGCATTTCTTTCCGTGACAATTTAAACAACTCCTTTTCAGTCCATGTTTTTTGTCCCTTCCTCTCCAGCTCATCAGTTGTGCTGGCATAGCTTTTTATGGGACTGCAGCCCAGAGAACTGTTCAACACTAAAACTACTGAAGGTGGGGAGGTATTAGTTTTAATCCAGTCAGTTTTAGGCCACTTTTTTTTTTTCCTCCAGGGTGCATCTGTAGCCGATTATCCAATTTTATTCATAGCCTGCTCCTCATCCTGCAACTAAGCAAATGGTATTATGCTATCAAAATGCCATCCAAGTGGGTAGCCTTTACATTGGTAGGCTTGTTTATAAATGAGTGCAATTGGCTAAGGCATTAGCTAAGGTCAAAATCTCAAATTGTAAATGCTGCCTTGCTGGCAGGAAGGGAAATGAGCTTTTAAAAGAGGATGCTATATAGAGTCAAAAATAATTTAAAAAGTGCTGCTTGCATATTTTAAGGTAATACATTACAACAAACTTTTGTGGCAAGTGGCCATCCCAAAACCAGCATCACAACACATAGATTTCTCAAAAAATGTTTTGCTAGAAATCCCCAGGCACACACCTGCGAGAAAGTTGACACAGAGAATAACGTGAAGTTCCAGAACACTGAAGCTGAGATCACTGCCATCCCCACGGCAATAAAGTCAGCCCAAGTCCCCTAGTATAAGATAATTTCCGTATGTCTTAGTGTTTTTTCAATAAAACCTTCTAATCAAACAATTCTCTTGATAAAACAAACAGTCCCTGAGCAACATAGGCTGTTCTAATGGGAACATCATGTTGGGCTGTCTTCACCATCTGTTCTGCCCTCTAATTATGAATGCAGGAATAAGTTGGTGTTACATCATTAGTGATTTAAGGACATACATATTTTCTTTGTTCAGCAGATTATGCAGCTGTTCTGTTGCTCATACAGTGAAATCTCAGCCCAGGAGGAAATTATTACTCTTATTATTTCTCCTTTTCACCCAGGAATTCAGATTTGCTGAGCACACGTAGGTCTCAGGGATTTCAGCTAGATTTTTTGATACTCAGCACTACTTGAAGCCATTCCTAACACAGCCATGGGTTATAACAGCATGGAAGTATTTTCCTTGACTCTGCACAGGAATTTCATGCATAAGGACACCCATGATTAAAAAGTAAAAAGTGTATTTGATGCACTTGTCATTCACCCCTTCATGCCATAGCTGTTTTCGTGCTATGTAGTACCTGTGTGCACTTTTGCAGCTAGGGTATATGGTTTTATATTCCTTCGAGGTCCTCTGAATCCTTAAGACCCTCCCTGAAGCCCAAGCAGGGGAAAGAACAAGCTACTCCTCTATGCCTGTATTGAAGCCAGTGTCCCTGCAGAGATCAAGCAGGCCCTCGTTTGAAAGGCAACACCCTGTTTTCAGAGAAGCTCAACACCTGCAGCTTTCACTGGGTATCTAACATTTGTGAAAGTTGGTTCTTTTTGTCAGAACTCTTTTTTTTAATATATATATTATTTTTTTTTAGCCAGCCTCAGTGGGTTAAACTCTCCTATCAACCTGTTTCAATTTTTGTGAGCATTCAGGGAATTTTCTCTACCAGCACCCTCAGCCCAGCAAGGCACAAGAGTGTCCCAGAGATGTGAGTTCAAAGAAAGCACCTAATAGAACACAGAAAAAGAAACAAGAAGGCAACAAGATAAAGGATAAATATACAAAGCAAGCATCTTCCTCACGCATTGGTATTGCGTTTTTTTCTTTAGTCCTGAGGCAGGTTGCAATGCTGTGTTTCTACCTCGAGCGCACAGAGCTGCAACGAGGGAGCCTTGCAGGGCTGCTGTGCCTCGGCAGCACTAACGGGGAGGAGAGGCTCCCCGAAGGGTCTAGGCCTTCAGCACTCACTCCTCTCTCTCCTATGAGTTCCCCTGTTTGGTTTCACCAAAGGTTTTTGAATGTAGCCACTTCCCAGCACAGGCTTGTGTCAGTAGCTTTCATTTATGGTTTTTTCTTATCATGCTGGGATTAAAGAAGGATCCTCTCCAATGAGGGCCTGAATTTTGGACAGATGAGGTCTCACTTCCTGTCTGTGGAACAGGCACTTACTGTCTGATAGTGGGGAGGTCTTCACTGACTCAAACATATGCTGATCTCCCCCTCCTAGCCACTCTGCTAGACACCCCCCAGACATACCCCTGTTGCAAATAGCAATGATCCTAGCAAAGGCTTGCACCTGAAAAAGTCTCTCAGCAACAGCTTACCCATAACTGCATGGCAAGCACCTCCACAGGTGTAATAAATAACAACAGCTTTGTTGCAGGCTGTGTAGAAAGTGATAATGGGATGTTATTGGTACCAGGTGTTAAAGATCCTTAGAAGTGTTTATATGTTACACCTGAGCAGGTATCTTTTTCAGCAGGTAAGCTTATTTTAACAGAATATGTAGCTCAAATGCTATTTTGCTAAAACAGCCTTTGGAATGTGCATTAAAACAGAGTTTTTAAAGCAGTTTCTTTTTTCTTTTGCTTAATCTTCTCCCCTTCTTCCTCTATTCTTGTAATATCTATTTCTACTCTAATTCTGTACTTAAGCTCTTTATATAGGTTTTAGTTGCTGCTAGATTTTCTTAGCTTGTATTAGCTATGTTAATTGCTAGAGCAAATCTGTTTGCTTTCTCCAGAAAATTGATTTAAATGAGCTTGATAATCAGACCTTCTATAAATAGATGTAATTTCTTTTCTGTAAGTAAATGTAATTTTTTTGTTATTATTTGAATGAGGAACATAAGGAGCAAAAGAAGAGCAGCTGATTGTAATAAGCACATGTAGCAAATCACTCCTGATTCCTTTCTTGTGTTACCTTGTGGTAGCACCTGCGTCTCATGATTCTGCAGTATCTTCTCAGTCTTCTTTCTTTCCTGCTCATGGCTGGTAGCTCTTCTTGTGGATGGGGAAGGAGGTATGAGGCTGTATTATAGCAGAGGAGGAGATAGTTTCTTCGGAAGTTCGTCTCTAAAGATCTTGTTGTGCTGTGTGTCCTTTCAGTACAGGAGCAGAGAACTGACTGACCAGAAGCTGCCAAATAATCTGAATGAGTTCACAGCCAAGCATCCTTCTTAGGTGAGTCCTTTAACTTTTTAGGAAAAAGTTCTACTTTCTAACTCTTTGTGTTCTTGTTATGCTCCAGTTTATAGTTATTCAATTTGTTTAAAAGCAAAACTACTTGCACACACTTAAATGCTGGGGTTAATGGGGAAGCTCAAACTATGTTGCAAGGTTCCTGCTGGAGGTAGGAGATATATCTGATTCCTTAGATAGCTTTGCACGGCTCCTTCCTTAGGCCACCTCTGCTTTCCAATCACAACTTCTCTCAGTTTCTACAAGAAAAGCTTAAATACCTAATACCGTGAGTTTTTGTCACGGAGAGAGTCCTTGTTCATCTGAATATCAAGGAAGTCAGAGCATGTTTGGTCCTTCACTGCATCTCTTACAGATCAGTGCTGTGACTTCTGAAGTGGGGTATGTGTATTTATTTTTTTTTTCCTTTTTTTTTTCTTTTTTTTTTGCCGCTGCTGATTGAGCCCTGCAAACCTTAAAACCTTTTTTTTTTTTTTTTTTTTTTTTTTTTTTTTTTTTTTTTGCCCCCGCTTGTTTGGGCCCCCCAAACCTAAAACCCTTTTTTTTTTTTTTTTTTTTTTTGCCGCTTGTTTTGGGGCCCCGAAACCTTAAAACTTTTTTTTTTTTTTTTTTTTTTTTAAAGCTGTGGGGAAGATGTGGATGATTGCAGAAGGAAACTTCTCTGCTTTCTTCAGGAATGCTGTTCGGATGAGCTTAGTAATTGAGTTTTATGTATTTGAGCGTGTGTGTATATATAGCATATATATAGTCTACATGTAGACGTGGTAGACACACAGTCTATCATTCTTTTTCTTTCCAAGGTATAAGCTTTGAAGACACTTGAATTATTTTTGTTGTTGTTGCTGCTGTGAAATCTAAAACTAGTAACAAGACTCCCCAGGAAAATAACATTTTGTTTGTTTTAATGGAATAAAAACAGAACAGATGAAAGGGGAGGGGGAGGTTGGGAAAGACTCATCACTTAATCAAGTGAGCTCATGCTTGCTTTTCCTATCTTTTCTTTCCCCATCCACAACACTGAGATTGGAGTAAGATGGTCTTCTGTTCAGCAGACTATTTTCAATCAGGAAGTTCTAATGATGTATTTGATGTGATGTCTTTTGAACAAGAATGCTTTGATATATGCAAAAACTGAGTAACTGGGCCCATTGCAATCTTCTGGCAGGTTAGAAATGAGTTCAGCAGATGCATTGGATATGAGTGATTTTTTTAGAATTGAAGGTCTCTGAAGGTGTAAAATTGTTGTATTTGGATATAGGGACTCTATAGTTGTGCACAGATGTCCTTCTCCTGTTGCAGCTGTGGTAAAATTTCAGTCTCTAGGCTACCTGCAGTTATTTGTCACCCCCTCTTTGCCAGAGGTTGTCACCCCTGCTGATCTGCTGAAGCAATCATCCCTTAACCAACTTCAGTCAAAACAAACCATGGTGCCATAAACTGTTTAAAAGGATTAATCTAACTTGCGTCCTTTTGACTGAAATGTGTTTCTGTAACTTGCAAGAGCAATTCCGAGGGCCGGAGGCACAGCGTGATCTCAGGCAAGTTGTTGAAGAGCAATGTCTGCAACACCATGTGTGGGAGGGCACCTCAGCAGTCTCTGTCTCTGTCGCTGTGGGGAGGATGTATGCGTGTGTGTACTCAAAGGAGTAAGTATCTTAATATGGATGCCTCTTTTTAGTTTACCTCACTCTGTTCTTCTAGAAATGAAATTTTATTGATTTGGTCTGGTTTCTCAGTGCTTGCAACAACTTCAGCCAGTAAGAGAAACTGTTGTATACGTTGATACAGAACACTGTGTATTACTTGGAAGTAAACACATGGTTTGTAATTCCATCAAGAAGCTTTAACATCCTTGGCTCTACTGAAATTCAACAACCTAGCCATGTGGATTTACGCTGCTGAGGATTTGGGTCTTTTGGCAGTTTAAATCATCTTAATTCATTTGTAATCTGATGCTTTAAGTCTAGGTTTTCCTGAAATTGTATCTGCACAAGCTGTAAGATTGTGTTTATGTGTGTTTCCATCCCCTGGTTAAAGGAAAATATGAAGTCTCTTCCTCTTTGTTATTCCTTTTAATAAACTCTGTGTTCTCAAAGGAGTTGTTATAATATTTTTATTATAACACTTTGCCACTTTGTATTAAGCTGCTTTCTCTTTCACTAAAACCCTCTGGAACAAAAATATTTAAGGTCAGTGTTTGGAATAGCTAGTGTTACCATATGTGGGGGTCTTGTTTGCTTTCATGTTATCTGCTAATATGTAGTGCTGCCCGAGGGTAGGTGTGCTACTCATGTGCTCTTTTGACCATCTTCAATCCGTGGCCATGCCTGGTGTTATCCTGCAGAATGATCTTCCTGAGCCAAAGTCCAAGGAGAATCAGAGCTTCTCCTGCTTTAGCTCCAGTGCTTCTCTAGTTAGCTGCATGCTGAACTTGAGCTGTCTATGTATTGGAAGCTCAGAGGCATCCTGCCTTGAGGATAATTAACATTTCTAGCCAAATGAGTTCTCTAAACTCCCAAGAATCATAATTCAAACATGGTATTCAAGTAGTGGAAGGTTTTCTTTGAGTTATATTGGTAGCTGACACTGTCCCCTTGAAGTTACCAGCTTATTGACCTTACCATAGCAGTGATTCCTGGGAAGACTACAGACCATTCAAGTCTCTTGGCCTCAAGAGAGGGAAGTAGTAAAGCAGCTGCTAAATTAAGCTACCAAGAGCTCTATTTCTGTGGATGAGTATGGACAGCTGAGGGCTGTTTATACTGGCAGAGTGATGTACAACAGCCATGGTGCAGCCAGAAGTTGCTATGGGGTCTTCTGTCTCGGAACAGCTTTCTTGTGTTTGATTTTAAAGCATAGGCACTCATCCAAAGACTGGAAACAGAGGCATGTGATGAAGTGTCAGTGGGAGCTGACTGATAAATGTAATGGTACTGTTAAGTGTCTGGCTAGGCAGTATTTGAGTTTAAAATGGTATAAAATGAGGTTAAATTGCTAATCCACTTTGCTTCCCTATTGGAATATCCATCCCTGGAATCCAACAGAATAAAAGAACATAATAAGGACAGGCCAAGAGCTCTGCTCCTAAATGTTTTCAGTAGCCTGTCAAAATAAGATGGAGGGATCCTGCCCAGCTGTAGCTTGGTCTTTCTCTCACCTCTGCTAAGAGAGCAGCATGAGTATCAGCTCTGAAAACTTGGCTGGAGTGGGTGTCCTTTGGGACAGAACTTGGAAATGGAGCTGCTGTGTGCCTACCACTGAGGAAGCAATGTTTAATTATCTGTAATTCGCATTTACTTAAGCAAGGGACTGCTTTAGCAGCAGAGGTTTGTGGTGGATCAATGCATTCTGTTCAACTGTGCCTGTTATACTTTCTGTTAATTAGATCGAGACTGCTTAAAACAGTCATTTTGCACTGTGACCTCTCCCAGATGCAATCCATGATGGAAAGTTAATTTAGATCCCTACTTACTCTATTTTAGTTCAGGGCTTTAGAAATACCTTAGTGGGTATATATTGTAAACCCTATGTTGACTGTCAATAACAGGACATATGCAGGTCCTTTAAAACTAAGGAGCTCCCATGGTATGGATGGGTTGATTGTCAAGTTAATTTAGTTGGATATGTGAGCATGGAGCTGCTCTTTCTGCCCATGAAAGTTGTCCTTTTGTCCGGTATGACCTGGGAGGAAGGAAGATGGCCTGCATCCTCTTGCACAAGATAATCTGGAGTTTGCTATTGTGAGTACAGTTAAAGAGGCATGGTGAAAATGAAATGGTGACTGCACTATTTGTAGAGCAAAATGCAGGAAGAGATGTAGAGTTGGGAAATACTTGATCTAATTTTAAAAAGATGACTAAAATCTAATTACTACAAGTATACTACTTAAAGATACAAGGATATAGAAGTAAGTGCGAGTATAGAGAAACTGGGCCCTGAAAAATCTTTGGCTTGGTCCCTATAGGCTGTGTCACTGTATGGGAGTGTCCTGACTCATTGGTGTCCCCCAGGTCTCTATCTGGAGATCATGAACTGCAGGAGCGCAGGGACTGGGAAAGTGTCATCTCAGGCCATGACTTGGTTTCAGTTTTGCAGGTCTGTTTTTTTCATTATCCTGATTTCTAGCCAAGAGGATGACTCAGCATGGAAGGAAATTTAAGAGTTAACTTTTCAGACAACAGGCTTTCTTTTCCTTAGGATATGTCACTCTAAAGAAAGAAACTGAAACAATCTGTTAGGTGGTCTTTGGGTGTTTAGGGAGAAGAGGATGTGGTTATTCAAGTCCCCCAGGAGCATAAACCTGCTTTTCTTTCCCTGACAGGTAGAGCTTTAAGAGGATCAACACTAAGGTACCTATCACTTTCCATTAGAATACCAAGTTTCATTTGCTTGTTCTTCTGACTGTCTGTGGTAGTTTGGGTTGAAAGGTTATGTGTTGGCTGAAATTTTGATACATACAAAAAACTTGTGCATTTTTGCAAGAAAATGCATAACAAAGAGGTACCTGATATGCAGAATGGGTGTTATCAGAAGATTGGAGGAATGAACACTTATTCAGCAGGTAGTGTAAGCTACTGTTTTTAAATAGTTAAGCGGGTAACATTCACTTGCTCCAGAGCAGTGTGGAACAGGAGGCTTGTGAGCCCTGAGAATATCCCTTTTGCTATAGGGGTTTGCAGGAGGTTTTCTGAGAGCTTCTGGCAAGGCCTAGTCAGCGCTGTCCTTTTCGTTGTGGTCTATGGAAGAAACAGTATACCCTTGCCCAAGCTTCCAGAAAGCTTTCTACATTGAGGTGTTAGTATATTGGGCACTCCAGAAGCAGTTCCAGAGATGCTGGAGCTTTGAAAATGGCCATGGAAGGAAACAGTGAGATGCTGGGGTGCTTGGAAAGCAACATAACCTCAATGCTGAAGTGCTGGGAAGCAAAGGCAGCAGCACTTATTTGACAGACACTTTTGTGTTTGAATTTGGGAAACTGGGAAGCTGGTTTGCGTGTGGTTTCTGTGAGAAGGATGGGTAGGAAAGGGCACTAGCAGCTTCAGCTTTGTCTGCCCCAGCTGGTGGGTCGGTGCCCTTGGATACCTGGAGAGCTGCCTGAGCGTGGCCTTGTGTGTATGAGCACCTTGGGCATGTGTGTGGCAAGAGGCAAGTGTGAGTGCAGGTAGGCACCAATACATGTATGAGTGGTTAGCAGGGCTCCTGTGCTTGCAGCCCTCAAGACAGCTTGTGTTACATTCACTTCAAAAATAACTTGAAAAGATACGTTTACAAACTGCCTTTGCTTCCATGCATGTTCTGAGTGAAGGCGAGGGCCTGAGACAACGTTTAGAAGACCCTAAACAGGGTTGACTTCATGTCTTGGCTGTTTAGCCATCTGCCATAAGATGGCACTAGTTAGCTTTGCTAGGGGGTTATTTTCCCCTTTGTGCTTAAGAGTTGTCTTTTTTCTTTTCTTTTTTTTTTTCTTTTTCTTCCTCTCCCCTCCTCTGTAAAACTGTAGGGGGAAGAAGTCCTTGATTCTTATCCTTGTTTTTGGCTAACGAAGACTCTGGGTGGATGGGGTGAGAGAGGAGGGGGTGACAAAATCTGAATTTGAAGCACTGCTGTAAGCATGATGGGTGACCAGCTTGGAATAAAGTAGCTGTTGTGGAATAGCAATCCTACAGATTTGTGTCCATTCCCTTGCTCCTTCTGCTTTCACCTGATGGTTTGTGGTGTTGTCTTTAGTTTTGAAATAAAGCCACAAGTAGGAGTTGGTTGTCATCGCAAATTCTGTTTACTGTGCTTATCTACTTAGCTTTATAAATAAGATCTAAACTTAAGAGGTAATGATCTATCGATTTGTTATCTCACGCTCATTCTTTGATCTGTCTCCAGCATGTCTGCTCCGTTCTTTCTCTGTGACAAATAATCACCTGTTTCAGCAGGGCTGGGTCAAGCTGTGTGGTGAAACTTTCAAATTTTACCATGAATGTACAATAGGCTCAAAGTATCCTTGCTTCTTTTAATTTAATCCTAGGAGTCCTTAAATGTTAACATTCACCTCTAGTTTTGCTTGGGGCTGTGGTGGTGGTGGTGGTGGGGGGGCGGGAAATCAGTTTTATCTCTTAGGGCATGTAATAAGGGGTACAGCTTCATACTTGTCTCCCAATCAGAGGAGATTGGACGTATTCCTATAAAATGATGGACAAGGCAAAGGCAACAAAAGGTTTCAGAGACTGATACAGATGTTGTTTATACAGAGGAGCCAGTTATAAATCCCATCAACACCTACTAGAGTTGGGCTTAGACGTTGCTGCTCTGTTGAAAGGAAGGTTAGTGAAGGAATGCCATGTGAGGTGTTGAATTCTTATGGTTACTTAAACAAGTTGCAACTAGTTTGAAAAAATCTCGGAATTGCTAGTAAAAGTAGTACTAGAACGGTGGTCTATGTAACCCAGCGCAGCTAATGTACCTGCCATTAAAAACTGTTATAGCCAATTCTGTTTGGGGGAGCTAAATGCATAGATAAATGTATAAATGTTCAACATGGTGACAGCAGCTGCAGAAGGCAAGCAAAGTGGTAAAGAAAGAAAGGTCATGTACTTCAGCCCACAGCGTTGAGGTATTAAATCAGTAACTAACAGCTCAGCAATTCAACTTTTTCAAAACGAACAACTTCAGTTCATCTGTAATTCTGTATTATATATTTGGTCTGACCTTTTTTAGGTACTCCTGTCCTAGGGCCATCCATTCCTCCCACCTTAACTTTATCTTTGCAAATTATCAACAACTTTTTGTATAATGCATGAAAAGAGGGTCTGAAAGTGTTAATTCACAGGTGTAAAAAATAAAAATAAACTTCATAAGGTTATGTTACTCTATCTACTGTCACATTCCACTTTTATGCTGTTCCTGTGTTCTCTGTGCTTGAGCTGTGTTTCTGTGGCAGTAGGCTGGGATTGTTCAGGCAACTGGGACTGTTCCCTCCATGTTTTCAGATCAGCACCCAGTAGTTTCTCTGTAGGGAACTCTGATTTTTTGGCTCAGTAGCACTGGGCTGATCTTTATCAACAACTTGCATTGTGTTTTTCCTAGGACTGGTTATATTCTTTCCCTCTGCCTTTGGCTTCAGAGGCAACACCCCAGTTTTGAAAAATCAACTTTTTTTTTATTGCTGTTCTTGGGTTAAATCTTTATATGTACACATACACACACACACAGGTGCATATACCTGCCTAGCTCTCTTGGTAGCAGAATCCAGGGTATTCTATTTGTGAATATTCTTGTTTACTTGACCTTCTCATGAGGATTTTTCTCAGTAGGAAACTTGTTTAATTTCAAGCAAATTTCGTGTAGCTTCTATTTGAAAGGAGAGGGGGAAAAAAAAAGTACTTCTCCCTTCCATTGCACCCTGTTCCCTTGCTATCATTTAAAAAAAAAAAAAAAAAAACCCCCCCCCCCCCCCCAAAAAAAAAAAAAAAAAAAAAAAAACCTGATTGGTCATTTGTATCTCTTCTATTTTCTTCCCCAAATTGCCTGGGCCTCTGGGGATTTTTTTATTTTTTTGAAAGGAGTAATTCTAAATATGCTAATAAAATCTTTATCCTACATTATCAAAGGTTCATGCTGTGTAAAACTGCCTCCCAGTTTTCCAGTCTATTTCCTGGCTGTTATTGTAACCTACTTGTATTAGTCCTCCATGCGCCCACCCACACATGTGTCCAATTCAATTCTTCATGTCACTGAGAGCCTTCAGGTTTTGTGGCTAAGTATGAAAAGGAAATGAAGAAAATAAAATCAGGTTACCTCTGTAATCTTGCCTTTGCCTTTTGTGGGTATGCCTTGTATTATAGGCTTTCATTGCATGGTCACAAACTGTTCCTCAAATGCAGTGTAATCATAGTATTTTCTTAAGCCTTAGTTATACATATATATCATCTTTTTAGAACTGTTTTCTACTTTCTGCAGACAGTGTTGAGGCTGTGAATCCTGCCTGGACATGGTACATAGATGACTACTTGCACAGTGTAATAACTTCTAAGAAAAACACAATGTTATGGTGAAAAACACTGAAGGCTAATGGCTACTAGACACAATCTGAGGAAACTACCCAGAATCATCTTGCTTAACCTTGGCCAGCACTTGAAGCATTTCTCCACCTTTCTTTGAATTTTGAAGCAGCTGTAGGGAGCCTTGATGCACTTGGGCAGTCCTTGGAAGAAAACACCTTCTGTCCATGCTGACATCCACTCCAAAAAAGATCTCAACTTGCAGTGCCACAAAACTTTGACAACAAATAATGGGAGAGAGATTTAATGTTCCACATTTTTGGAAAAAAAAAAAAAGTAGCAGCACTCAGAGCAAACAGACTTTTGTTGTTTTTGCTCCTGGCCTGGGTTATTGTATAGAAGATGCTATCTTTGCACATAGTAGGTAGGAAACAGTGCGAAGATTTGACTTGGCAAAGTTCTATACAGGAACCAGGGAGCGATGAAGGCTTCATAGAGTGTTTTCATAGTGGAGTCTGAGAGAGCTGATAGCAGCTCCCAGGGTGCAGTTTGCAGATTCTTGAGGAATTGGATGGGGCTTCTGCATATTGGTCTGAATGCTGAGTAAGCTTCAAGACAGTGAGGATATATTCTGATTATGGAAAACAGTGCAAGTCTTGTTTACAGAGTGAGGAGCACACATGTTTGAGAGAGAAGGCAAATGAAGTGATAGAGGGGATTTAACAGTTTTGCCCTTAGTCACTTAGGGCACTTGTGGGTGCAGGAGCTAGTTGGGCAGTGCAGTGCTGTGGGGATGCTTTGCCTCTGTAAATTCACTTTGGAAAGGGAGGATTTGGCTCCCTGTTTTCCTTCTCCTTCAGCATCAAATACTTTCAGACGTACCTTCCTCTTCCCTTAGAGCTGGGCTCCTCTATCCTATTTGTCATCTGTGTTTTATCCTCTATTAGCCCACAGTGTTTAGTGCAAGTGCAATTAGAAGGATCTAGCCCTTCCTGAAGCTTTGAGATGGCAGCTCTGCCGTGAGGTGGGGAGATGGTGCTTGCAGGGCTAGTGCCCCTTGTGCCCACTGGTAAGTGTGGGGTGCACCCTTATGCCCTGCTTGTGCTTTTGCCACATCTGTGTTAACAAGTTTTTCTGGGCTTCCTCACCCTTCCCACTATTGCAGGTTTTCCTAGAGTTTATAAACCATAAATCTCCTCAAAGAGAACTATTGAGACTTTGGTAAATAAAAGGGTCTACTAAGCATCTGAGCTGCTCTATTCAAACCAATTTCTTCTCTACTCCCTTCTCAAGGCTCCTGCTAACGCAACATACAAAGCATATCTGGATTGATAAATACTCTATGGCAATAAAAACATTGAGCATTCTTATCTCTTACAACAGCAGCTCGTATATTCAGAGGCTAAATGAAAAATGAGCAGCATCTTCATATTGTAAGAGCTAGGAGAAGTGGATTGAAATCTATTCTAAATAAGAAACTGGAGTACAGTTTGGTTATGTGATTTGTGGTGATGAAATCTGCCATATAATGGTTTTAAATGTAAGTATCACAGTGAAATTTATTTTAGACTTTTTATTAAATATTCTAACATAAAACATTAAATTTGGCAACTCCAATTAATGCTGCTCTTCCTACTGGACCTGCTAAAGCCTTAGGCAGGTGGCTTCCTGAGAGCTCTAGAAAGGATATAGAGCAGGACTCTCACTTCATGATAAAAATGCTAGAAACACTTTGTAGTGGCATATAATTATTGGATAAGATGTCATGCTAATATGCATAATATTTTGCAAAATAGTTTGTATCAATCAAATAAAACCAGAGGCTCTTTGCTCACTAGCACAGAAATCTGAAAACTGCCTCTCTTCATGTAAGAGTTGGTTGCAGTTGCAAAACTTTCTTGTAAATTATTTCTCATAAAAATATTCTTTGCACCCATCCAATGCAGATTCAGTTCTAAATGCTTCTGCATTTAGAGGGAGAAACTGCTGTGTTGTGAGTAGACAGATTTCTCTCAAAGATTCAAGGGCCTAGTGTGATACAGTAGTGTACGGCTAAAGTCTCTGTAGAACTGTTGCTGTCCTCACAATTTTTTGGTCTCTAGCCTTTGTTATCTCTGGATCACAGCAAACAGATGGCATTCAAGTTTTATTTCAATATCTGAGTTCATTGGAAATGAAGCAAAATGAATTCAGCCATTGCTAATAAGAATAATGCCAAACCCCCAGGAAGTTAATTTCCTCCCCCACTCTTCCATAGTCTTGTTTATAACTTACTTTGTTACACAATTATGTTTTGTCTGAATAGTTTAATGACTGGTTTTTGACTTGCAGCTCTGATATTGCGCAGTGCAATGGGAGGTGAATTGCAGCAATCTCTGTTATGAGCCTCTGTTTGCATCCATCCACTTCATCAGCACACGCGGGAATGCTGCTATTCCAGCTGTGCCCGAGCTGTGTGAGAGCCCAAAGAAATCCTGAAGTTGGTGGCAAAGCTGTAGCTCCTTAAAGTGAACATCTTGCCTCAGAAAACAAAGAAGATCTCATTAAATATGTTCATTTTTCTGGCTAGGTAACTGCATCACGTAATTGTATGTAGAATATGAATCCAAACACTAATATTTTAGTAAGGTAACTGTTTCTTCTGTAATGGGTAACCAGTGACAACCGAAGCATTAATCTTTGTATTTTATACTGCTAACTAACCCTGCCAGAAGTTAGATGGCTCTAACAGCTAGCTGGTATTTGTATAGCATGTAAGTTCAGCTGTATATTTGCTTTTGACAGAGCAGACTTGCAAACAAGATCTGGCATCTGAACAGGCCTGTGCTAGACTGAAATTATTCATATGTAGTTGGATAAGTAAACAAATAAGGAATTTGGAGACCTTTTAGATTATTGGATTTTTTTTTTTATTTGGTATCTGCCTTTTTAAGTTGGAACTGATCAGGATGGTCTTAAAAACTGAGCTTTTAAGCTTAAAAGCTCATTTATTTATTTCTAGGATGTGTTATTCATACATGTAATGAACTAATGGGATTTAATAGACTCAAAGTAGCCTCAAAAGTGCGGGAACTTTTCTGCAGTGTGATGAAACATTTGATGTGCTTTACTATCAGATTTATGCCCGGGAAATGTCATGTTCTATGGCATGAATGGCTGTTTTGCTTGTCGGTGGGATATTCTTTCTCTGCACTAGTCCTTTAGTGTTTGAGTCCTAGGAAAAGGTTTGAGCGCGGTTAAACAGGAATGATAAGGGTGATGTGAGGTAAAAAGGCTAAGTTGCAGTACACAGGCTATGCTGACTCCCTCAATGCGAAACATTGCAAATGCTCAAAATATCAGATGTATAAGTTGAAATTGCCTCCAGGCAGCTTAATCTTATATGGGAGGAATTGGCATAATGCAGAAACCAAGCAGAAATGGACCTTGGCAGCTGCAAAGCAGCAATAGCTTCTCCAGGACAAATTGTTCCAGAACAGTTTATCGCTCGTGTGAGCACAAACTTGCTTTATTGCTGACCTGGGGAGCGAGTCTCCTGGTTTGATCTCCTGATACTGTCCTGCATGGGATAATCGTACTCTTTAGTCAAAACCGAGTGTTTTCTTTTTTTCTTTCAGGGAAATCCTCGATGGCTGCTTTCTGTTTTGGTTTGTTTTTTATGCGGTTAGCCAGGGATGTAGCAGGAGAAATGCGGCACCTCTCCTAGCACATCGCTGAGGCAGATTGCTAAAACAGCTGTGCCATGTGTGGCTTGCAGAGCAGAAAGCTTGTTTGTGTCTTGCACCAGCAGGAGTACCTCCTTGTACTGCTTAAATGATCAAATTAGGCAGTGTTACACCAGGGGAGAAAATTGTTTAATTCAAATAATGCTTTCTTTGAATATAGGTCATCCTTTGTCTTTTAAAAACCTTTTTCCTAGTGGAATTTGCAGGCTGGTTGTGCAGGAATCCAGGCACCTCAGTGTTCAAATAAACTTGAATATTTTGGCATCTAGGGACCTGTTTCTGCTTCAGAATGATTCTGCTTGGTTAACCTGCAGTTGGGCTGCTCAGAGGAGAGTTGGACCCTTTTCTGCTGCTCTTGTGGACTGTTTCTGGCCCTAAGAAAACATGCAGCTTTTGCAAAATGTTCAGCATTTCTGAACTTAAGTGCTGTCACAACATCAGACCTCACTGAATTGTGGTTTCAGACTTGCACCTGGAAGTATTAAAAAGCTTATGTTAAATGGAGCATTATCCTCAGTGTAAATTTTCACAGGGAAAAAAAAACCCTAAATTTGCGTGTTCTCTGCATGCTCCCCCCACCTGTCTTTGTGTTAGGCAGAATCACCCTGCCAGGGTAACTTTCACTCAGCATTAGCCTTCAAGGGAGCTGCTCTGGGGCAACGTGGGGTTAAGTTTGTTTAAAACCAGGCGTTTTTAGGCTTGCTCTGGTTTTGCTGGGGCTGTTTACCCCCTTGCCTCCATTTACAGGGATGGAAATCTGCAGTGAGCCAAGCTTGGTTTCCAGTTCGGAGCCTGGTGCACAACCCAAGGACTCCCGGGAGCTTTCCGTGCTGCTGGCAGGGCCCGTGCCGCTTTTCCCTCCCCGGCTTGCCCGTGTGCTCGGCGGCCGCTGCTTGCACTGCAGCAAGGTGCCCCCGGTTGCTTTTAATCTCCTCCATAGTTCCCCGTCCCTGCCGTGGCTCTGCTGAGGCAGATGGGATGGCATTTACACCTCTAAAACCTCCCGAGCTCTGCACTGACTAAGGACGATGTGGTTGTTGGCTCGAGTTGGAGCGCTTTAGGGCATGATTTCAACCATGTCTATGGAGACCAATTTTCAACATCAAAACAAACCAGTGTAAGTGGAATTTATATTACCTTTTAAAAACGCAAGTCAACAGAGCTGAGGACTCTGCTTCAAGGAAGCCTCTTGGGTTTGTTCAGGGAATTACTACAAATATTTTACATCCTTTTTGGGATTCTAGACAACCTCAGGAAGTGCCTGCCTAGGAAGGCTGTGGAAATACCCCAGGCTGCACAGCTCCTCTGAAGTGATTTCTGGGCCCACAGTGTGAGAGAGCTCCCCTCTGCTGTGAAATATCTTCTGTTGCCTAACAGCACCATTTAATTTTCAGAGCTAGGCTGATCGTTCTAAGCACTTAGAGGGGAAAAAAATGCATGTTTTTATATGCATGTTGTTTGGGCTTGGTGGAGTTGCCAGCTCCTGTGTTGGCTTTTAGGAGCAAAATCTGAGCAAAACCCTTGATCCTGACTGACCAAGCATGTTCAAATTTGGGTAACTCTAGAGGCAAAGAAATACTCTGCTCCCCAGAAATATGTCTGCAGTCCTATAATGGAAATGATCTGTGCAGCAGTGCTGTCATAATGGAAGGACTGAATTCAGAGCAAGAGAAGTCTGCGGGGAATATGGTATTAGCTACCACCTGAAGCCCATCAGAAAGAGGAGAGGTGGTGATATCAGAACACTGGGTGGGGGGTACATCATCATTCTCTGAAATGTGCCTCAGAGTAGCTTAGGGCTCATGACTGAATATCTTGGAAATTCAGTAATGGAGTTTCCAATGTGCTCTACATCATAACTGGGTGGATTTTGACAAGTTCATTATAATTAGTGAGTAATTTCAAAACATTATTTGAAATAAAAATAAATCACAGGGCTTGTTTTTTGAGCTCTGTGCCACATGCGGCACATGTTCCTGCAGACTATGGGAGCTTCCTGAGCTTGGGACTGAGTCACTTGCCCCGTTAGCAGCAGCTGTGGAAGTGGTCTTGTCCTTAATTCCTGGGAGGCTTCCAAAGGCAGCCTCTGTGTGTGGCTAAGCTTTATGCTTACACTCCAAAAATGCTCGCCCAGGCTCGAATCCAGCAGAACACTTAAGCTTGTGCGTAACTTTTAAGCACTTGGGTAATCCTATGGCAGCCTTCGCTCATGTATTTTAAGTACTTTGTTGGATTGGGGTCACAGTCACAGCCATAATTAGATTTGGGTTTTTGAAACATCACTGAAAGATAATATTTTGTGTGCGCATATGCTCTACAGCATTGAGTTTGGAAAAAGAATCCCCAAACTCCTTGGGAGCTGCAGCCCCAACTGTGGTGACTGTGCTACACACGGCAGGAATAACGAATGCTGCGGTTATTATGGGGAAATGCACGCTGGATTAAAAGATGACAGTTAAAGCCAGTATCTGGAAATTTTACAAATAATGTGTTTTTCAAAGCTGGCTAGAGCTTCTGCCATCTTGCACAGCAAGTAGCACAGGAAAAGGAAGACTTACTAGCTTACTGGATTTACATTTTAAAATGCTCCATTCTAAGGATTTTGGCCTGGGTACAAGCATCAAATTATTCTAAGATGAATATTTACTTGATTGTTAATTTTATAATAGGGGAAGGCCATGCCAAAAAACTGCCAGCTTAGACATCTTTACTTATCTTGGTACCTTGCAGGCGAATATGTCTGAGAGAGATGTTTGCACCAGCTGTTACAGCTGAGCCTTCATTTCTTTCCTTTCAGCACTGTATATGTATCATGCATTTGTAACATATATGTGTGTGTGTTTATAATCTTTCATCTTCTATTGTTCAAGTACAAAAGTGGATCTTATAAGAGCATCAGATCTTTTATTGTGTTTCCACCTGATGCAAACTTCTAAATGAATCTTTCTGAATGAAACTGGGTCATAGTGTTACTATTATTCCCCCTGCCGCTTGGGCACTTGTTATTAGTGTCAATGTGAATCTATGGCAAAGGCATCCAAGCTTTTATTTCCCACTGTCTTTGGTTCCCAGCACATAAACATGGTGCCTCTTTCCTAGCTCTTATTTACCTTTATATGCACATAACCTTTGTTATGCAAAAGCAAAATGCAAAATGATGCCCTGTATTAGTTTCCCAATAACTTTACTGTGGCTTCATTTTAATTTTGTGCCAATTCCTGAAATGAAAAACTGTTCTAAATTGAACAAGAGAAAGCAGTCCTGGAGAATACGTTTGTTTGATATAATCAAGGGTAAATTTCAACATGGGATGATTGTAAATGGTAGTACAGCAGCGTCTCTACTGTGTCGCTACAAGAGCCTGACAAAAATCAGTTGTTTGTGAGAACGGCTTTCTAATAAAAGCGGGAAGCAGCACTGTTGCCAGTACATTTAAAGTGGGCTGTCTTGTAAAATGTTATGCTCTTGTAAAGGTTTCGCTGTGGTTTCAGTCTGATGACATTTATTAGCATGAGGGGGGAAACTGATACATGCGTCTGGCCTGCAATAAGGCATGAGTGAACGTCAGGCTGAGCCCAGCTATGTGTTTGCAGAAAACAGAGGAGGAGAAACTGTGTGGCCTTTGTGTAATATGGCGGAGAAAACAACTACTACTTGATATTGTGTTCCATGAAACCTTAGTGCTTTATTGAAGATGTTCACTGTGCAATTTGGGTCTTTCCTCTTTAGCATACCAGAGCAAAGACAGAATTCTTCCTACCCCGTTAAGGTTTCATGTTACTATTTTGATCCTCATGACTTGGTTTTAAGTATAAAATAGCCTGCCTCACAGTGAGTGCTCAGCATGTTGCTTCATGTTTTCCACTAACTATCTACCTTTGCCAGTTCTTAAAGCTCTCATGAAATAAAATCGCCTCACTAAATATTCAGGGTAAAGATGGCCCTAGGTTGCAAAACAGATTTTGAATGTCAACAATCTGGGGAAGGAGTGTCTGAATCTGAAATACGTTTAATCTTATTCTCTATAGAAATGAGTGCAACTGTGCAATTTATTTCATGGACATACAGGTACATATTCATATCTCCCATAAAAGACAGCTCAATTCAAAGCTAGAATTTTATTTTGGCCTCATGTGCCGAATGATCGGGGGGGGGAGAGGGGAAGTGACAGCACCCGAAGTGCAGGACCACCTCTCGCTCCCGTCTTATGGAGCTAAGTGGGAATGTGCCTGGATGAGGCCCTGGGCAATATAATGTGACTTTTGATGATGGCCTTCTTTCAAGCAGGCAGGGGGCCACAGTGATGCTGAGGTCCCTTCCAACCAAAAGAGTTTTGTGATCCTATGAAGAAGGGGTTGGGGAGAAAGGAGAGAGAGGCGTCTCCAAGCTATTTGAAAGTATATGTACTTTTTTCAATAGAACCATGTAGTGTTGCTTTTAGTTGTAATGAGCAATAACTCTCTTCTGGAGTGCCGACAAAGACAAAAGTACTTCTCTTGAAAGATGTAGTCTACTGGGCATGGGAGGTGCTTGTTCTCCAGGGGATCATAGTGTTGGAGCTGTCAGCAGCCACCTCTGGGCACCTCTCCCCTGAACCAGCCTGCACCAGAAATAAACCTGCAGTAGATCCCACTGCTGTGAAACATCAGGCTTTAACTACTATTGTCTTTACGTTCAGTCAAACTGAATCAAAATCCAGACCCTGAGTATTCATTGTCTTCTGTGGCAACATATTCTATGTTGCATGAATCTGGGAGAAAGGCTTCTGATGGAAACATATATGTTTTCTTGCACTCCACCCTCTGTGCTAAATAGTTTTTATAACATTGGTAGCAGTAGATCCCAGCTGCATTTATTTGGTATAGTTTCTGAATACAGAGTGTTCAGGCATATTTTTACATGTGCTCAGCCATAGCTGAGAAGTTGATGTTGGCAACCTATGTCTACATATCTCTGTTCAGAGTTACTCCCTTACTAAGACTGTTTTGTAACTAACAAAGGGTGGAAGTGCCTTGTGTCTGCTGAAAGTGTTTCCTTTGCCAGTGATGATGCCTGGGAAATGGAGAGAGGCCCGAGCAATGTTATGCTCCCAGGCTTTTTGATCAGTGGATTTAATACCTGCATGTCTGACACACAAAAAATTGCATAAAAATGACTGTTTCCTTGGAATGAAGCTGTAAGCTCTGAAGGATGGTGCAGCTAAAAGCATTATCTCTAGGCTTCTCCAAAATCATTTGTCAACGAGCCAGAAGACCTACAGCAGAAATAAAGCAGGTTGCTCCTGAACCATGAGGCTTCAAAAGCAGAATGTTGTCATTAGTAGAAGCAGCAATTAACAGCAACAGCCCTTCAGTCATTCATTTTGTATTCACAGGATTTGCTTGTCCTAGGGTGTGGTTAAATGGTTGTGTATTTGTTTATTCTGTCATTTGTAATCCCTATCTCTTTATGCCTTATAGTAATTTACTCGCCACCCCAATGCATCCCTGATGTATTTTCTGTCTGCCCATGTTCATCCAAGGACTGGAAAAGACTTAATGTGGATCAGTTTTTGACACTGGCGATGTGTCAGTGTGATTTGAAGTATGTTGTTCTCTCCCCTGAGCCTGTTGCCTGCCTGGTGCTATAGCCCTGCTCACTCAGTCCCTGGTGTCCCCTGTGACTGGCCCTGCTCCTGCTTTGGCCTGTGCATCTCTGCCAAGCCAGGGTTGGGAGCAGACTCAGGCCTTCCTGCCCGCTAGGCTGGCTGGTGCTGCCTCGCTGCTGTGCTGAGCTGGAAGCAGGGGGAGGTGAAAGGAAACTGAAATGACAAAACGTGATCCATCTGCTCCAGATTTTTCCCTGCTGGGCTAGGGTCTGTGAGGCATAACCGTTAGCTGCCAACTCCACTGCCCTAGGTTCGCTGTTGGTTATCTACAGAGGAAGCACAAGAGCCCAGCAATGACCATATCACAACAGTCTGAAGGCCTGTCAGGCCTGATGCCCATGTTGAGCTGGCATCTGAAAGCAGCTGCAGGGCAGAGTCAAGACCAATACAAGCACCTTCGTGATGGTCCCCACTCAGACCCAGAATACCTTCCTGGTGTCCCTTCTTGGGAACGCAGGTGTTGGGGACTTCCTGCGTGAGGGACAAGACTGTGCTGTCTAGTGGCTCTCAGGGGGATGTGTGAGCTGTTTAGTTACTTTTTTAGACTGATAAGTGCTTCTAACATTCAGGATATTCTGTTGTATAAAGGATGAGATATGGGACCCAAACTGCATGCTGTGTTCAAGACTGGACTTATGCAGCAGCCTAATGGTGTCGGCCGTTGTTCCCAGCTCTGTCCTTTGCAGGTCCTGGTGCTGGATAGCTTTCTGGAGCTACCTTTTCCATCAAATTACTCCTTATGACATTGACAGCATGCTGAAGAGGTTGCTGTCAGTTCAGGGCTCTTCATGGTGTAAGTAAAGCTGGGATTATTTTTTCTCGATGTGCTTTGCTTTTCATTATCCACATTTACCCATCCACTTTCCAGATTGTCTATGCACATGTCTACGCACATCCTCCTTTCATGGCAGTGCTTTAGTAAGGGACCTTGCCGGTGACCTTCTGAAAAATCTGAGTCGATGACTGATGGGCAAGTAGAGTTAACAGCGAAACCGCAGAAGTGCAGGAGCCCTGCTGGTGCAGCAGGAACACGATGGGAAGCCATGGGCTGTGTCCCCAGGTGCGAGGCAGAGAAGCGGGCAGCCTCCTGCAGGCATGGTGGTCTCGCGCCGCTAAGAACTGCAGCGCCGCCAGGCTGATGCCTTCGCAAGATCTGTTTCACTGATGGGTGAAGAGCAGACACCCCTGGGGATCTCCCGAAGGTTCTGGAAGTGTTACCTCATAAGGGCGGCCGTAGCGCTGTCACACACCCCTCCCCTAAGGGTGGAAAGGGCAGAGTGCGGCACTGCTGAGCTGGGCAGGGATCGGGAGCGACACCTGAGCAACTCCCATAGCTGGACTGCGAGTCTCCCTCCCTTCGCCTTGCCTGGGAGCTGGGCTGAGGTAACTCCTTGAGAGGTGGAGAGGCCCCAGCGCGTTCAGGGTGAAGAAACGTTAGAGTGTTTTACTGGAGCAAGCACTGTGCTCCGTTTAGTTTTGCCAATTGCTAATTGATAAGCTGACCCCTATAGCAGTCCTGGCAGGTAATGGTGGGTGTTGTTGTCACAAACATGTTGTGCTGGTGAGTGAGATCAACTAACTAAAGCCCAGTGGTTGTCCCTCTGGATTATTTTGCCATCTCCTTTAAGAAGCTATCACAGCACTGATGTCAGGCAGGCCACCACCTGCTTGGTAATGTCCACAAAGATCTGTGGAGCCTGACCTCCTGTGCAAGTGCCCTGCTGCTCTTCCTCTGTGCCTCATGTTCACCAGTGCAGCTGCTGCGTGTTCCATGTTGTTCCATGTCCTCTGGTGCTAGGCTTGCCTGCCTCCTGGCAGGGCTGGAAAGGTGCCTGAGGGGCTGCCCTTGCTGCAGAGGCTCAGGGCTTGCACCACTGAGCTCCGTGACAGACTGCAGGACTTGGTTGTGGCAATTCCTGACGCCTTGTTTCGTCTATTTATATTGTAACCTCTTCTATCTACTCTTT